>OY998260.1:73045000-73412500 GCA_963922045.1 Persicaria maculosa
TCAAAGATGTCCAAAAAAATCATTTTCCCACCTGCTTGGATCCTCCACTTTTTTCAAAGGGGGTAGTCAACAATAAATCTCAAAAAATTTAAACCCCCAAATTCTTTTCCCTAGGCATGTTGTGATGCTAGTTAGTCGATAGGTCCATGAAAGGCCCACCTGAGATGTTCAAATGGCCCAGGAATGAAGGTAGTGTGCCTTTCTATAGGTAATTCGGACGCGAGCTTGGTAGTTTGGTCTTAACAAGAGTTGTGTTTGTCTGATCGGGCCATTTGAGAGCTCGTTGGAAAGGTAACTTCAAGGCCTATGACTTTAACAAGGACTTCTCCTGAGAATTCCTCCTCAAAGATGTCCAAAAAAATCATTTTCCCACCTGCTTGGATCCTCAACTTTTTTCAAAGGGGGTAGTCCACAAAAAATCTCAAAAAATTTAAAACCCCAAATTCTTTTCCCTAGGCATGTTGTGATGCTAGTTAGTCGATAGGTCCATTAAAAGGCCCAACTGAGATGTTCAAATGGCCCAGGAATGAAGGTAGTGTGCGTTTCTATAGGTGTTTCGGACGCGAGCTTGGTATTTTGATCTTAACAAGAGTTGTGTTTGTCTGATCGGGCCATTTGAGAGCTCGTTGGAAAGCTAACTTCAAGGCCTATGACTTTAACAAGGACTTCTCCTGAGAATTCCTCCTCAAAGATGTCCAAAAAAATCATTTTCCCACCTGCTTGGATCCTCAACTTTTTTCAAAGGGGGTAGTCCACAAAAAATCTCAAAAAATTTAAAACCCCAAATTCTTTTACCTAGGCATGTTGTGATGCTAGTTAGTCGATAGGTCCATGAAAGGCCCACCTGAGATGTTCAAATGGCCCAGGAATGAAGGTAGTGTGCGTTTCTATAGGTGTTTCGGACGCGAGCTTGGTATTTTGGTCTTAACAACAGTTGTGTTTGTCTGATCGGGACATTTGAGAGCTCGTTGGAAAGCTAACTTCAAGGCCTATGACTTTAACATGGACTTCTCCTAAGAATTCCTCCTCAAAGATGTCCAAAAAAATCATTTTCCCACCTGCTTGGATCCTCAAATTTTTTCAAAGGGGGTAGTCCACAAAAAATCTCAAAAAATTTAAAACCCCAAATTCTTTTCCCTAGGCATGTTGTGATGCTAGTTAGTCGATAGGTCCATGAAAGGCCCACCTGAGATGTTCAAATGGCCCAGGAATGAAGGTAGTTTGCCTTTCTATAGGTGTTTCGGACGCGAGCTTGGTATTTTTGTCTTAACAAGAGTTGTGTTTGTCTGATCGGGCCATTTGAGAGCTCGTTGGAAAGCTAACTTCAAGGCCTATGACTTTAACAAGGACTTCTCATGAGAATTCCTCCTCAAAGATGTCCAAAAAAATCATTTTCCCACCTGCTTGGATCCTCAACTTTTTTCAAAGGGGGTAGTCCACAAAAAATCTCAAAAAATTTAAAACCCCAAATTCTTTTCCCTAGGCATGTTGTGATGCTAGTTAGTCGATAGGTCCATGAAAGGCCCACCTGAGATGTTCAAATGGCCCAGGAATGAAGGTGGTGTGCCTTTCTATAGGTGTTTCGGACGCGAGCTTGGTATTTTGGTCTTAACAAGAGTTGTGTTTGTCTGATCGGGTCATTTGAGAGCTCGTTGGAAAGCTAACTTCAAGGCCTATGACTTTAACAAGGACTTCTCCTGAGAATTCCTCCTCAAAGATGTCCAAAAAAATCATTTTCCCACCTGCTTGGATCCTCGACTTTTTTCAAAGGGGTTAGTCCACAAAAAATCTCAAAATCTCAAAAAATTTAAAACCCCAAATTCTTTTCCCTAGGCATGTTGTGATGCTAGTTAGTCGATAGGTCCATGAAAGGCCCACCTGAGATGTTCAAATGGCCCAGGAATGAAGGTAGTGTGCCTTTCTATAGGTGTTTCGGACGCGAGCTTGGTATTTTGGTCTTAACAAGAGTTGTGTTTGTCTGATCAGGCCATTTGAGAGCTCGTTGGAAAGCTAACTTCAAGGCCTATGACTTTAACAAGGACTTCTCCTGAGAATTCCTCCTCAAAGATGTCCAAAAAAATCATTTTCCCACCTGCTTGGATCCTCAACTTTTTTCAAAGGGGGTAGTCCACAAAAAATCTCAAAAAATTTAAAACCCCAAATTCTTTTCCCTAGGCATTTTGTGATGCTAGTTAGTCGATAGGTCCATTAAAAGGCCCAAATGAGATGTTCAAATGGCCCAGGAATGAAGGTAGTGTGCCTTTCTATAGGTGTTTCGGACGCGAGCTTGGTATTTTGGTCTTAACAAGAGTTGTGTTTGTCTGATCGGGCCATTTGAGAGCTCTTTGGAAAGCTAACTTCAAGGCCTATGGCTTTAACATGGACTTCTCCTTAGAATTCCTCCTCAAAGATGTCCAAAAAAATCATTTTCCCACCTGCTTGGATCCTCGACTTTTTTCAAAGGGGTTAGTCCACAAAAAATCTCAAAATCTCAAAAAATTTAAAACCCCAAATTCTTTTCCCTAGGCATGTTGTGATGCTAGTTAGTCGATAGGTCCATGAAAGGCCCACCTGAGATGTTCAAATGGCCCAGGAATGAAGGTAGTGTGCCTTTCTATAGGTGTTTCGGACGCGAGCTTGGTATTTTGGTCTTAACAAGAGTTGTGTTTGTCTGATCGGGCCATTTGAGAGCTCGTTGGAAAGCTAACTTCAAGGCCTATGACTTTAACAAGGACTTCTCCTAAGAATTCCTCCTCAAAGATGTCCAAAAAAATCGTTTTCCCACCTGCTTGGATCCTCAACTTTTTTCAAAGGGGGTAGTCCACAAAAAATCTCAAAAAATTTAAAACCCCAACTTCTTTTCCCTAGGCATGTTGTGATGCTAGTTAGTCGATAGGTCCATGAAAGGCCCACCTGAGATGTTCAAATGGCCCAGGAATGAAGGTAGTGTGCCTTTCTATAGGTGTTTCGGACGCGAGCTTGGTATTTTGGTCTTAACAAGAGTTGTGTTTGTCTGATCAGGCCATTTGAGAGCTCGTTGGAAAGCTAACTTCAAGGCCTATGACTTTAACAAGGACTTCTCCTGAGAATTCCTCCTCAAAGATGTCCAAAAAAATCATTTTCCCACCTGCTTGGATCCTCAACTTTTTTCAAAGGGGGTAGTCCACAAAAAATCTCAAAAAATTTAAAACCCCAAATTCTTTTCCCTAGGCATTTTGTGATGCTAGTTAGTCGATAGGTCCATTAAAAGGCCCAAATGAGATGTTCAAATGGCCCAGGAATGAAGGTAGTGTGCCTTTCTATAGGTGTTTCGGACGCGAGCTTGGTATTTTGGTCTTAACAAGAGTTGTGTTTGTCTGATCGGGCCATTTGAGAGCTCTTTGGAAAGCTAACTTCAAGGCCTATGGCTTTAACATGGACTTCTCCTTAGAATTCCTCCTCAAAGATGTCCAAAAAAATCATTTTCCCACCTGCTTGGATCCTCGACTTTTTTCAAAGGGGTTAGTCCACAAAAAATCTCAAAATCTCAAAAAATTTAAAACCCCAAATTCTTTTCCCTAGGCATGTTGTGATGCTAGTTAGTCGATAGGTCCATGAAAGGCCCACCTGAGATGTTCAAATGGCCCAGGAATGAAGGTAGTGTGCCTTTCTATAGGTGTTTCGGACGCGAGCTTGGTATTTTGGTCTTAACAAGAGTTGTGTTTGTCTGATCGGGCCATTTGAGAGCTCGTTGGAAAGCTAACTTCAAGGCCTATGACTTTAACAAGGACTTCTCCTAAGAATTCCTCCTCAAAGATGTCCAAAAAAATCGTTTTCCCACCTGCTTGGATCCTCAACTTTTTTCAAAGGGGGTAGTCCACAAAAAATCTCAAAAAATTTAAAACCCCAACTTCTTTTCCCTAGGCATGTTGTGATGCTAGTTAGTCGATAGGTCCATGAAAGGCCCACCTGAGATGTTCAAATGGCCCAGGAATGAAGGTAGTGTGCCTTTCTATAGGTGTTTCGGACGCGAGCTTGGTATTTTGGTCTTAACAAGAGTTGTGTTTGTCTGATCAGGCCATTTGAGAGCTCGTTGGAAAGCTAACTTCAAGGCCTATGACTTTAACAAGGACTTCTCCTGAGAATTCCTCCTCAAAGATGTCCAAAAAAATCATTTTCCCACCTGCTTGGATCCTCAACTTTTTTCAAAGGGGGTAGTCCACAAAAAATCTCAAAAAATTTAAAACCCCAAATTCTTTTCCCTAGGCATGTTGTGATGCTAGTTAGTCGATAGGTCCATGAAAGGCCCACCTGAGATGTTCAAATGGCCCAGGAATGAAGGTGGTGTGCCTTTCTATAGGTGTTTCGGACGCGAGCTTGGTATTTTGGTCTTAACAAGAGTTGTGTTTGTCTGATCGGGTCATTTGAGAGCTCGTTGGAAAGCTAACTTCAAGGCCTATGACTTTAACAAGGACTTCTCCTGAGAATTCCTCCTCAAAGATGTCCAAAAAAATCATTTTCCCACCTGCTTGGATCCTCGACTTTTTTCAAAGGGGTTAGTCCACAAAAAATCTCAAAATCTCAAAAAATTTAAAACCCCAAATTCTTTTCCCTAGGCATGTTGTGATGCTAGTTAGTCGATAGGTCCATGAAAGGCCCACCTGAGATGTTCAAATGGCCCAGGAATGAAGGTAGTGTGCCTTTCTATAGGTGTTTCGGACGCGAGCTTGGTATTTTGGTCTTAACAAGAGTTGTGTTTGTCTGATCAGGCCATTTGAGAGCTCGTTGGAAAGCTAACTTCAAGGCCTATGACTTTAACAAGGACTTCTCCTGAGAATTCCTCCTCAAAGATGTCCAAAAAAATCATTTTCCCACCTGCTTGGATCCTCAACTTTTTTCAAAGGGGGTAGTCCACAAAAAATCTCAAAAAATTTAAAACCCCAAATTCTTTTCCCTAGGCATTTTGTGATGCTAGTTAGTCGATAGGTCCATTAAAAGGCCCAAATGAGATGTTCAAATGGCCCAGGAATGAAGGTAGTGTGCCTTTCTATAGGTGTTTCGGACGCGAGCTTGGTATTTTGGTCTTAACAAGAGTTGTGTTTGTCTGATCGGGCCATTTGAGAGCTCTTTGGAAAGCTAACTTCAAGGCCTATGGCTTTAACATGGACTTCTCCTTAGAATTCCTCCTCAAAGATGTCCAAAAAAATCATTTTCCCACCTGCTTGGATCCTCGACTTTTTTCAAAGGGGTTAGTCCACAAAAAATCTCAAAATCTCAAAAAATTTAAAACCCCAAATTCTTTTCCCTAGGCATGTTGTGATGCTAGTTAGTCGATAGGTCCATGAAAGGCCCACCTGAGATGTTCAAATGGCCCAGGAATGAAGGTAGTGTGCCTTTCTATAGGTGTTTCGGACGCGAGCTTGGTATTTTGGTCTTAACAAGAGTTGTGTTTGTCTGATCGGGCCATTTGAGAGCTCGTTGGAAAGCTAACTTCAAGGCCTATGACTTTAACAAGGACTTCTCCTAAGAATTCCTCCTCAAAGATGTCCAAAAAAATCGTTTTCCCACCTGCTTGGATCCTCAACTTTTTTCAAAGGGGGTAGTCCACAAAAAATCTCAAAAAATTTAAAACCCCAACTTCTTTTCCCTAGGCATGTTGTGATGCTAGTTAGTCGATAGGTCCATGAAAGGCCCACCTGAGATGTTCAAATGGCTCAGGAATGAAGGTAGTTTGCCTTTCTATAGGTGTTTCAGATGCGAGCTTGGTATTTTGGTCTTAACAAGAGTTGTGTTTGTCTGATCGGGCCATTTGAGAGCTCGTTGGAAAGCTAACTTCAAGGCCTATGACTTTAACAAGGACTTCTCCTAAGAATTCCTCCTCAAAGATGTCCAAAAAAATCATTTTCCCACCTGCTTGGATCCTCAAATTTTTTCAAAGGGGGTAGTCCACAAAAAATCTCAAAAAATTTAAAACCCCAAATTCTTTTCCCTAGGCATGTTGTGATGCTAGTTAGTCGATAGGTCCATGAAAGGCCCAACTGCGATGTTCAAATGGCCCAGGAATGAAGGTAGTTTGCCTTTCTATAGGTGTTTCGGACGCGAGCTTGGTATTTTGGTCTTAACAAGAGTTGTGTTTGTCTGATCGGGCCATTTGAGAGCTCGTTGGAAAGCTAACTTCAAGGCCTATGACTTTAACAGGGACTTCTCCTGAGAATTCCTCCTCAAAGATGTCCAAAAAAATCATTTTCCCACCTGCTTGGATCCTCAACTTTTTTTAAAGGGGGTAGTCCACAAAAAATCTCAAAAAATTTAAAACCCCAAATTCTTTTCCCTAGGCATGTTGTGATGCTAGTTAGTCGATAGATCCATTAAAAGGCCCAACTGAGATGTTCAAATGGCCCAGGAATGAAGGTAGTGTGCCTTTCTATAGGTGTTTCGGACGCGAGCTTAGTATTTTGGTCTTAACAAGAGTTGTGTTTGTCTGATCGGGCCATTTGAGAGCTCGTTGGAAAGCTAACTGCAAGGCCTATGACTTTAACATGGACTTCTCCTTAGAATTCCTCCTCAAAGATGTCCAAAAAAATCATTTTCCCACCTGCTTGGATCCTCGACTTTTTTCAAAGGGGTTAGTCCACAAAAAATCTAAAAATCTCAAAAAATTTAAAACCCCAAATTCTTTTCCCTAGGCATGTTGTGATGCTAGTTAGTCGATAGGTCCATGAAAGGCCCACCTGAGATGTTCAAATGGCCCAGGAATGAAGGTAGTGTGCCTTTCTATAGGTGTTTCGGACGCGAGCTTGGTATTTTGGTCTTAACAAGAGTTGTGTTTGTCTGATCGGGCCATTTGAGAGCTCGTTGAAAGCTAACTTCAAGGCCTATGACTTTAACAAGGACTTCTCCTAAGAATTCCTCCTCAAAGATGTCCAAAAAAATCGTTTTCCCACCTGCTTGGATCCTCAACTTTTTTCAAAGGGGGTAGTCCACAAAAAATCTCAAAAAATTTAAAACCCCAAATTCTTTTCCCTAGGCATGTTGTGATGCCAGTTAGTCGATAGGTCCATTAAAAGGCCCAACTGAGATGTTCAAATGGCCCAGGAATGAAGGTAGTGTGCCTTTATATAGGTGTTTCGGACGCGAGCTTGGTATTTTGGTCTTAACAAGAGTTGTGTTTGTCTGATCGGGCCATTTGAGAGCTCGTTGGAAAGCTAACTTCAAGGCCTATGATTTTAACATGGACTTCTCCTGAGAATTCCTCCTCAAAGATGTCCAAAAAAATCATTTTCCCACCTGCTTGGATCCTCCACTTTTTTCAAAGGGGGTAGTCAACAATAAATCTCAAAAAATTTAAAACCCCAAATTCTTTTCCCTAGGCATGTTGTGATGCTAGTTAGTCGATAGGTCCATGAAAGGCCCACCTGAGATGTTCATATTGCCCAGGAATGAAGGTAGTTTGCCTTTCTATAGGTGTTTCAGATGCGAGCTTGGTATTTTGGTCTTAACAAGAGTTGTGTTTGTCTGATCGGGCCATTTGAGAGCTCGTTGGAAAGCTAACTTCAAGGCCTATGACTTTAACAGGGACTTCTCCTGAGAATTCCTCCTCAAAGATGTCCAAAAAAATCATTTTCCCACCTGCTTGGATCCTCAATATTTTTCAAAGGGGGTAGTCCACAAAAAATCTCAAAAAATTTAAAACCCCAAATTCTTTTCCCTAGGCATGTTGTGATGCTAGTTAGTCGATAGGTCCATGAAAGGCCAACCTGAGATGTTCAAATGGCCTAGGAATGAAGGTAGTTTGCCTTTCTATAGGTGTTTCAGACGCGAGCTTGGTATTTTGGTCTTAACAAGAGTTGTGTTTGTCTGATCGGGCCATTTGAGAGCTCGTTGGAAAGCTAACTTCAAGGCCTATGACTTTAACATGGATTTCTCCTTAGAATTCCTCCTCAAAGATGTCCAAAAAAATTCATTTTCCCACCTGCTTGGATTCTCGACTTTTTTCAAAGGGGTTTGTCCACAAAAAATCTCAAAATCTCAAAAAATTTAAAACCCCAAATTCTTTTCCCTAGGCATGTTGTGATGCTAGTTAGTCGGTAGGTCCATGAAAGGCCCACCTGAGAAGTTCAAATGGCCCAGGAATGAAGGTAGTGTGCCTTTCTATAGGTGTTTCGGACGCGAGCTTGGTATTTTGGTCTTAACAAGAGTTGTGTTTGTCTGATCGGGCCATTTGAGAGCTCGTTGGAAAGCTAACTTCAAGGCCTATGACTTTAACATGGACTTCTCCTTAGAATTCCTCCTCAAAGATGTCCAAAAAAATCATTTTCCCACCTGCTTGGATCCTCGACTTTTTTCAAAGGGGTTTGTCCACAAAAAATCTCAAAATCTCAAAAAATTTAAAACCCCAAATTCTTTTCCCTTGGCATGTTGTGATGCTAGTTAGTCGGTAGGTCCATGAAAGGCCCACCTGAGATGTTCAAATGGCCCAGGAATGAAGGTAGTGTGCCTTTCTATAGGTGTTTCGGACGCGAGCTTGGTATTTTGGTCTTAACAAGAGTTGTGTTTGTCTGATCGGGCCATTTGAGAGCTCGTTGGAAAGCTAACTTCAAGGCCTATGACTTTAACAAGGACTTCTCCTGAGAATTCCTCCTCAATGATGTCCAAAAAAATCATTTTCCCACCTGCTTGGATCCTCAACTTTTTTCAAAGGGGGTAGTCCACAAAAAATCTCAAAATCTCAAAAAATTTAAAACCCCATATTCTTTTCCCTAGGCATGTTGTGATGCTAGTTAGTCGATAGGTCCATTAAAAGGCCCACCTGAGATGTTCAAATGGCCCAGGAATGAAGGTAGTGTGCCTTTCTATAGGTGTTTCGGACGCGAGCTTCGTATTTTGGTCTTAACAAGAGTTGTGTTTGTCTGATCGGGCCATTTGAGAGCTCGTTGGAAAGCTAACTTCAAGGCCTATGACTTTAACATGGACTTCTCCTTAGAATTCCTCCTCAAAGATGTCCAAAAAAATCATTTTCCCACCTGCTTGGATCCTCGACTTTTTTCAAAGGGGTTAGTCCACAAAAAATATCAAAATCTCAAAAAATTTAAAACCCCAAATTCTTTTCCCTAGGCATGTTGTGATACTAGTTAGTCGATAGGTCCATGAAAGGCCCACCTGAGATGTTCAAATGGCCCAGGAATGAAGGTAGTATGCCTTTCTATAGGTGTTTCGGACGCGAGCTTTGTATTTTGGTCTTAACAAGAGTTGTGTTTGTCTGATCGGGCCATTTGAGAGCTCGTTGGAAAGCTAACTTCAAGGCCTATGACTTTAACATGGACTTCTCCTGAGATTTCCTCCTCAAAGATGTCCAAAAAAATCATTTTCCCACCTGCTTGGATCCTCGACTTTTTTCAAAGGGGTTTGTCCACAAAAAATCTCAAAATCTCAAAAAATTTAAAACCCCAAATTCTTTTCCCTAGGCATGTTGTGATGCTAGTTAGTCGGTAGGTCCATGAAAGGCCCACCTGAGAAGTTCAAATGGCCCAGGAATGAAGGTAGTGTGCCTTTCTATAGGTGTTTCGGACGCGAGCTTGGTATTTTGGTCTTAACAAGAGTTGTGTTTGTCTGATCGGGCCATTTGAGAGCTCGTTGGAAAGCTAACTTCAAGGCCTATGACTTTAACATGGACTTCTCCTTAGAATTCCTCCTCAAAGATGTCCAAAAAAATCATTTTCCCACCTGCAAATTTAAAACCCCAAATTCTTTTCCCTAGGCATGTTGTGATGCTAGTTAGTCGATAGGTCCATTAAAAGGCCCACCTGAGATGTTCAAATGGCCCAGGAATGAAGGTAGTGTGCCTTTCTATAGGTGTTTCGGACGCGAGCTTGGTATTTTGGTCTTAACAAGAGTTGTGTTTTTCTGATCGGGCAATTTGAGAGCTCGTTGGAAAGCTAACTTCAAGGCCTATGACTTTAACATGGACTTCTCCTTAGAATTCCTCCTCAAAGATGTCCAAAAAAATCATTTTCCCACCTGCTTGGATCCTCGACTTTTTTCAAAGGGGTTTGTCGACAAAAAATCTCAAAATCTCAAAAAATTTAAAACCCCAAATTCTTTTCCCTAGGCATGTTGTGATGCTAGTTAGTCGGTAGGTCCATGAAAGGCCCACCTGAGAAGTTCAAATGGCCCAGGAATGAAGGTAGTGTGCCTTTCTATAGGTGTTTCGGACGCGAGCTTGGTATTTTGGTCTTAACAAGAGTTGTGTTTGTCTGATCGGGCCATTTGAGAGCTCGTTGGAAAGCTAACTTCAAGGCCTATGACTTTAACTTGGACTTCTCCTTAGAATTCCTCATCAAAGATGTCCAAAAAAATCATTTTCCCACCTGCTTGGATCCTCGACTTTTTTCAAAGGGGTTTGTCCACAAAAAATATCAAAATCTCCAAAAATTTAAAACCCCAAATTCTTTTCCCTAGGCATGTTGTGATACTAGTTAGTCGATAGGTCCATGAAAGGCCCACCTGAGATGTTCAAATGGCCCAGGAATGAAGGTAGTATGCCTTTCTATAGGTGTTTCGGACGCGAGCTTTGTATTTTGGACTTAACAAGAGTTGTGTTTGTCTGATCGGGCCATTTGAGAGCTCGTTGGAAAGCTAACTTCAAGGCCTATGACTTTAACATGGACTTCTCCTGAGATTTCCTCCTCAAAGATGTCCAAAAAAATCATTTTCCCACCTGCTTGGATCCTCGACTTTTTTCAAAGGGGTTTGTCCACAAAAAATCTCAAAATCTCAAAAAATTTAAAACCCCAAATTCTTTTCCCTAGGCATGTTGTGATGCTAGTTAGTCGGTAGGTCCATGAAAGGCCCACCTGAGAAGTTCAAATGGCCCAGGAATGAAGGTAGTGTGCCTTTCTATAGGTGTTTCGGACGCGAGCTTGGTATTTTGGTCTTAACAAGAGTTGTGTTTGTCTGATCGGGCCATTTGAGAGCTCGTTGGAAAGCTAACTTCAAGGCCTATGACTTTAACATGGACTTCTCCTTAGAATTCCTCCTCAAAGATGTCCAAAAAGATCATTTTCCCACCTGCTTGGATCCTCGACTTTTTTCAAAGGGGTTAGTCCACAAAAAATATCAAAATCTCAAAAAATTTAAAACCCCAAATTCTTTTCCCTAGGCATGTTGTGATACTAGTTAGTCGATAGGTCCATGAAAGGCCCACCTGAGATGTTCAAATGGCCCAGGAATGAAGGTAGTATGCCTTTCTATAGGTGTTTCGGACGCGAGCTTTGTATTTTGGTCTTAACAAGAGTTGTGTTTGTCTGATCGGGCCATTTGAGAGCTCGTTGGAAAGCTAACTTCAAGACCTATGACTTTAACATGGACTTCTCCTGAGATTTCCTCCTCAAAGATGTCCAAAAAAATCATTTTCCCACCTGCTTGGATCCTCGACTTTTTTCAAAGGGGTTTGTCCACAAAAAATCTCAAAATCTCAAAAAATTTAAAACCCCAAATTCTTTTCCCTAGGCATGTTGTGATGCTAGTTAGTCGGTAGGTCCATGAAAGGCCCACCTGAGAAGTTCAAATGGCCCAGGAATGAAGGTAGTGTGCCTTTCTATAGGTGTTTCGGACGCGAGCTTGGTATTTTGGTCTTAACAAGAGTTGTGTTTGTCTGATCGGGCCATTTGAGAGCTCGTTGGAAAGCTAACTTCAAGGCCTATGACTTTAACATGGACTTCTCCTTAGAATTCCTCCTCAAAGATGTCCAAAAAAATCATTTTCCCACCTGCTTGGATCCTCGACTTTTTTCAAAGGGGTTAGTCCACAAAAAATATCAAAATCTCAAAAAATTTAAAACCCCAAATTCTTTTCCCTAGGCATGTTGTGATACTAGTTAGTTGATAGGTCCATGAAAGGCCCACCTGAGATGTTCAAATGGCCCAGGAATGAAGGTAGTATGCCTTTCTATAGGTGTTTCGGACGCGAGCTTTGTATTTTGGTCTTAACAAGAGTTGTGTTTGTCTGATCAGGCCATTTGAGAGCTCGTTGGAAAGCTAACTTCAAGGCCTATGACTTTAACATGGACTTCTCCTGAGATTTCCTCCTCAAAGATGTCCAAAAAAATCATTTTCCCACCTGCTTGGATCCTCGACTTTTTTCAAAGGGGTTTGTCCACAAAAAATCTCAAAATCTCAAAAAATTTAAAACCCCAAATTCTTTTCCCTAGGCATGTTGTGATGCTAGTTAGTCGGTAGGTCCATGAAAGGCCCACCTGAGAAGTTCAAATGGCCCAGGAATGAAGGTAGTGTGCCTTTCTATAGGTGTTTCGGACGCGAGCTTGGTATTTTGGTCTTAACAAGAGTTGTGTTTGTCTGATCGGGCCATTTGAGAGCTCGTTGGAAAGCTAACTTCAAGGCCTATGACTTTAACAAGGACTTCTCCTGAGAATTCCTCCTCAAAGATGTCCAAAAAAATCATTTTCCCACCTGCTTGGATCCTCAACTTTTTTCAAAGGGGGTAGTACACAAAAAATCTCAAAATCTCAAAAAATTTAAAACCCCAAATTCTTTTCCCTAGGCATGTTGTGATGCTAGTTAGTCGGTAGGTCCATGAAAGGCCCACCTGAGATGTTCAAATGGCCCAGGAATGAAGGTAGTGTGCCTTTCTATAGGTGTTTCGGACGCGAGCTTGGTATTTTGGTTTTAACAAGAGTTGTGTTTGTCTGATCGGGCCATTTGAGAGCTCGTTGGAAAGCTAACTTCAAGGCCTATGACTTTAAGAAGGACTTCTCCTGAGAATTCCTCCTCAAAGATGTCCAAAAAAATCATTTTCCCACCTGCTAGGATCCTCAACTTTTTTCAAAGGGGGTAGTACACAAAAAATCTCAAAATCTCAAAAAATTTAAAACCCCAAATTCTTTTCCCTAGGCATGTTGTGATGCTAGTTAGTCGATAGGTCCATTAAAAGGCCCACCTGAGATGTTCAAATGGCCCAGGAATGAAGGTAGTGTGCCTTTCTATAGGTGTTTCGGACGCGAGCTTGGTATTTTGGTCTTAACAAGAGTTGTGTTTTTCTGATCGGGCAATTTGAGAGCTCGTTGGAAAGCTAACTTCAAGGCCTATGACTTTAACATGGACTTCTCCTTAGAATTCCTCCTCAAAGATGTCCAAAAAAATCATTTTCCCACCTGCTTGGATCCTCGACTTTTTTCAAAGGGGTTTGTCGACAAAAAATCTCAAAATCTCAAAAAATTTAAAACCCCAAATTCTTTTCCCTAGGCATGTTGTGATGCTAGTTAGTCGGTAGGTCCATGAAAGGCCCACCTGAGAAGTTCAAATGGCCCAGGAATGAAGGTAGTGTGCCTTTCTATAGGTGTTTCGGACGCGAGCTTGGTATTTTGGTCTTAACAAGAGTTGTGTTTGTCTGATCGGGCCATTTGAGAGCTCGTTGGAAAGCTAACTTCAAGGCCTATGACTTTAACATGGACTTCTCCTTAGAATTCCTCCTCAAAGATGTCCAAAAAAATCATTTTCCCACCTGCTTCGATCCTCGACTTTTTTCAAAGGGGTTTGTCCACAAAAAATCTCAAAATCTCAAAAAATTTAAAACCCCAAATTCTTTTCCCTAGGCATGTTGTGATGCTAGTTAGTCGATAGGTCCATTAAAAGGCCCACCTGAGATGTTCAAATGGCCCAGGAATGAAGGTAGTGTGCCTTTCTATAGGTGTTTCGGACGCGAGCTTGATATTTTGGTCTTAACAAGAGTTGTGTTTTTCTGATCGGGCAATTTTAGAGCTCGTTGGAAAGCTAACTTCAAGGCCTATGACTTTAACATGGACTTCTCCTTAGAATTCCTCCTCAAAGATGTCCAAAAAAATCATTTTCCCACCTTCTTGGATCCTCGACTTTTTTCAAAGGGGTTTGTCGACAAAAAATCTCAAAATCTCAAAAAATTTAAAACCCCAAATTCTTTTCCCTAGGCATGTTGTGATGCTAGTTAGTCGGTAGGTCCATGAAAGGCCCACCTGAGAAGTTCAAATGGCCCAGGAATGAAGGTAGTGTGCCTTTCTATAGGTGTTTCGGACGCGAGCTTGGTATTTTGGTCTTAACAAGAGTTGTGTTTGTTTGATCGGGCCATTTGAGAGCTCGTTGGAAAGCTAACTTCAAGGCCTATGACTTTAACATGGACTTCTCCTTAGAATTCCTCCTCAAAGATGTCCAAAAAAATCATTTTCCCACCTGCTTGGATCCTCGACTTTTTTCAAAGGGGTTTGTCCACAAAAAATCTCAAAATCTCAAAAAATTTAAAACCCCAAATTCTTTTCCCTAGGCATGTTGTGATGCTAGTTAGTCGGTAGGTCCATGAAAGGCCCACCTGAGATGTTCAAATGGCCCAGGAATGAAGGTAGTGTGCCTTTCTATAGGTGTTTCGGACGCGAGCTTGGTATTTTGGTCTTAACAAGAGTTGTGTTTGTCTGATCGGGCCATTTGAGAGCTCGTTGGAAAGCTAACTTCCAGGCCTATGACTTTAACAAGGACTTCTCCTGAGAATTCCTCCTCAAAGATGTCCAAAAAAATCATTTTCCCACCTGCTTGGATCCTCAACTTTTTTCAAAGGGGGTAGTACACAAAAAATCTCAAAATCTCAAAAAATTTAAAACCCCAAATTCTTTTCCCTAGGCATGTTGTGATGCTAGTTAGTCGGTAGGTCCATGAAAGGCCCACCTGAGATGTTCAAATGGCCCAGGAATGAAGGTAGTGTGCCTTTCTATAGGTGTTTCGGACGCGAGCTTGGTATTTTGGTCTTAACAAGAGTTGTGTTTGTCTGATCGGGCCATTTGAGAGCTCGTTGGAAAGCTAACTTCAAGGCCTATGACTTTAGCAAGGACTTCTCCTGAGAATTCCTCCTCAAAGATGTCCAAAAAAATCATTTTCCCACCTGCTTGGATCCTCAACTTTTTTCAATGGGGGTAGTACACAAAAAATCTCAAAATCTCAAAAAATTTAAAACCCCAAATTCTTTTCCCTAGGCATGTTGTGATGCTAGTTAGTCGATAGGTCCATTAAAAGGCCCACCTGAGAAGTTCAAATGGCCTAGGAATGAAGGTAGTGTGCCTTTCTATAGGTGTTTCGGACGCGAGCTTGGTATTTTGGTCTTAACAAGAGTTGTGTTTGTCTGATCGGGCCATTTGAGAGCTCGTTGGAAAGCTAACTTCAAGGCCTATGACTTTAACATGGACTTCTCCTTAGAATTCCTCCTCAAAGATGTCCAAAAAAATCATTTTCCCACCTGCTTGGATCCTCGACTTTTTTCAAAGGGGTTTGTCGACAAAAAATCTCAAAATCTCAAAAAATTTAAAACCCCAAATTCTTTTCCCTAGGCATGTTGTGATGCTAGTTAGTCGGTAGGTCCATGAAAGGCCCACCTGAGAAGTTCAAATGGCCCAGGAATGAAGGTAGTATGCCTTTCTATAGGTGTTTCGGACGCGAGCTTGGTATTTTGGTCTTAACAAGAGTTGTGTTTGTCTGATCGGGCCATTTGAGAGCTCGTTGGAAAGCTAACTTCAAGGCCTATGACTTTAACATGGACTTCTCCTTAGAATTCCTCCTCAAAGATGTCCAAAAAAATCATTTTCCCACCTGCTTGGATCCTCGACTTTTTTCAAAGGGGTTTGTCCACAAAAAATCTCAAAATCTCAAAAAATTTAAAACCCCAAATTCTTTTCCCTAGGCATGTTGTGATGCTAGTTAGTCGATAGGTCCATTAAAAGGCCCACCTGAGATGTTCAAATGGCCCAGGAATGAAGGTAGTGTGCCTTTCTATAGGTGTTTCGGACGCGAGCTTGGTATTTTGGTCTTAACAAGAGTTGTGTTTTTCTGATCGGGCAATTTGAGAGCTCGTTGGAAACCTAACTTCAAGGCCTATGACTTTAACATGGACTTCTCCTTAGAATTCCTCCTCAAAGATGTCCAAAAAAATCATTTTCCCACCTGCTTGGATCCTCGACTTTTTTCAAAGGGGTTTGTCGACAAAAAATCTCAAAATCTCAAAAAATTTAAAACCCCAAATTCTTTTCCCTAGGCATGTTGTGATGCTAGTTAGTCGATAGGTCCATGAAAGGCCCACCTGAGATGTTCAAATGGCCCAGGAATGAAGGTAGTATGCCTTTCTATAGGTGTTTCGGACGCGAGCTTGGTATTTTGGTCTTAACAAGAGTTGTGTTTGTCTGATCGGGCCATTTGAGAGCTCGTTGGAAAGCTAACTTCAAGGCCTATGACTTTAACATGGACTTCTCCTTAGAATTCCTCCTCAAAGATGTCCAAAAAAATCATTTTCCCACCTGCTTGGATCCTCGACTTTTTTCAAAGGGGTTTGTCCACAAAAAATCTCAAAATCTCAAAAAATTTAAAACCCCAAATTCTTTTCCCTAGGCATGTTGTGATGCTAGTTAGTCGGTAGGTACATGAAAGGCCCACCTGAGATGTTCAAATGGCCCAGGAATGAAGGTAGTGTGCCTTTCTATAGGTGTTTCGGACGCGAGCTTGGTATTTTGGTCTTAACAAGAGTTGTGTTTGTCTGATCGGGCTATTTGAGAGCTCGTTGGAAAGCTAACATCAAGGCCTATGACTTTAACAAGGACTTCCCCTGAGAATTCCTCCTCAAAGATGTCCAAAAAAATCATTTTCCCACCTGCTTGGATCCTCAACTTTTTTCAAAGTGGGTAGTCCACCAAAAAATCTCAAAATCTCAAAAAATTTAAAACCCCAAATTCTTTTCCCTAGGCATGTTGTGATGCTAGTTAGTCGATAGGTCCATTAAAAGGCCCACCTGAGATGTTCAAATGGCCCAGGAATGAAGGTAGTGTGCCTTTCTATAGGTGTTTCGGACGCGAGCTTGGTATTTTGGTCTTAACAAGAGTTGTGTTTGTCTGATCGGGCCATTTGAGAGCTCTTTGGAAAGCTAACTTCAAGGCCTAGGACTTTAACATGGACTTCTCCTTAGAATTCCTCCTCAAAGATGTCCAAAAAAATCATTTTCCCACCTGTTTGGATCCTCGATTTTTTTCAAAGGGGTTAGTCCACAAAAAATATCAAAATCTCATAAAATTTAAAACCCCAAATTCTTTTCCCTAGGCATGTTGTGATACTAGTTAGTCGATAGGTCCATGAAAGGCCCACCTGAGATGTTCAAATGGCCCAGGAATGAAGGTAGTATGCCTTTCTATAGGTGTTTCGGACGCGAGCTTGGTATTTTGGTCTTAACAAGAGTTGTGTTTGTCTGATCGGGCCATTTGAGAGCTCGTTGGAAAGCTAACTTCAAGGCCTATGACTTTAACATGGACTTCTCCTGAGATTTCCTCCTCAAAGATGTCCAAAAAAATCATTTTCCCACCTGCTTGGATCCTCGACTTTTTTCAAAGGGGTTAGTCCACAAAAAATCTCAAAATTTCAAAAAATATAAAACCCCAAATTCTTTTCCCTAGGCATGTTGTGATGCTAGTTAGTCGGTAGGTCCATGAAAGGCCCACCTGAGATGTTCAAATGGCCCAGGAATGAAGGTAGTGTGCCTTTCTATAGGTGTTTCGGACGCGAGCTTGGTATTTTGGTCTTAACAAGAGTTGTGTTTGTCTGATCGGGCCATTTGAGAGCTCGTTGGAAAGCTAACTTCAAGGCCTATGACTTTAACAGGGACTTCTCCTGAGAATTCCTCCTCAAAGATGTCCAAAAAAATCATTTTCCCACCTGCTTGGATCCTTAAGTTTTTTCAAAGGGGGTAGTCCACAAAAAATCTCAAAAAATTTAAAACCCCAAATTCTTTTCCCTAGGCATGTTGTGATGCTAGTTAGTCGATAGGTCCATTAAAAGGCCCACCTGAGATGTTCAAATGGCCCAGGAATGAAGGTAGTGTGCCTTTCTATAGGTGTTTCGGACGCGAGCTTGGTATTTTGGTCTTAACAAGAGTTGTGGTTGTCTGATCGGGCCATTTGAGAGCTCGTTGGAAAGCTAACTTCAAGGCCTATGACTTTAACATGGACTTCTCCTGAGAATTCCTCCTCAAAGATGTCCAAAAAAATCATTTTCCCACCTGCTTGGATCCTTAAGTTTTTTCAAAGGGGGTAGTCCACAAAAAATCTCAAAAAATTTAAAACCCCAAATTCTTTTCCCTAGGCATGTTGTGATGCTAGTTAGTCGATAGGTCCATTAAAAGGCCCACCTGAGATGTTCAAATGGCCCAGGAATGAAGGTAGTGTGCCTTTCTATAGGTGTTTCGGACGCGAGCTTGGTATTTTGGTCTTAACAAGAGTTGTGTTTGTCTGATCGGGCCATTTGAGAGCTCGTTGGAAAGCTAACTTCAAGGCCTAGGACTTTAACATGGACTTCTCCTTAGAATTCCTCCTCAAAGATGTCCAAAAAAATCATTTTCCCACCTGCTTGGATCCTCGATTTTTTTCAAAGGGGTTAGTCCACAAAAAATATCAAAATCTCAAAAAATTTAAAACCCCAAATTCTTTTCCCTAGGGATGTTGTGATACTAGTTAGTCGATAGGTCCATGAAAGGCCCACCTGAGATGTTCAAATGGCCCAGGAATGAAGGTAGTATGCCTTTCTATAGGTGTTTCGGACGCGAGCTTGGTATTTTGGTCTTAACAAGAGTTGTGTTTGTCTGATCGGGCCATTTGAGAGCTCGTTGGAAAGCTAACTTCAAGGCCTATGACTTTAACATGGACTTCTCCTGAGATTTCCTCCTCAAAGATGTCCAAAAAAATCATTTTCCCACCTGCTTGGATCCTCGACTTTTTTCAAAGGGGTTAGTCCACAAAAAATCTCAAAATTTCAAAAAATTTAAAACCCCAAATTCTTTTCCCTAGGCATGTTGTGATGCTAGTTAGTCGGTAGGTCCATGAAAGGCCCACCTGAGATGTTCAAATGGCCCAGGAATGAAGGTAGTGTGCCTTTCTATAGGTGTTTCGGACGCGAGCTTGGTATTTTGGTCTTAACAAGAGTTGTGTTTGTCTGATCGGGCCATTTGAGAGCTCGTTGGAAAGCTAACTTCAAGGCCTATGACTTTAACAGGGACTTCTCCTGAGAATTCCTCCTCAAAGATGTCCAAAAAAATCATTTTCCCACCTGCTTGGATCCTTAAGTTTTTTCAAAGGGGGTAGTCCACAAAAAATCTCAAAATATTTAAAACCCCAAATTCTTTTCCCTAGGCATGTTGTGATGCTAGTTAGTCGATAGGTCCATTAAAAGGCCCACCTGAGATGTTCAAATGGCCCAGGAATGAAGGTAGTGTGCCTTTCTATAGGTGTTTCGGACGCGAGCTTGGTATTTTGGTCTTAACAAGAGTTGTGTTTGTCTGATCGGGCCATTTGAGAGCTCGTTGGAAAGCTAACTTCAAGGCCTATGACTTTAACATGGACTTCTCCTGAGAATTCCTCCTCAAAGATGTCCAAAAAAATCATTTTTCCACCAGCTTGGATCCTTGACTTTTTCCAAAGGGTTAGTCCACAAAAAATCTCAAAATCTCAAAAAATTTAAAACGCCAAATTCTTTTCCCTAGGCATGTTGTGATGCTAGTTAGTCGATAGGTCCATGAAAGGCCCACCTGAGATGTCCAAATGGCCCAGGAATGAAGGTAGTGTGCCTTTCTATAGGTGTTTCGAACGCGAGCTTGGTATTTTGATCTTAACAAGAGTTGTGTTTGTCTGATCGGGCCATTTGAGAGCTCGTTGGAAAGCTAACTTCAAGGCCTATGACTTTAACAAGGTCTTCTCCGGAGAATTCCTCCTCAAAGATGTCCAAAAAAATCATTTTCCCACCTGCTTGGATCCTCGACTTTTTTCAAAGGGGTTAGTCCACAAAAAATCTCAAAATCTCAAAAAATTTAAAACCCCAAATTCTTTTCCCTAGGCATGTTGTGATGCTAGTTAGTCGATAGGTCCATGAAAGGCCCACCTGAGATGTTCAAATGACCCAGGAATGAAGGTAGTGTGCGTTTCTATAGGTGTTTCGGACGCGAGCTTGGTATTTTAGTCTTAACAAGAGTTGTGTTTGTCTGATCGGGCCATTTGAGAGCTCGTTGGAAAGCTAACTTCAAGGCCTATGACTTTAACAAGGACTTCTCCTGAGAATTCCTCCTCAAAGATGTCCAAAAAAATCATTTTCCCACCTGCTTGGATCCTCGACTTTTTTCAAAGGGGGTAGTCCACAAAAAATCTCAAAATCTCAAAAACTTTAAAACCCCAAATTCTTTTCCCTAGGCATGTTGTGATGCTAGTTAGTCGATAGGTCCATGAAAGGCCCACCTGAGATGTTCAAATGGCCCAGGAATGAAGGTAGTGTGCCTTTCTATAGGAGTTTCGGACGCGAGCTTGGTATTTTGGTCTTAACAAGAGTTGTGTTTGTCTTATCGGGCCATTTGAGAGCTCGTTGGAAAGCTAACTTCAAGGCCTATGACTTTAACAGGGACTTCTCCTGAGAATTCCTCCTCAAAGATGTCCAAAAAAATCATTTTCCCACCTGCATGGATCCTCGACTTTTTTCAAAAGGGGGTAGTCCACAAAAAATCTCAAAAAATTTAAAACCCCAAATTCTTTTACCTAGGCATGTAGTGATGCTAGTTAGTCGATAGGTCCATGAAAGGCCCACCTGAGATGTTCAAATGGCCCAGGAATGAAGGTAGTGTGCCTTTCTATAGGTTTTTCGGACGCGAGCTTTGTATTTTGGTCTTAACAAGAGTTGTGTTTGTCTGATCGGGCCATTTGAGAGCTCGTTGGAAAGCTAACTTCAAGGCCTATGACTTTAACATGGACTTCTCCTGAGATTTCCTCCTCAAAGATGTCCAAAAAAATCATTTTCCCACCTGCTTGGATCCTCGACTTTTTTCAAAGGGGTTAGTCCACAAAAAATCTCAAAATTTCAAAAAATTTAAAACCCCAAATTCTTTTCCCTAGGCATGTTGTGATGCTAGTTAGTCGGTAGGTCCATGAAAGGCCCACCTGAGATGTTCAAATGGCCCAGGAATGAAGGTAGTGTGCCTTTCTATAGGTGTTTCGGACGCGAGCTTGGTATTTTGGTCTTAACAAGAGTTGTGTTTGTCTGATCGGGCCATTTGAGAGCTCGTTGGAAAGCTAACTTCAAGGCCTATGACTTTAACCTGGACTTCTCCTGAGAATTCCTCCTCAAAGATGTCCAAAAAAATCATTTTCCCACCTGCTTGGATCCTTAAGTTTTTTCAAAGGGGGTAGTCCACAAAAAATCTCAAAAAATTTAAAACCCAAAATTCTTTTCCTTAGGCATGTTGTGATGCTAGTTAGTCGATAGGTCCATTAAAAGGCCCACCTGAGATGTTCAAATGGCCCAGGAATGAAGGTAGTGTGCCTTTCTATAGGTGTTTCGGACGCGAGCTTGTTATTTTGGTCTTAACAAGAGTTGTGGTTGTTTGATCGGGCCATTTGAGAGCTCGTTGGAAAGCTAACTTCAAGGCCTATGACTTTAACATGGACTTCTCCTGAGAATTCCTCCTCAAAGATGTCCAAAAAAATCATTTTTCCACCAGCTTGGATCCTTGACTTTTTCCAAAGGGTTAGTCCACAAAAAATCTCAAAATCTCAAAAAATTTAAAACGCCAAATTCTTTTCCCTAGGCATGTTGTGATGCTAGTTAGTCGATAGGTCCATGAAAGGCCCACCTGAGATGTCCAAATGGCCCAGGAATGAAGGTAGTGTGCCTTTCTATAGGTGTTTCGGACGCGAGCTTGGTATTTTGATCTTAACAAGAGTTGTGTTTGTCTGATCGGGCCATTTGAGAGCTCGTTGGAAAGCTAACTTCAAGGCCTATGACTTTAACAAGGTCTTCTCCGGAGAATTCCTCCTCAAAGATGTCCAAAAAAATCATTTTCCCACCTGCTTGGATCCTCGACTTTTTTCAAAGGGGTTAGTCCACAAAAAATCTCAAAATCTCAAAAAATTTAAAACCCCAAATTCTTTTCCCTAGGCATGTTGTGATGCTAGTTAGTCGATAGGTCCATGAAAGGCCCACCTGAGATGTTCAAATGACCCAGGAATGAAGGTAGTGTGCGTTTCTATAGGTGTTTCGGACGCGAGCTTGGTATTTTGGTCTTAACAAGAGTTGTGTTTGTCTGATCGGGCCATTTGAGAGCTCGTTGGAAAGCTAACTTCAAGGCCTATGACTTTAACAAGGACTTCTCCTGAGAATTCCTCCTCAAAGATGTCCAAAAAAATCATTTTCCCACCTGCTTGGATCCTCGACTTTTTCCAAAGGGGGTAGTCCACAAAAAACCTCAAAATCTCAAAAACTTTAAAACCCCAAATTCTTTTCCCTAGGCATGTTGTGATGCTAGTTAGTCGATAGGTCCATGAAAGGCCCACCTGAGATGTTCAAATGGCCCAGGAATGAAGGTAGTGTGCCTTTCTATAGGAGTTTCGGACGCGAGCTTGGTATTTTGGTCTTAACAAGAGTTGTGTTTGTCTTATCGGGCCATTTGAGAGCTCGTTGGAAAGCTAACTTCAAGGCCTATGACTTTAACAGGGACTTCTCCTGAGAATTCCTCCTCAAAGATGTCCAAAAAAATCATTTTCCCACCTGCATGGATCCTCGACTTTTTTCAAAAGGGGGTAGTCCACAAAAAATCTCAAAAAATTTAAAACCCCAAATTCTTTTACCTAGGCATGTAGTGATGCTAGTTAGTCGATAGGTCCATGAAAGGCCCACCTGAGATGTTCAAATGGCCCAGGAATGAAGGTAGTGTGCCTTTCTATAGGTTTTTCGGACGCGAGCTTGGTATTTTGGTCTTAACAAGAGTTGTGTTTGTCTGATCGGGCCATTTGAGAGCTCGTTGGAAAGCTAACTTCAAGGCCTATGACTTTAACAGGGACTTCTCCTGAGAATTCCTCCTCAAAGATGTCCAAAAAAATCATTTTCCTACCTGCTTGGATCCTCGACTTTTTCCAAAGGGGGTAGTCCACAAAAAATCTCAAAATCTCAAAAAATGTAAAACCCCAAATTCTTTTCCCTAGGCATGTTGTGATGCTAGTTAGTCGGTAGGTCCATGAAAGGCCCACCTGAGATGTTCAAATGGCCCAGGAATGAAGGTAGTGTGCCTTTCTATAGGTGTTTCGGACGCGAGCTTGGTATTTTGGTCTTAACAAGAGTTGTGTTTGTCTGATCGGGCCATTTGAGAGCTCGTTGGAAAGCTAACTTCAAGGCCTATGACTTTAACAGGGACTTCTCCTGAGAATTCCTCTTCAAAGATGTCCAAAAAAATCATTTTCCCACCTGCTTGGATCCTTAAGTTTTTTCAAAGGGGGTAGTCCACAAAAAATCTCAAAAAATTTAAAACCCCAAATTCTTTTCCCTAGGCATGTTGTGATGCTAGTTAGTCGATAGGTCCATTAAAAGGCCCTCCTGAGATGTTCAAATGGCCCAGGAATGAAGGTAGTGTGCCTTTCTATAGGAGTTTCGGACGCGAGCTTGGTATTTTGGTCTTAACAAGAGTTGTGTTTGTCTGATCGGGCCATTTGAGAGCTCGTTGGAAAGCTAACTTCAAAGCCTAGGACTTTAACATGGACTTCTCCTTAGAATTCCTCCTCAAAGATGTCCAAAAAAATCATTTTCCCACCTGCTTGGATCCTCGATTTTTTTCAAAGGGGTTAGTCCACAAAAAATATCAAAATCTCAAAAAATTTAAAACCCCAAATTCTTTTCCCTAGGCATGTTGTGATACTAGTTAGTCGATAGGTCCATGAAAGGCCCACCTGAGATGTTCAAATGGCCCAGGAATGAAGGTAGTATGCCTTTCTATAGGTGTTTCGGACGCGAGCTTGGTATTTTGGTCTTAACAAGAGTTGTGTTTGTCTGATCGGGCCATTTGGGAGCTCGTTGGAAAGCTAACTTCAAGGCCTATGACTTTAACATGGACTTCTCCTGAGATTTCCTCCTCAAAGATGTCCAAAAAAATCATTTTCCCACCTGCTTGGATCCTCGACTTTTTTCAAAGGGGTTAGTCCACAAAAAATCTCAAAATTTCAAAAAATTTAAAACCCCAAATTCTTTTCCCTAGGCATGTTGTGATGCTAGTTAGTCGGTAGGTCCATGAAAGGCCCACCTGAGATGTTCAAATGGCCCAGGAATGAAGGTAGTGTGCCTTTCTATAGGTGTTTCGGACGCGAGCTTGGTATTTTGGTCTTAACAAGAGTTGTGTTTGTCTGATCGGGCCATTTGAGAGCTCGTTGGAAAGCTAACTTCAAGGCCTATGACTTTAACAGGGACTTCTCCTGAGAATTCCTCCTCAAAGATGTCCAAAAAAATCATTTTCCCACCTGCTTGGATCCTTAAGTTTTTTCAAAGGGGGTAGTCCACAAAAAATCTCAAAAAATTTAAAACCCCAAATTCTTTTCCGTAGGCATGTTGTGATGCTAGTTAGTCGATAGGTCCATTAAAAGGCCCACCTGAGATGTTCAAATGGCCCAGGAATGAAGGTAGTGTGCCTTTCTATAGGTGTTTCGGACGCGAGTTTGGTATTTTGGTCTTAACAAGAGTTGTGTTTGTCTGATCGGGCCATTTGAGAGCTCGTTGGAAAGCTAACTTCAAGGCCTATGACTTTAACATGGACTTCTCCTGAGAATTCCTCCTCAAAGATGTCCAAAAAAATCATTTTTCCACCAGCTTGGATCCTTGACTTTTTCCAAAGGGTTAGTCCACAAAAAATCTCAAAATCTCAAAAAATTTAAAACGCCAAATTCTTTTCCCTAGGCATGTTGTGATGCTAGTTAGTCGATAGGTCCATGAAAGGCCCACCTGAGATGTCCAAATGGCCCAGGAATGAAGGTAGTGTGCCTTTCTATAGGTGTTTCGAACGCGTGCTTGGTATTTTGATCTTAACAAGAGTTGTGTTTGTCTGATCGGGCCATTTGAGAGCTCGTTGGAAAGCTAACTTCAAGGCCTATGACTTTAACAAGGTCTTCTCCGGAGAATTCCTCCTCAAAGATGTCCAAAAAAATCATTTTCCCACCTGCTTGGATCCTCGACTTTTTTCAAAGGGGTTAGTCCACAAAAAATCTCAAAATCTCAAAAAATTTAAAACCCCAAATTCTTTTCCCTAGGCATGTTGTGATGCTAGTTAGTCGATAGGTCCATGAAAGGCCCACCTGAGATGTTCAAATGACCCAGGAATGAAGGTAGTGTGCGTTTCTATAGGTGTTTCGGACGCGAGCTTGGTATTTTGGTCTTAACAAGAGTTGTGTTTGTCTGATCGGGCCATTTGAGAGCTCGTTGGAAAGCTAACTTCAAGGCCTATGACTTTAACAAGGACTTCTCCGGAGAATTCCTCCTCAAAGATGTCCAAAAAAATCATTTTCCCACCTGCTTGGATCCTCGACTTTTTTCAAAGGGGGTAGTCCACAAAAAATCTCAAAATCTCAAAAACTTTAAAACCCCAAATTCTTTTCCCTAGGCATGTTGTGATGCTAGTTAGTCAATAGGTCCATGAAAGGCCCACCTGAGATGTTCAAATGGCCCAGGAATGAAGGTAGTGTGCCTTTCTATAGGAGTTTCGGACGCGAGCTTGGTATTTTGGTCTTAACAAGAGTTGTGTTTGTCTTATCGGGCCATTTGAGAGCTCGTTGGAAAGCTAACTTCAAGGCCTAGGACTTTAACAGGGACTTCTCCTTAGAATTCCTCCTCAAAGATGTCCAAAAAAATCATTTTCCCACCTGCTTGGATCCTCGATTTTTTTCAAAGGGGTTAGTCCACAAAAAATATCAAAATCTCAAAAAATTTAAAACCCCAAATTCTTTTCCCTAGGCATGTTGTGATACTAGTTAGTCGATAGGTCCATGAAAGGCCCACCTGAGATGTTCAAATGGCCCAGGAATGAAGGTAGTATGCCTTTCTATAGGTGTTTCGGACGCGAGCTTGGTATTTTGGTCTTAACAAGAGTTGTGTTTGTCTGATCGGGCCATTTGAGAGCTCGTTGGAAAGCTAACTTCAAGGCCTATGACTTTAACATGGACTTCTCCTGAGATTTCCTCCTCAAAGATGTCCAAAAAAATCATTTTCCCACCTGCTTGGATCCTCGACTTTTTTCAAAGGGGTTAGTCCACAAAAAATCTCAAAATTTCAAAAAATTTAAAACCCCAAATTCTTTTCCCTAGGCATGTTGTGATGCTAGTTAGTCGGTAGGTCCATGAAAGGCCCACCTGAGATGTTCAAATGGCCCAGGAATGAAGGTAGTATGCCTTTCTATAGGTGTTTCGAACGCGTGCTTGGTATTTTGATCTTAACAAGAGTTGTGTTTGTCTGATCGGGCCATTTGAGAGCTCGTTGGAAAGCTAACTTCAAGGCCTATGACTTTAACAAGGTCTTCTCCGGAGAATTCCTCCTCAAAGATGTCCAAAAAAATCATTTTCCCACCTGCTTGGATCCTCGACTTTTTTCAAAGGGGTTAGTCCACAAAAAATCTCAAAATCTCAAAAAATTTAAAACCCCAAATTCTTTTCCCTAGGCATGTTGTGATGCTAGTTAGTCGATAGGTCCATGAAAGGCCCACCTGAGATGTTCAAATGACCCAGGAATGAAGGTAGTGTGCGTTTCTATAGGTGTTTCGGACGCGAGCTTGGTATTTTGGTCTTAACAAGAGTTGTGTTTGTCTGATCGGGCCATTTGAGAGCTCGTTGGAAAGCTAACTTCAAGGCCTATGACTTTAACAAGGACTTCTCCGGAGAATTCCTCCTCAAAGATGTCCAAAAAAATCATTTTCCCACCTGCTTGGATCCTCGACTTTTTTCAAAGGGGGTAGTCCACAAAAAATCTCAAAATCTCAAAAACTTTAAAACCCCAAATTCTTTTCCCTAGGCATGTTGTGATGCTAGTTAGTCAATAGGTCCATGAAAGGCCCACCTGAGATGTTCAAATGGCCCAGGAATGAAGGTAGTGTGCCTTTCTATAGGAGTTTCGGACGCGAGCTTGGTATTTTGGTCTTAACAAGAGTTGTGTTTGTCTTATCGGGCCATTTGAGAGCTCGTTGGAAAGCTAACTTCAAGGCCTAGGACTTTAACAGGGACTTCTCCTTAGAATTCCTCCTCAAAGATGTCCAAAAAAATCATTTTCCCACCTGCTTGGATCCTCGATTTTTTTCAAAGGGGTTAGTCCACAAAAAATATCAAAATCTCAAAAAATTTAAAACCCCAAATTCTTTTCCCTAGGCATGTTGTGATACTAGTTAGTCGATAGGTCCATGAAAGGCCCACCTGAGATGTTCAAATGGCCCAGGAATGAAGGTAGTATGCCTTTCTATAGGTGTTTCGGACGCGAGCTTGGTATTTTGGTCTTAACAAGAGTTGTGTTTGTCTGATCGGGCCATTTGAGAGCTCGTTGGAAAGCTAACTTCAAGGCCTATGACTTTAACATGGACTTCTCCTGAGATTTCCTCCTCAAAGATGTCCAAAAAAATCATTTTCCCACCTGCTTGGATCCTCGACTTTTTTCAAAGGGGTTAGTCCACAAAAAATCTCAAAATTTCAAAAAATTTAAAACCCCAAATTCTTTTCCCTAGGCATGTTGTGATGCTAGTTAGTCGGTAGGTCCATGAAAGGCCCACCTGAGATGTTCAAATGGCCCAGGAATGAAGGTAGTGTGCCTTTCTATAGGTGTTTCGGACGCGAGCTTGGTATTTTGGTCTTAACAAGAGTTGTGTTTGTCTGATTGGGCCATTTGAGAGCTCGTTGGAAAGCTAACTTCAAGGCCTATGACTTTAACAGGGACTTCTTCTGAGAATTCCTCCTCAAAGATGTCCAAAAAAATCATTTTCCCACCTGCTTGGATCCTTAAGTTTTTTCAAAGGGGGTAGTCCACAAAAAATCTCAAAAAATTTAAAACCCCAAATTCTTTTCCGTAGGCATGTTGTGATGCTAGTTAGTCGATAGGTCCATTAAAAGGCCCACCTGAGATGTTCAAATGGCCCAGGAATGAAGGTAGTGTGCCTTTCTATAGGTGTTTCGGACGCGAGCTTGGTATTTTGGTCTTAACAAGAGTTGTGTTTTTCTGATCGGGCCAATTGAGAGCTCGTTGGAAAGCTAACTTCAAGGCCTATGACTTTAACATGGACTTCTCCTGAGAATTCCTCCTCAAAGATGTCCAAAAAAATCATTTTTCCACCAGCTTGGATCCTTGACTTTTTCCAAAGGGTTAGTCCACAAAAAATCTCAAAATCTCAAAAAATTTAAAACGCCAAATTCTTTTCCCTAGGCATGTTGTGATGCTAGTTAGTTGATAGGTCCATGAAAGGCCCACCTGAGATGTCCAAATGGCCCAGGAATGAAGGTAGTGTGCCTTTCTATAGGTGTTTCGAACGCGTGCTTGGTATTTTGATCTTAACAAGAGTTGTGTTTGTCTGATCGGGCCATTTGAGAGCTCGTTGGAAAGCTAACTTCAAGGCCTATGACTTTAACAAGGTCTTCTCCGGAGAATTCCTCCTCAAAGATGTCCAAAAAAATCATTTTCCCACCTGCTTGGATCCTCGACTTTTTTCAAAGGGGTTAGTCCACAAAAAATCTCAAAATCTCAAAAAATTTAAAACCCCAAATTCTTTTCCCTAGGCATGTTGTGATGCTAGTTAGTCGATAGGTCCATGAAAGGCCCACCTGAGATGTTCAAATGACCCAGGAATGAAGGTAGTGTGCGTTTCTATAGGTGTTTCGGACGCGAGCTTGGTATTTTGGTCTTAACAAGAGTTGTGTTTGTCTGATCGGGCCATTTGAGAGCTCGTTGGAAAGCTAACTTCAAGGCCTATGACTTTAACATGGACTTCTCCTGAGAATTCCTCCTCAAAGATGTCCAAAAAAATCATTTTCCCACCTGCTTGGATCCTCGACTTTTTTCAAAGGGGGTAGTCCACAAAAAATCTCAAAATCTCAAAAACTTTAAAACCCCAAATTCTTTTCCCTAGGCATGTTGTGATGCTAGTTAGTCGATAGGTCCATGAAAGGCCCACCTGAGATGTTCAAATGGCCCAGGAATGAAGGTAGTGTGCCTTTCTATAGGAGTTTCGGACGCGAGCTTGGTATTTTGGTCTTAACAAGAGTTGTGTTTGTCTTATCGGGCCATTTGAGAGCTCGTTGGAAAGCTAACTTCAAGGCCTATGACTTTAACAGGGACTTCTCCTGAGAATTCCTCCTCAAAGATGTCCAAAAAAATCATTTTCCCACCTGCATGGATCCTCGACTTTTTTCAAAAGGGGGTAGTCCACAAAAAATCTCAAAAAATTTAAAACCCCAAATTCTTTTACCTAGGCATGTAGTGATGCTAGTTAGTCGATAGGTCCATGAAAGGCCCACCTGAGATGTTCAAATGGCCCAGGAATGAAGGTAGTGTGCCTTTCTATAGGTTTTTCGGACGCGAGCTTTGTATTTTGGTCTTAACAAGAGTTGTGTTTGTCTGATCGGGCCATTTGAGAGCTCGTTGGAAAGCTAACTTCAAGGCCTATGACTTTAACATGGACTTCTCCTGAGATTTCCTCCTCAAAGATGTCCAAAAAAATCATTTTCCCACCTGCTTGGATCCTCGACTTTTTTCAAAGGGGTTAGTCCACAAAAAATCTCAAAATTTCAAAAAATTTAAAACCCCAAATTCTTTTCCCTAGGCATGTTGTGATGCTAGTTAGTCGGTAGGTCCATAAAAGGCCCACCTGAGATGTTCAAATGGCCCAGGAATGAAGGTAGTGTGCCTTTCTATAGGTGTTTCGGACGCGAGCTTGGTATTTTGGTCTTAACAAGAGTTGTGTTTGTCTGATCGGGCCATTTGAGAGCTCGTTGGAAAGCTAACTTCAAGGCCTATGACTTTAACAGGGACTTCTCCTGAGAATTCCTCCTCAAAGATGTCCAAAAAAATCATTTTCCCACCTGCTTGGATCCTTATGTTTTTTCAAAGGGGGTAGTCCACAAAAAATCTCAAAAAATTTAAAACCCAAAATTCTTTTCCTTAGGCATGTTGTGATGCTAGTTAGTCGATAGGTCCATTAAAAGGCCCACCTGAGATGTTCAAATGGCCCAGGAATGAAGGTAGTGTGCCTTTCTATAGGTGTTTCGGACGCGAGCTTGTTATTTTGGTCTTAACAAGAGTTGTGGTTGTCTGATCGGGCCATTTGAGAGCTCGTTAGAAAGCTAACTTCAAGGCCTATGACTTTAACATGGACTTCTCCTGAGAATTCCTCCTCAAAGATGTCCAAAAAAATCATTTTTCCACCAGCTTGGATCCTTGACTTTTTCCAAAGGGTTAGTCCACAAAAAATCTCAAAATCTCAAAAAATTTAAAACGCCAAATTCTTTTCCCTAGGCATGTTGTGATGCTAGTTAGTCGATAGGTCCATGAAAGGCCCACCTGAGATGTCCAAATGGCCCAGGAATGAAGGTAGTGTGCCTTTCTATAGGTGTTTCGGACGCGAGCTTGGTATTTTGATCTTAACAAGAGTTGTGTTTGTCTGATCGGGCCATTTGAGAGCTCGTTGGAAAGCTAACTTCAAGGCCTATGACTTTAACAAGGTCTTCTCCGGAGAATTCCTCCTCAATGATGTCCAAAAAAATCATTTTCCCACCTGCTTGGATCCTCGACTTTTTTCAAAGGGGTTAGTCCACAAAAAATCTCAAAATCTCAAAAAATTTAAAACCCCAAATTCTTTTCCCTAGGCATGTTGTGATGCTAGTTAGTCGATAGGTCCATGAAAGGCCCACCTGAGATGTTCAAATGACCCAGGAATGAAGGTAGTGTGCGTTTCTATAGGTGTTTCGGACGCGAGCTTGGTATTTTGGTCTTAACAAGAGTTGTGTTTGTCTGATCGGGCCATTTGAGAGCTCGTTGGAAAGCTAACTTCAAGGCCTATGACTTTAACAAGGACTTCTCCTGAGAATTCCTCCTCAAAGATGTCCAAAAAAATCATTTTCCCACCTGCTTGGATCCTCGACTTTTTCCAAAGGGGGTAGTCCACAAAAAATCTCAAAATCTCAAAAACTTTAAAACCCCAAATTCTTTTCCCTAGGCATGTTGTGATGCTAGTTAGTCGATAGGTCCATGAAAGGCCCACCTGAGATGTTCAAATGGCCCAGGAATGAAGGTAGTGTGCCTTTCTATAGGAGTTTCGGACGCGAGCTTGGTATTTTGGTCTTAACAAGAGTTGTGTTTGTCTTATCGGGCCATTTGAGAGCTCGTTGGAAAGCTAACTTCAAGGCCTATGACTTTAACAGGGACTTCTCCTGAGAATTCCTCCTTAAAGATGTCCAAAAAAATCATTTTCCCACCTGCATGGATCCTCGACTTTTTTCAAAAGGGGGTAGTCCACAAAAAATCTCAAAAAATTTAAAACCCCAAATTCTTTTACCTAGGCATGTAGTGATGCTAGTTAGTCGATAGGTCCATGAAAGGCCCACCTGAGATGTTCAAATGGCCCAGGAATGAAGGTAGTGTGCCTTTCTATAGGTTTTTCGGACGCGAGCTTGGTATTTTGGTCTTAACAAGAGTTGTGTTTGTCTGATCGGGCCATTTGAGAGCTCGTTGGAAAGCTAACTTCAAGGCCTATGACTTTAACAGGGACTTCTCCTGAGAATTCCTCCTCAAGGATGTCCAAAAAAATCATTTTCCTACCTGCTTGGATCCTCGACTTTTTCCAAAGGGGGTAGTCCACAAAAAATCTCAAAATCTCAAAAAATTTAAAACCCCAAATTCTTTTCCCTAGGCATGTTGTGATGCTAGTTAGTCGATAGGTCCATGAAAGGCCCACCTGAGATGTTCAAATGGCCCAGGAATGAAGGTAGTGTGCCTTTCTATATGTGTTTCGGACGCGAGCTTGGTATTTTGGTCTTAACAAGAGTTGTGTTTGTCTGATCGGGCCATTTGAGAGCTCGTTGGAAAGCTAACTTCAAGGCCTATGACTTTAACAAGGACTTCTCCTGAGAATTCCTCCTCAAAGATGTCCAAAAAAAATCATTTTCCCACCTGCTTGGATCCTCAACTTTTTTCAAAGGGGGTAGTCCACAAAAAATCTCAAAAAATTTAAAACCCCAAATTCTTTTCCCTAGGCATGTTGTGATGCTAGTTAGTCGATAGGTCCATGAAAGGCCCACCTGAGATGTTTAAATGGCCCAGGAATGAAGGTAGTGTGCCTTTCTATAGGTGTTTCGAACGCGACCTTGGTATTTTGGTCTTAACAAGAGTTGTGTTTGTCTGAGCGGGCCATTTGAGAGCTCGTTGGAAAGCTAACTTCAAGGCCTATGACTTTAACAAGGACTTCTCCTGAGAATTCCTCCTCAATGATGTCCAAAAAAATCATTTTCCCACCTGCTTGGATCCTCGACTTTTTTCAAAGGGGTAGTCCTCAAAAAATCTCAAAATCTCATAAAATTTAAAACCCCAATTTCTTTGCCCTAGGCATAATGTGATGCTAGCTAGGCGATAGGCCCATGAAAGGCCCACCTGAGATGTCCAAATGGCCAAGGAATGAAGGTAGTGCGCCTTTCTATAGGTGTTACGGACGCGATCTTGGTATTTTGGTCATAACAAGAGCTGTGTTTGTCTGATCGGGCCATATGAGAGCTCATTGGAAAGCTAACTTCAAGGCCTACGAGGACATCTCCTGAGAAATCCTCCTGGAAGATGTCCAAGAAAATCATTTTTCCACCAGCTTGGATCCTAGACTTTTTCCAAAGGGGGTTGACCATAAAAAATCTCAAAATCTCAGAAAATTTAAAACCCCAAATTCTTTGCCCTAGGCATGGTGTGATGCTAATTAGGCGATAGGTCTGTGAAAGGCCCACCTGAGATGTCCAAATGGCCCAGGAATGAAGGTAGTGTGCCTTTCTATAGGTGTTATGGACGCGAGCTTGGTATTTTGAACATAACAAGAGCAGCGTTGGTCTAATCGGGCCATTTGAGAGCTCATTGGAAAGCTAACTTCAAGGCCTACGTCTTTAATGCGGACATCTCTTGAGAAATCCTCCTCGAAGATGTCGAAAAAAATTATTTTTCCACAAGCTTGGATCCTCGACTTTTTCCAAAAGGGGTGGTCCACAAAAAATCTCAAAATCTCAGAAAATTTAAAACCCCAATTTCTTTTCCCTAGGCATGGTGTGATGCTAGTTAGTCGATAGGTCCATGAAAGGCCCTCCTGAGATGTTCAAATGGCCCAGTAATGAAGGTAGTATTCCTTTCTATAGGTGTTTCGGACGCGAGCTTCGTATTTTGGTCTTAACAAGAGTTGCGTTGGTCTGATCGGGCCATTTGAGAGCTCGTTTGAAAGCTAACTTCAAGGCCTATGACTTTAATGGGAACGTCTCCTGAGAAATCCTCCTTGAAATGTCCAAAAAAATCATTTTCCCACCTGCTTGGATCCTCGACTTTTTTCAAAGGGGGTAGTCCACAAAAAATCTCAAAATCTCAGAAAATTTAAAACCCCAATTTCTTTGCCCTAGGCATGGTGTGATGCTAGCTAGGAGATAGGCCCATGAAAGGCCCACCTAAGATGTCCAAATGGCCCAGGAATGAAGGTAGTGTGCCTTTCTATAGGTGTTATGGATGCGAGCTTTGTATTTTGGTCATAACAAGAGTTGTGTTTGTCTGATCGGGCCATTTGAGAGCTCGTTGGAAAGCTAACTTCAAGGCCTATGACTTTAACATGGACTTCTCCTGAGAATTCCTCCTCAAAGATGTCCAAAAAAATCATTTTCCCACCTGCTTGGATCCTCGACTTTTTTCAAAGGGGTTAGTCCACAAAAAATCTCTAAATCTCAAAAAATTTAAAACCCCAAATTCTTTTCCCTAGGCATGTTGTGATGCTAGTTAGTCGATAGGTCCATGAAAGGCCCATCTCAGATGTTCAAATGGCCCAGGAATGAAGGTAGTGTGCCTTTCTATAGGTGTTTCGGACGCGAGCTTGGTATTTTGGTCTTAACAAGAGCTGTGTTGGTCTGATCGGACCATTTGAGAGCTTGTTGGAAAGCTAACTTCAAGGCCTATGACTTTAATAAGGACTTCTCCTGAGAATTCCTCCTAAAAAATGTCCAAAAAAATTATTTTCCCACCTCCTTGGATCCTCGACTTTTTTCAAAGGGGAAGTCCTCAAGAAATCTCAAAATCTCAGAAAATTTAAAACCCCAATTTCTTTCCCCTAGGCATGATGTGATGCTATCTAGGCAATAGGCCCATGAAAGGCCCATCTGAGATGTCGAAATGGCCCAGGAATGAAGGTAGTGCGCCTTTCTATAGGTGTTACGGACGCGATCTTGGTATTTTGGTTATAACAAGAGCTGCGTTTGTCTGATTGGGACATATGAGAGCTCATTGGAAAGCTAACTTCAATGTCTACGACTTTAACGAGGACATCTCCTGAGAAATCCTCCTGGAAGATGTCCAAAAAAATCTTTTTTCCACCAGCTTGGATCCTCGACTTTTTCCAAATGGGGTATACCATAAAAAATCTCAAAATCTCGGAAAATTTAAAACCCCAAATTCTTTTCCCTAGCATGGTGTGATGCTCGTTAGGCGATAGGTCCTTGAAAGGCCCACCTGAGATGTCCAAATGGCCCAGGAATAAAGGTAGTGTGCCTTTATATAGGTGTTTCGGACGCGAGCTTGGTATTTTAGTCATAACAAGAGCTGCGTCGGTCTGATCGGGCCATTTGAGAACTCGTTGGAAATCTAACTTCAAGGCCTATGACTTTTAAGAGGATGTCTCCTGACAAATCCTCCTCGAAGATGTCAAAAAAAATCATTTTTCCACCAGCTTGGATCCTTGACTTTTTCCAAAGGGGATAGTCCACAAAAAATCTCTAAATCTCGGAAAATTTAAAACGCCAAATTCTTTGCCATAGGCATGGTGTGATCCTAGTTAGTCGATAGGTCCATGAAAGGCCCATCTGAGATGTTCAAATGGCCCAGGAATGAAGGTAGTGTGCCTTTCTATAGGTGTTTCGGACGCGAGCTTGGTATTTTGGTCTTAACAAGAGCTGTGTTGGTCTGATCGGACCATTTGAGAGGTTGTTGGTAAGCTAACTTCAAGGCCTATGACTTTAACAAGGACTTCTCCTGAGAATTCCTCCTAAAAAATGTCCAAAAAAATTATTTTCCCACCTCCTTGGATCCTCGACTTTTTTCAAAGGGGAAGTCCTCTAGAAATCTTAAAATCTCAGAAAATTTAAAACCCCAATTTCTTTTCCCTAGGCATGATGTGATGCTATCTAGGCGATAGGCCCATGAAAGGCCCATCTGAGATGTCCAAATGGCCCAGGAATGAAGGTAGTGCGCCTTTCTATAGGAGTTACGGACGCGATCTTGGTATTTTGGTCATAACAAGAGCTGCGTTTGTCTGATCGGGACATATGAGAGCTCATTGGAAAGCTAACTTCAATGTCTACGACTTTAACGAGGACATCTCCTGAGAAATCCTCCTGGAAGATGTCCAAAAAAATCTTTTTTCCACCAGCTTGGATCCTCGACTTTTTCCAAATGGGGTATACCATAAAAAATCTCAAAATCTCGGAAAATTTAAAACCCCAAATTCTTTTCCCTAGCATGGTGTGATGCTCGTTAGGCGATAGGTCCTTGAAAGGCCCACCTGAGATGTCCAAATGGCCCAGGAATAAAGGTAGTGTGCCTTTATATAGGTGTTTCGGACGCGAGCTTGGTATTTTAGTCATAACAAGAGCTGCGTCGGTCTGATCGGGCCATTTGAGAACTCGTTGGAAATCTAACTTCAAGGCCTATGACTTTTAAGAGGATGTCTCCTGACAAATCCTCCTCGAAGATGTCAAAAAAAATCATTTTTCCACCAGCTTGGATCCTTGACTTTTTCCAAAGGGGATAGTCCACAAAAAATCTCTAAATCTCGGAAAATTTAAAACGCCAAATTCTTTGCCATAGGCATGGTGTGATCCTAGTTAGTCGATAGGTCCATGAAAGGCCCATCTGAGATGTTCAAATGGCCCAGGAATGAAGGTAGTGTGCCTTTCTATAGGTGTTTCGGACGCGAGCTTGGTATTTTGGTCTTAACAAGAGCTGTGTTGGTCTGATCGGACCATTTGAGAGGTTGTTGGTAAGCTAACTTCAAGGCCTATGACTTTAACAAGGACTTCTCCTGAGAATTCCTCCTAAAAAATGTCCAAAAAAATTATTTTCCCACCTCCTTGGATCCTCGACTTTTTTCAAAGGGGAAGTCCTCTAGAAATCTCAAAATCTCAGAAAATTTAAAACCCCAATTTCTTTTCCCTAGGCATGATGTGATGCTATCTAGGCGATAGGCCCATGAAAGGCCCATCTGAGATGTCCAAATGGCCCAGGAATGAAGGTAGTGCGCCTTTCTATAGGAGTTACGGACGCGATCTTGGTATTTTGGTCATAACAAGAGCTGCGTTTGTCTGATCGGGACATATGAGAGCTCATTGGAAAGCTAACTTCAATGTCTACGACTTTAACGAGGACATCTCCTGAGAAATCCTCCTAGAAGATGTCCAAAAAAATCATTTTTCCACCAGCTTGGATCCTCGACTTTTTCCAAATGGGGTAGACCATAAAAAATCTCAAAATCTCGGAAAATTTAAAACCCCAAATTCTTTTCCCTAGGCAAGGTGTGATGCTCGTTAGGCGATAGGTCCTTGAAAGGCCCACCTGAGATGTCCAAATGGCCCAGGAATAAAGGTAGTGTGCCTTTATATAGGTGTTTCGGACGCGAGCTTGGTATTTTAGTCATAAAAAGAGCTGCGTCGGTCTGATCGGGCCATTTGAGAACTCGTTGGAAATCTAACTTCATGGCCTATGACTTTTAAGAGGATGTCTCCTGACAAATCCTCCTCGAAGATGTCCAAAAAAATCATTTTTCCACCAGCTTGGATCCTTGACTTTTTCCAAAGGGGATAGTCCACAAAAAATCTCAAAATCTCGGAAAATTTAAAACGCCAAATTCTTTGCCCTAGGCATGGTGTGATGCTAGTTAGGCGATAGGTCCATTAAAGGCCCACCTGGGATGTCCAAATGGCCCAGGAATGAAGATAGTGTGCATTTCTATAGGTGTTTCGGACGCGAGCTTTGGTATTTTAGTCATAACAAGAGTTGCATTGGTCTGATCGGGCCATTTGAGAGCTCATTAGAAAGCTAACTTCAAGGCCTATGACTTTAACGCGGACGTCTCCTGAGAAATCCTCCTCATAGATGTCCAAAAAAATCATTTTTCCACCAACTTGGATCCTCGACTTTTTCCAAAGGGGGTAGTCCACAAAAAATCTCAAAATCTCGGAAAATTTAAAACGCCAAATTCTTTGCCCTAGGCATGGTGTGATGCTAGTTAGGCGATAGGTCCATGAAAAGCCCACCTGAGATGTCCAAATGGCCCAGGAATGAAGGTAGTGTGCCTTTCTATAGCTGTTTCGGACGCGAGCTTGGTGTTTTAGTCATAACAAGAGCTGCGTCGGTCTGATTGGGCCATTTGAGACCTCGTTGGAAATCTAACTTCAAGGCCTATGACTCTTAAGAGGATGTCTCCTGACAAATCCTCCACGATGATGTCCAACAAAATCATTTTTCCACCAGCTTGGATCCTTGACTTTTTCCAAAGGGGATAGTCCACAAAAAATCTCAAAATCTCGGAAAATTTAAAACGCCAAATTCTTTGCCATAGGCATGGTTTGATCCTAGTTAGTCGATAGGTCCATGAAAGGCCCATCTGAGATGTTCAAATGGCCCAGGAATGAAGGTAGTGTGCCTTTCTATAGGTGTTTCGGACGCGAGCTTGGTATTTTGGTCTTAACAAGAGCTGTGTTGGTCTGATCGGACCATTTGAGAGCTTGTTGGTAAGCTAACTTCAAGGCCTATGACTTTAACAAGGACTTCTCCTGAGAATTCCTCCTAAAAAATGTCCAAAAAAATTATTTTCCCACCTCCTTGGATCCTCGATTTTTTCAAAGGGGAAGTCCTCAAGAAATCTCAAAATCTCAGAAAATTTAAAACCCCAATTACTTTTCCCTAGGCATGATGTGATGCTATCTAGGCGATAGGCCCATGAAAGGCCCATCTGAGATGTCCAAATGGCCCAGGAATGAAGGTAGTGCGCCTTTCTATAGGTGTTACGGACGCGATCTTGGTATTTTGGTCATAACAAGAGCTGCGTTTGTCTGATCGGGACATATGAGAGCTCATTGGAAAGCTAACTTCAATGTCTACGACTTTAACGAGGAAATCTCCTGAGAAATCCTCCTGGAAGATGTCCAAAAAAATCATTTTTCCACTAGCTTGGATCCTCGACCTTTTCCAAATGGGGTAGACCATAAAAAATCTCAAAATCTCGGAAAATTTAAAACCCCAAATTCTTTTCCCTAGGCATGGTGTGATGCTCGTTAGGCGATAGGTCCTTGAAAGGCCCACCTGAGATATCCAAATGGCCCAGGAATAAAGGTAGTGTGCCTTTATATAGGTGTTTCGGACGCGAGCTTGGTATTTTAGTCATAACAAGAGCTGCGTCGGTCTGATCGGGCCATTTGAGAACTCGTTGGAAATCTAACTTCAAGGCCTATGACTTTTAAGAGGATGTCTCCTGACAAATCCTCCTCGAAGATGTCCAAAAAAAATCATTTTTCCACCAGCTTGGATCCTTGACTTTTTCCAAAGGGGATAGTCCACAAAAAATCTCAAAATCTCGGAAAATTTAAAACGCCAAATTCTTTGCCCTAGGTTGAGGTGGGCTTACTACTTAGATGCTTTCAATGGTGTGATGCTAGTTAGGCGATAGGTCCATGAAAGGCCCACTTGGGATGTCCAAATGGCCCAGGAATGAAGATAGTGTGCATTTCTATAGGTGTTTCGGACGCGAGCTTTGGTATTTTAGTCATAACAAGAGTTGCATTGGTCTGATCGGGCCATTTGAGAGCTCATTGGAAAGCTAACTTCAAGGCCTATGACTTTAACGAGGACGTCTCCTGAGAAATCCTCCTGGAAGATGTCCAAAAAAATCATTTTTCCACCAGCTTGGATCCTCGACTTTTTCCAAATGGGGTAGACCATAAAAAATCTCAAAATCTCGGAAAATTTAAAACCCCAAATTCTTTTCCCTAGGCATGTTGTGATGCTCGTTAGGCGATAGGTCCTTGAAAGGCCCACCTGAGATGTCCAAATGGCCCAGGAATAAAGGTAGCGTGCCTTTATATAGGTGTTTCGGACGCGAGCTTGGTATTTTAGTCATAACAAGAGCTGCGTCGGTCTGATCGGGCCATTTGAGAACTCGTTGGAAATCTAACTTCAAGGCCTATGACTTTTAAGAGGATGTCTCCTGACAAATCCTCCTCGAAGATGTCCAAAAAAATCATTTTTCCACCTGCTTGGATCCTTGACTTTTTCCAAAGGGGATAGTCCACAAAAAATCTCAAAATCTCGGAAAATTTAAAACGTCAAATTCTTTGCCATAGGCATGGTGTGATCCTAGTTAGTCGATAGGTCCATGAAAGGCCCATCTGAGATGTTCAAATGGCCCAGGAATGAAGGTAGTGTGCCTTTCTATAGGTGTTTCGGACGCGAGCTTGGTATTTTGGTCTTAACAAGAGCTGTGTTGGTCTGATCGGACCATTTGAGAGCTTGTTGGTAAGCTAACTTCAAGGCCTATGACTTTAACAAGGACTTCTCCTGAGAATTCCTCCTAAAAAATGTCCAAAAAAATTATTTTCCCACCTCCTTGGATCCTCGACTTTTTTCAAAGGGGAAGTCCTCAAGAAATCTCAAAATCTCAGAATATTTAAAACCCCAATTTCTTTTCCCTAGGCATGATGTGATGCTATCTAGGCGATAGGCCCATGAAAGGCCCATCTGAGATGTCCAAATGGCCCAGGAATGAAGGTAGTGCGCCTTTCTATAGGTGTTACGTACGCGATCTTGGTATTTTGGTCATAACAAGAGCTGCGTTTGTCTGATCGGGACATATGAGAGCTCATTGGAAAGCTAACTTCAATGTCTACGACTTTAACGAGGAAATCTCCTGAGAAATCCTCCTGGAAGATGTCCAAAAAAATCATTTTTCCACTAGCTTGGATCCTCGACCTTTTCCAAATGGGGTAGACCATAAAAAATCTCAAAATCTCGGAAAATTTAAAACCCCAAATTCTTTTCCCTAGGCATGGTGTGATGCTCGTTAGGCGATAGGTCCTTGAAAGGCCCACCTGAGATATCCAAATGGCCCAGGAATAAAGGTAGTGTGCCTTTATATAGGTGTTTCGGACGCGAGCTTGGTATTTTAGTCATAACAAGAGCTGCGTCGGTCTGATCGGGCCATTTGAGAACTCGTTGGAAATCTAACTTCAAGGCCTATGACTTTTAAGATGATGTCTCCTGACAAATCCTCCTCGAAGATGTCCAAAAAAATCATTTTTCCACCAGCTTGGATCCTTGACTTTTTCCAAAGGGGATAGTCCACAAAAAATCTCAAAATCTCGGAAAATTTAAAACGCCAAATTCTTTGCCCTAGGTTGAGGTGGGCTTACTACTTAGATGCTTTCAATGGTGTGATGCTAGTTAGGCGATAGGTCCATGAAAGGCCCACTTGGGATGTCCAAATGGCCCAGGAATGAAGATAGTGTGCATTTCTATAGGTGTTTCGGACGCGAGCTTTGGTATTTTAGTCATAACAAGAGTTGCATTGGTCTGATCGGGCCATTTGAGAGCTCATTGGAAAGCTAACTTCAAGGCCTATGACTTTAACGAGGACGTCTCTTGAGAAATCCTCCTGGAAGATGTCCAAAAAAATCATTTTTCCACCAGCTTGGATCCTCGACTTTTTCCAAATGGGGTAGACCATAAAAAATCTCAAAATCTCGGAAAATTTAAAACCCCAAATTCTTTTCCCTAGGCATGTTGTGATGCTCGTTAGGCGATAGGTCCTTGAAAGGCCCACCTGAGATGTCCAAATGGCCCAGGAATAAAGGTAGCGTGCCTTTATATAGGTGTTTCGGACGCGAGCTTGGTATTTTAGTCATAACAAGAGCTGCGTCGGTCTGATCGGGCCATTTGAGAACTCGTTGGAAATCTAACTTCAAGGCCTATGACTTTTAAGAGGATGTCTCCTGACAAATCCTCCTCGAAGATGTCCAAAAAAATCATTTTTCCACCTGCTTGGATCCTTGACTTTTTCCAAAGGGGATAGTCCACAAAAAATCTCAAAATCTCGGAAAATTTAAAACGTCAAATTCTTTGCCATAGGCATGGTGTGATCCTAGTTAGTCGATAGGTCCATGAAAGGCCCATCTGAGATGTTCAAATGGCCCAGGAATGAAGGTAGTGTGCCTTTCTATAGGTGTTTCGGACGCGAGCTTGGTATTTTGGTCTTAACAAGAGCTGTGTTGGTCTGATCGGACCATTTGAGAGCTTGTTGGTAAGCTAACTTCAAGGCCTATGACTTTAACAAGGACTTCTCCTGAGAATTCCTCCTAAAAAATGTCCAAAAAAATTATTTTCCCACCTCCTTGGATCCTCGACTTTTTTCAAAGGGGAAGTCCTCAAGAAATCTCAAAATCTCAGAATATTTAAAACCCCAATTTCTTTTCCCTAGGCATGATGTGATGCTATCTAGGCGATAGGCCCATGAAAGGCCCATCTGAGATGTCCAAATGGCCCAGGAATGAAGGTAGTGCGCCTTTCTATAGGTGTTACGGACGCGATCTTGGTATTTTGGTCATAACAAGAGCTGCGTTTGTCTGATCGGGACATATGAGAGCTCATTGGAAAGCTAACTTCAATGTCTACGACTTTAACGAGGACATCTCCTGAGAAATCCTCCTGGAAGATGTCCAAAAAAATCATTTTTCCACCAGCTTGGATCCTCGACTTTTTCCAAATGGGGTAGACCATAAAAAATCTCAAAATCTCGGAAAATTTAAAACCCCAAATTCTTTTCCCTAGGCATGTTGTGATGTTCGTTAGGCGATAGGTCCTTGAAAGGCCCACCTGAGATGTCCAAATGGCCCAGGAATAAAGGTAGCGTGCCTTTATATAGGTGTTTCGGACGCGAGCTTGGTATTTTAGTCATAACAAGAGCTGCGTCGGTCTGATCGGGCCATTTGAGAACTCGTTGGAAATCTAACTTCAAGGCCTATGACTTTTAAGAGGATGTCTCCTGACAAATCCTCCTCGAAGATGTCCAAAAAAATCATTTTTCCACCTGCTTGGATCCTTGACTTTTTCCAAAGGGGATAGTCCACAAAAAATCTCAAAATCTCGGAAAATTTAAAACGCCAAATTCTTTGCCCTAGTCATGGTGTGATGCTAGTTAGGCGATAGGTCCATGAAAGGCCCACCAGGGATGTCCAAATGGCCCAGGAATGAAGATAGTGTGCATTTCTATAGGTGTTTCGGACGCGAGCTTTGGTATTTTAGTCATAACAAGAGTTGCATTGGTCTGATCGGGCCATTTGAGAGCTCATTGGAAAGCTAACTTCAAGGCCTATGACTTTAACGAGGACGTCTCCTGAGAAATCCTCCTGGAAGATGTCCAAAAAAATCATTTTTCCACCAGCTTGGATCCTCGACTTTTTCCAAATGGGGTAGACCATAAAAAATCTCAAAATCTCGGAAAATTTAAAACCCCAAATTCTTTTCCCTAGGCATGTTGTGATGCTCGTTAGGCGATAGGTCCTTGAAAGGCCCACCTGAGATGTCCAAATGGCCCAGGAATAAAGGTAGCGTGCCTTTATATAGGTGTTTCGGACGCGAGCTTGGTATTTTAGTCATAACAAGAGCTGCGTCGGTCTGATCGGGCCATTTGAGAACTCGTTGGAAATCTAACTTCAAGGCCTATGACTTTTAAGAGGATGTCTCCTGACAAATCCTCCTCGAAGATGTCCAAAAAAATCATTTTTCCACCTGCTTGGATCCTTGACTTTTTCCAAAGGGGATAGTCCACAAAAAATCTCAAAATCTCGGAAAATTTAAAACGTCAAATTCTTTGCCATAGGCATGGTGTGATCCTAGTTAGTCGATAGGTCCATGAAAGGCCCATCTGAGATGTTCAAATGGCCCAGGAATGAAGGTAGTGTGCCTTTCTATAGGTGTTTCGGACGCGAGCTTGGTATTTTGGTCTTAACAAGAGCTGTGTTGGTCTGATCGGACCATTTGAGAGCTTGTTGGTAAGCTAACTTCAAGGCCTATGACTTTAACAAGGACTTCTCCTGAGAATTCCTCCTAAAAAATGTCCAAAAAAATTATTTTCCCACCTCCTTGGATCCTCGACTTTTTTCAAAGGGGAAGTCCTCAAGAAATCTCAAAATCTCAGAATATTTAAAACCCCAATTTCTTTTCCCTAGGCATGATGTGATGCTATCTAGGCGATAGGCCCATGAAAGGCCCATCTGAGATGTCCAAATGGCCCAGGAATGAAGGTAGTGCGCCTTTCTATAGGTGTTACGGACGCGATCTTGGTATTTTGGTCATAACAAGAGCTGCGTTTGTCTGATCGGGACATATGAGAGCTCATTGGAAAGCTAACTTCAATGTCTACGACTTTAACGAGGACATCTCCTGAGAAATCCTCCTGGAAGATGTCCAAAAAAATCATTTTTCCACCAGCTTGGATCCTCGACTTTTTCCAAATGGGGTAGACCATAAAAAATCTCAAAATCTCGGAAAATTTAAAACCCCAAATTCTTTTCCCTAGGCATGTTGTGATGTTCGTTAGGCGATAGGTCCTTGAAAGGCCCACCTGAGATGTCCAAATGGCCCAGGAATAAAGGTAGCGTGCCTTTATATAGGTGTTTCGGACGCGAGCTTGGTATTTTAGTCATAACAAGAGCTGCGTCGGTCTGATCGGGCCATTTGAGAACTCGTTGGAAATCTAACTTCAAGGCCTATGACTTTTAAGAGGATGTCTCCTGACAAATCCTCCTCGAAGATGTCCAAAAAAATCATTTTTCCACCTGCTTGGATCCTTGACTTTTTCCAAAGGGGATAGTCCACAAAAAATCTCAAAATCTCGGAAAATTTAAAACGCCAAATTCTTTGCCCTAGTCATGGTGTGATGCTAGTTAGGCGATAGGTCCATGAAAGGCCCACCAGGGATGTCCAAATGGCCCAGGAATGAAGATAGTGTGCATTTCTATAGGTGTTTCGGACGCGAGCTTTGGTATTTTAGTCATAACAAGAGTTGCATTGGTCTGATCGGGCCATTTGAGAGCTCATTGGAAAGCTAACTTCAAGGCCTATGACTTTAACGAGGACGTCTCCTGAGAAATCCTACTCAAAGATGTCCAAAAAAATCATTTTTCCACCAACATGGATCCTCGACTTTTTTCAAAGGGGGTAGTCCACAAAAAACTCTCAAAATCTCGGTAAATTTAAAACCCCAAATTCTTTGGCCTAGGCATGGTGTGATGCTCGTTAGGCGATAGGTCCATGAAAAGCCCACCTGAGATGTCCAAATGGCCCAGGAATGAAGGTAGTGTGCCTTTCTATAGCTGTTTCGGACGCGAGCTTTGTATTTTAGTCATAACAAGAGCTGCGTCGGTCTGATCGGGCCATTTGAGACCTCGTTGGAAATCTAACTTCAAGGCCTATGACTTTTAAGAGGATGTCTCCTGACAAATCCTCCTCGAAGATGTCCAAAAAAATCATTTTTCCACCAGCTTGGATCCTTGACTTTTTCCAAAGGGGATAGTCCACAAAAAATCTCAAAATCTCGGAAAATTTAAAACGTCAAATTCTTTGCCATAGGCATGGTGTGATCCTAGTTAGTCGATAGGTCCATGAAAGGCCCATCTGAGATGTTCAAATGGCCCAGGAATGAAGGTAGTGTGCCTTTCTATAGGTGTTTCGGACGCGAGCTTGGTATTTTGGTCTTAACAAGAGCTGTGTTGGTCTGATCGGACCATTTGAGAGCTTGTTGGTAAGCTAACTTCAAGGCCTCTGACTTTAACAAGGACTTCTCCTGAGAATTCCTCCTAAAAAATGTCCAAAAAAATTATTTTCCCACCTCCTTGGATCCTCGACTTTTTTCAAAGGGGAAGTCCTCAAGAAATCTCAAAATCTCAGAATATTTAAAACCCCAATTTCTTTTCCCTAGGCATGATGTGATGCTATCTAGGCGATAGGCCCATGAAAGGCCCATCTGAGATGTCCAAATGGCCCAGGAATGAAGGTAGTGTGCCTTTCTATAGGTGTTTCGGACGCGAGCTTGGTATTTTGGTCTTAACAAGAGCTGTGTTGGTCTGATCGGACCATTTGAGAGCTTGTTGGTAAGCTAACTTCAAGGCCTATGACTTTAACAAGGACTTCTCCTGAGAATTCCTCCTAAAAAATGTCCAAAAAAATTATTTTCCCACCTCCTTGGATCCTCGACTTTTTTCAAAGGGGAAGTCCTCAAGAAATCTCAAAATCTCAGAATATTTAAAACCCCAATTTCTTTTCCCTAGGCATGATGTGATGCTATCTAGGCGATAGGCCCATGAAAGGCCCATCTGAGATGTCCAAATGGCCCAGGAATGAAGGTAGTGCGCCTTTCTATAGGTGTTACGGACGCGATCTTGGTATTTTGGTCATAACAAGAGCTGCGTTTGTCTGATCGGGACATATGAGAGCTCATTGGAAAGCTAACTTCAATGTCTACGACTTTAACGAGGACATCTCCTGAGAAATCCTCCTGGAATATGTCCAAAAAAATCATTTTTCCACCAGCTTGGATCCTCGACTTTTTCCAAATGGGGTAGACCATAAAAAATCTCAAAATCTCGGAAAATTTAAAACCCCAAATTCTTTTCCCTAGGCATGTTGTGATGTTCGTTAGGCGATAGGTCCTTGAAAGGCCCACCTGAGATGTCCAAATGGCCCAGGAATAAAGGTAGCGTGCCTTTATATAGGTGTTTCGGACGCGAGCTTGGTATTTTAGTCATAACAAGAGCTGCGTCGGTCTGATCGGGCCATTTGAGAACTCGTTGGAAATCTAACTTCAAGGCCTATGACTTTTAAGAGGATGTCTCCTGACAAATCCTCCTCGAAGATGTCCAAAAAAATCATTTTTCCACCTGCTTGGATCCTTGACTTTTTCCAAAGGGGATAGTCCACAAAAAATCTCAAAATCTCGGAAAATTTAAAACGCCAAATTCTTTGCCCTAGGCATGGTGTGATGCTAGTTAGGCGATAGGTCCATGAAAGGCCCACCAGGGATGTCCAAATGGCCCAGGAATGAAGATAGTGTGCATTTCTATAGGTGTTTCGGACGCGAGCTTTGGTATTTTAGTCATAACAAGAGTTGCATTGGTCTGATCGGGCCATTTGAGAGCTCATTGGAAAGCTAACTTCAAGGCCTATGACTTTAACGAGGACGTCTCCTGAGAAATCCTACTCAAAGATGTCCAAAAAAATCATTTTTCCACCAACATGGATCCTCGACTTTTTTCAAAGGGGGTAGTCCACAAAAAACTCTCAAAATCTCGGTAAATTTAAAACCCCAAATTCTTTGGCCTAGGCATGGTGTGATGCTCGTTAGGCGATAGGTCCATGAAAAGCCCACCTGAGATGTCCAAATGGCCCAGGAATGAAGGTAGTGTGCCTTTCTATAGCTATTTCGGACGCGAGCTTTGTATTTTAGTCATAACAAGAGCTGCGTCGGTCTGATCGGGCCATTTGAGACCTCGTTGGAAATCTAACTTCAAGGCCTATGACTTTTAAGAGGATGTCTCCTGACAAATCCTCCTCGAAGATGTCCAAAAAAATCATTTTTCCACCAGCTTGGATCCTTGACTTTTTCCAAAGGGGATAGTCCACAAAAAATCTCAAAATCTCGGAAAATTTAAAACGTCAAATTCTTTGCCATAGGCATGGTGTGATCCTAGTTAGTCGATAGGTCCATGAAAGGCCCATCTGAGATGTTCAAATGGCCCAGGAATGAAGGTAGTGTGCCTTTCTATAGGTGTTTCGGACGCGAGCTTGGTATTTTGGTCTTAACAAGAGCTGTGTTGGTCTGATCGGACCATTTGAGAGCTTGTTGGTAAGCTAACTTCAAGGCCTCTGACTTTAACAAGGACTTCTCCTGAGAATTCCTCCTAAAAAATGTCCAAAAAAATTATTTTCCCACCTCCTTGGATCCTCGACTTTTTTCAAAGGGGAAGTCCTCAAGAAATCTCAAAATCTCAGAATATTTAAAACCCCAATTTCTTTTCCCTAGGCATGATGTGATGCTATCTAGGCGATAGGCCCATGAAAGGCCCATCTGAGATGTCCAAATGGCCCAGGAATGAAGGTAGTGCGCCTTTCTATAGGTGTTACGGACGCGATCTTGGTATTTTGGTCATAACAAGAGCTGCGTTTGTCTGATCGGGACATATGAGAGCTCATTGGAAAGCTAACTTCAATGTCTACGACTTTAACGAGGACATCTCCTGAGAAATCCTCCTAGAAGATGTCCAAAAAAATCATTTTTCCACCAGCTTGGATCCTCGACTTTTTCCAAATGGGGTAGACCATAAAAAATCTCAAAATCTCGGAAAATTTAAAACCCCAAATTCTTTTCCCTAGGCATGTTGTGATGCTCGTTAGGCGATAGGTCCTTGAAAGGCCCACCTGAGATGTCCAAATGGCCCAGGAATAAAGGTAGTGTGCCTTTATATAGGTGTTTCGGACGCGAGCTTGGTATTTTAGTCATAACAAGAGCTGCGTCGGTCTGATCGGGCCATTTGAGAACTCGTTGGAAATCTAACTTCAAGGCCTATGACTTTTAAGAGGATGTCTCCTGACAAATCCTCCTCGAAGATGTCCAAAAAAATCATTTTTCCACCTGCTTGGATCCTTGACTTTTTCCAAAGGGGATAGTCCACAAAAAATCTCAAAATCTCGGAAAATTTAAAACGCCAAATTCTTTGCCCTAGGCATGGTGTGATGCTAGTTAGGCGATAGGTCCATGAAAGGCCCACCAGGGATGTCCAAATGGCCCAGGAATGAAGATAGTGTGCATTTCTATAGGTGTTTCGGACGCGAGCTTTGGTATTTTAGTCATAACAAGAGTTGCATTGGTCTGATCGGGCCATTTGAGAGCTCATTGGAAAGCTAACTTCAAGGCCTATGACTTTAACGAGGACGTCTCCTGAGAAATCCTACTCAAAGATGTCCAAAAAAATCATTTTTCCACCAACATGGATCCTCGACTTTTTTCAAAGGGGGTAGTCCACAAAAAACTCTCAAAATCTCGGTAAATTTAAAACCCCAAATTCTTTGGCCTAGGCATGGTGTGATGCTCGTTAGGCGATAGGTCCATGAAAAGCCCACCTGAGATGTCCAAATGGCCCAGGAATGAAGGTAGTGTGCCTTTCTATAGGTGTTTCGGATGCGAGCTTGGTATTTTAGTCATAACAAGAGCTGCGTCGGTCTGATCGGGCCATTTGAGACCTCGTTGGAAATCTAACTTCAAGGCCTGTGACTCTTAAGAGGATGTCTCCTGACAAATCCTCCTCGAAGATGTCCAAAAAAATCATTTTTCCACCAGCTTGGATCCTTTTCTTTTTCCAAAGGGGATAGTCCACAAAAAATCTCAAAATCTCGGAAAATTTAAAACGCCAAATTCTTTGCCATAGGCATGGTGTGATGCTAGTTAGGCGATAGGTCCATGAAAGGCCCACCTGGGATGTCCAAATGGCCCAGGAATGAAGATAGTGTGCATTTTTATAGGTGTTTCGGACACGAGCTTAGTATTTTAGTCTTAACAAGAGCTGCGTTGGTCTTATCGGGCCATTTGAGAGCTCGTTGGAAAGCCAAATTCAAGGCCTATGACTTTAACAAGGACTTCTCTTGAGAATTCCTCCTCAAAGATGTCCAAAAAATCATTTTCCCACCTGCTTGGATCCTCGACTTTTTTCAAAGGGGAAGTCCTCAAAAAATCTCAAAATCTCAGAAAATTTAATACCCCAATTTCTTTGCCCTAGGCATGATGTGATGCTATCTAGGCGATAGGCCCATGAAAGGCCCACCTGAGATGTCCAAATGGCCTAGGAATAAAGGTAGTGCGCCTTTCTATAGGTGTTATGGACGCGATCTTGGTATTTTGGTCATAACAAGAGCTGCGTTGGTCTGATCGGGCCATTTGAGGGCTCATTGAAAAGCTAACTTCAAGGCCTATGACTTTAACGGGGACGTCTCCTGAGAAATCCTCCTTGAAATGTCCAAAAAAATCATTTTTCCACCAGCATGGATCCTCGACTTTTTCCAAAGGGGGTAGTCCACAAAAAATCTCAAAATCTCGGAAAATTTCAATTCCCAAATTATTTTCTCTAGGCATGGTGTGATGCTCGTTAGGCGATAGGTCCTTGAAAGGCCCTCCTGAGATGTTCAAATGGCCCAGGAATGAAGGTAGTATTCCTTTCTATAGGTGTTTCGGACGCGAGCTTCGTATTTTGGTCTTAACAAGAGTTGCGTTGGTCTGATCGGCCCATTTGAGAGCTCGTTCGAAATCTAACTTCAAGGCCTATGACTTTTTCCAAAGGGGATAGTCAACAAAAAATCTCAAAATCTCAGAAAATTTAAAACGCCAAATTCTTTGCCCTAGGCATGGTGTGATGCTAATTAGGCGATACGTCCATGAAAGGCCCACCTGGGATGTCCAAATGGCCCAGGAATGAAGATAGTGTGCCTTTCTATAGGTGTTTCGGACGCGAGCTTTGGTATTTTAGTCATAACAAGAGTTGCATTGGTCTGATCGGGCCATTTGAGAGCTCGTTGGAAAGCTAACTTCAAAGCCTACGATTTTAATGAGGATGTCTCCTGAGAAATCCTCCTTGAAGATGTCTAAAAAATAATTTTTCCACCAGCTTGGATCCTCGACTTTTTCCAAAGAGGGTAGTCCACAAAAAATCTCAAAATCTCAAAAAATTTAAAACCCCAAATTCTTTGCCCTCGGCATGGTGTAATGCTAGTTAGTCGATAGGTCCATGAAAGGCCCACCTGAGATGTTCAAATGGCCCAGGAATGAAGGTAGTGTGCCTTTCTATAGGTGTTTCGGACGCGAGCTTGGTATTTTGGTCTTCACAAGAGCTGTGTTGGTCTGATCGGGCCATTTGAGAGCTCGTTGGAAAGCTAATTTCAAGGCCTATGACTTTAACAGGGACTTCTCCTGAGAATTCCTCCTCAAAAATGTCCAAAAAAATCATTTTCCCACCTGCTTGGATCCTCGACTTTTTTCAAAGGGGAAGTCCTCAAAAAATCTCAAAATCTCAGAAAATTTAAAACCATCTTAAACAATCGAAAATGGCCTATCCTCTACTCTAATGACTCTGTAACTTGGTAGATACAAGTTTTATATTGTACTTATTGAATCGGAGCCTAAAATTCCGTCTTTTAAGTGCGTCGCACATTTCGACATTTTCTCATAGGGTACTGTACACGTAATTCTATCGAAATCTTAAACAATCGAAAATGGCGCATCCTCTACTCTAATGACTCTGTAACTTGCTAGATACAAGTTTTATATTGTATTAACTGAATCAGAGCCTAAAATTCCGTGTTTTCAGTTCGTCGCACATTTTGATATTTTTTCATTGGGTATTGTACACGTAATTCTATCGAAATCTTAAACAATCAAAAAATGCCATATCCTCTACTCTAATGACTCTATAACATGGTAGACACAAGATTAATTTAGAATGTATTTATTGAATCAGAGCCTAAAATTCTATCTTTTAAATCTGTCACACATTTCGACATTTCCTCTTAGGGTACTGTACACGCAATTATATCGAAATCTTTAACATTCCAAAATGGCAGATCCTCTACTCTAATGTCTCTCAAACATTCTAGATACAAGTTTTATAAAATATTTATTAAATTGGGGCCCGAAATTAAATGTTTTAAGTCCGTCGTACATTTTAACATTTTCTCATAGGGTACTGTACACGTAATTCTATCGAAATCTTAAACAATCGAAATTGGCATATCCTCTACTCTAATGACTCTGTAACTTGGTAGATATAAGTTTTATATTGCACTTATTGAATCGGAGCCTAAAATTCCGTCTTTTAAGTCCGTCGCACATTTCGACATTTTCTCATAGGGTACTATATACGTAATCCTATTGAAATCTTAAACGATAAAAAATGGCATATCTCTACTCTAATGACTCTGTAACTTGATAGATACATGTTTTATATTGTATTTATTGAATTAGAGCCTAAAATTTCTTGTTTTAAGTTCATCCCACATTTCGACATTTTCTCATAAGGTATTGTACACGTAATTCTATCGAAAACTTAAACAATCCAAAATGGCATATCCTCTACTCTATTTACTCTGTAACTTGGTGGATACAAGTTTTATAATGTATTTATTGAATCAGAGCCTAAAATTCCATGTTTTAAATCCGTCGTATATTCCGACATTCTCTCCTAGGGTACTGTACACGTAATTCTATCGAAATCTTAAACAATAAAAAATGGCATATGCTCTACTCTAATGACTCTATAACTTGGTAGATACAAGTTTTACAATGTATTTATTCAATCAGAGCCTAAAATTCCATGTTTTAAATCCGTCATACGTTCCGACATTTTCGCATAGGGTACTGTACACGTAATTCTATCGAAATCTTAAACAATCGAAAATGGCATATCCTCTACTCTAATGACTCTGTTACTTGGTAGATACAAGTTTTATATTGTATTTATTTAATCGGGGCCTAAAATTTTGTGTTTTATGTCCGTCGCACATTTCGACATTTTCTCATAGGGTACTGTACCCGTAATTCTATCGAAATCTTAAACAATCCAAAATGGCATATCCTCTACTCTGATGACTCTGTAACTTGGTAGAAACAAGTTTTAGAATGTATTTATTCAATCAGAGCCTAAAATTCCATGTTTTAAATCCGTCGTATATTCCGACATTTTCTCATAGGGTAATGTACACGTAATCCTATCGAAATCTTTAACAATAGAAAATGGCATATCCTCTACTCTAATGACTATGTAACTTGGTAGATACAAGTTTTATATTGTATTTATTTAATCAGGGCCTAAAATTTCGTGTTTTAAGTCCGTCGCACATTTTGACATTTTCTCATAGGGTTACACGTAATTCTATCGAAATCTTAAACAATCCAAAATGGCATATCCTCTACTCTAATAGCTCTGTAACTTAGTAGAAACAAGTTTTAGAATGTATTTATTCAATCAGAGCCTAAAATTCCATGGTTTAAATCCGTTGTATATTCCGATATTTTCTCATAGGGTATTGTACACGTAATCCTATCGAAATCTTTAACAATAAAAAATGGCATATCCTCTACTCTAATGACTCTGTAACTTGTTAGATACAAGTTTTATATTGTATTTATTTAATCAGGGCCTAAAATTTCGTGTTTTAAGTCCGTAGCACATTTCGACATTTTCTCATAGGGTACTGTACACGTAATTCTATCGAAATCTTAAACAATCCAAAATGGCATATCCTCTACTCTATTTACTCTGTAACTTGGTAGATACAAGTTTTATAATGTATTTATTGAATCAGAGCCTAAAATTCCATGTTTTAAATCCGTCGTATATTACGACATTCTCTCATAGGGTACTGTACAGGTAATTCAATCGAAATCTTAAACAATAAAAAATGGCATATCCTCTACTCTAATGACTTTGTAACTTGGTAGATACAAGTTTTACAATGTATTTGTTCAATCAGAGCCTAAAATTCCATGTTTTATATCCGTCGTATATTCCGACATTTTCTCATATTGTACACGTAATTCTATCGAAATCTTAAACAATCGAAATTGACATATCCTCTACTCTTATGACTCTGTAACTTGGTAGATACAAGTTTTATATTGTACTTATTGAATCGGAGCCTAAAATTCCGTCTTTTACGTCCGTCGCACATTTCGACATTTTCTCATAGGGTAGTACACGTAATTCTATCGAAATCTTACACAATCGAAAATGGAATATCCTCTACTCTAATGACTTTGTAACTTGGTAGATACAAGTTTTATATTGTATTTATTTAATCGGGGGATTTTTTGTTTTATGTCCGTCGAACATTTCGACATTTTCTCATAGGGTACTGTACACTTAATTCTATCGAAATCTTAAACAATCCAAAATGGAATATCCTCTACTCTAATGACTCTGTAACATGGTAGAAACAAGTTTTAGAATGTATTTATTCAATCAGAGCCTAAAATTCCATGTTTTAAATCCGTCGTATATTCCGACATTTTCTAATAGCGTATTGTATACGTAATCCTATCGAAATCTTTAACAATAGAAAATGGCATATCCTCTACTCTAATGACTCTGTAACTTGGTAGATACAAGTTTTATATTGTATTTATTTAATCAGGGCCTAAAATTTCGTGTTTTATGTCCGTCGCACATTTCGACATTTTCTCATAGGGTTACACGTAATTCTATCGAAATCTTAAACAATCCAAAATGGCATATCCTCTACTCTAATAGCTCTGTAACTTGGTAGAAACAAGTTTTAGAATGTATTTATTCAATCAGAGCCTAAAATTCCATGTTTTAAATCCGTCGTATATTCCGATATTTTCTCATAGGGTATTGTACACGAAATCCTATCGAAATCTTTAACAATAAAAAATGGCATATCCTCTACTCTAATGACTCTGTAACTTGTTAGATACAAGTTTTATATTGTATTTATTTAATCAGGGCCTAAAATTTCGTGTTTTAAGTCCGTAGCACATTTCGACATTTTCTCATAGGGTACTGTACACGTAATTCTATCGAAATCTTAAACAATCCAAAATGGCATATCCTCTACTCTATTTACTCTGTAACTTGGTAGATACAAGTTTTATAATGTATTTATTGAATCAGAGCCTAAAATTCCATGTTTTAAATCCGTCGTATATTCCGACATTCTCTCATAGGGTACTGTACAGGTAATTCCATCGAAATCTTAAACAATAAAAAATGGCATATCCTCTACTCTAATGACTCTGTAACTTGGTAGATATAAGTTTTATATTGTACTTATTGAATCGGAGCCTAAAATTCCGTCTTTTAAGTGCGTCGCACATTTCGACATTTTCTCATAGGGTACTGTACACGTAATTCTATCGAAATCTTAAACAATCGAAAATGGCATATCCTCTACTCTAATGACTCTGTAACTTGCTAGATACAAGTTTTATATTGTATTAATTGAATCAGAGCCTAAAATTCCGTGTTTTCAGTTCGTCGCACATTTTGATATTTTTTCATTGGGTATTGTACACGTAATTCTATCGAAATCTTAAACAATCAAAAAATGCCATATCCTCTACTCTAATGACTCTATAACATGGTAGACACAAGATTAATTTAGAATGTATTTATTGAATCAGAGCCTAAAATTCTATGTTTTAAATCTGTCACACATTTCGACATTTCCTCTTAGGGTACTGTACACGCAATTATATCGAAATCTTTAACATTCCAAAATGGCAGATCCTCTACTCTAATGTCTCTCAAACTTTCTAGATACAAGTTTTATAAAATATTTATTAAATTGGGGCCCGAAATTAAATGTTTTAAGTCCGTCGTACATTTTAACATTTTCTCATAGGGTACTGTACACGTAATTCTATCGAAATCTTAAACAATCGAAATTGGCATATCCTCTACTCTAATGACTCTGTAACTTGGTAGATATAAGTTTTATATTGCACTTATGGAATCGGAGCTTAAAATTCCGTCTTTTAAGTCCGTCGCACATTTCGACATTTTCTCATAGGGTACTATATACGTAATCCTATTGAAATCTTAAACGATAAAAAATGGCATATCTCTACTCTAATGACTCTGTAACTTGATAGATACATGTTTTATATTGTATTTATTGAATTAGAGCCTAAAATTTCTTGTTTTAAGTTCATCCCAGATTTCGACATTTTCTCATAAGGTATTGTACACGTAATTCTATCGAAAACTTAAACAATCCAAAATGGCATATCCTCTACTCTATTTACTCTGTAACTTGGTAGATACTAGTTTTATAATGTATTTATTGAATCAGAGCCTAAAATTCCATGTTTTAAATCCGTCGTATATTCCGACATTCTCTCCTAGGGTACTGTACACGTAATTCTATCGAAATCTTAAACAATAAAAATGGCATATGCTCTACTCTAATGACTCTATAACTTGGTAGATACAAGTTTTACAATGTATTTATTCAATCAGAGCCTAAAATTCCATGTTTTAAATCCGTCATATGTTCCGACATTTTCGCATAGGGTACTGTACACGTAATTCTATCGAAATCTTAAACAATCGAAAATGGCATATCCTCTACTCTAATGACTCTGTTACATGGTAGATACAAGTTTTATATTGTATTTATTTCATCGGGGCCTAAAATTTTGTGTTTTATGTCCGTCGCACATTTCGACATTTTCTCATAGGGTACTGTACCCGTAATTCTATCGAAATCTTAAACAATCCAAAATGGCATATCCTCTACTCTAATGACTCTGTAACTTGGTAGAAACAAGTTTTAGAATGTATTTATTCAATCAGAGCCTAAAATTCCATGTTTTAAATCCGTCGTATATTCCGACATTTTCTCATAGGGTATTGTACACGTAATCCTATCGAAATCTTTAACAATAGAAAATGGCATATCCTCTACTCTAATGACTCTGTAACTTGGTAGATACAAGTTTTATATTGTATTTATTTAATCAGGGCCTAAAATTTCGTGTTTTAAGTCCGTCGCACATTTCGACATTTTCTCATAGGGTTACACGTAATTCTATCGAAATCTTAAACAATCCAAAATGGCATATCCTCTACTCTAATAGCTCTGTAACTTGGTAGAAACAAGTTTTAGAATGTATTTATTCAATCAGAGCCTAAAATTCCATGTTTTAAATCCGTCGTATATTCCGATATTTTCTCATAGGGTATTGTACACGTAATCCTATAGAAATCTTTAACAATAAAAAATGGCATATCCTCTACTCTAATGACTCTATAACTTGTTAGATACAAGTTTTATATTGTATTTATTTAATCAGGGCCTAAAATTTCGTGTTTTAAGTCCGTAGCACATTTCGACATTTTCTCATAGGGTACTGTACACGTAATTCTATCGAAATCTTAAACAATCCAAAATGGCATATCCTCTACTCTATTTACTCTGTAACTTGGTAGATACAAGTTTTATAATGTATTTATTGAATCAGAGCCTAAAATTCCATGTTTTAAATCCGTCGTATATTCCGACATTCTCTCATAGGGTACTGTACAGGTAATTCCATCGAAATCTTAAACAATAAAAAATGGCATATCCTCTACTCTAATGACTTTGTAACTTGGTAGATACAAGTTTTACAATGTATTTGTTCAATCAGAGCCTAAAATTCCATGTTTTATATCCGTCGTATATTCCGACATTTTCTCATATTGTACACGTAATTCTATCGAAATCTTAAACAATCGAAATTGACATATCCTCTACTCTTATGACTCTGTAAATTGGTAGATACAAGTTTTATATTGTACTTATTGAATCGGAGCCTAAAATTCCGTCTTTTATGTCCGTCGCACATTTCGACATTTTCTCATAGGGTAGTACACGTAATTCTATCGAAATCTTACACAATCGAAAATGGAATATCCTCTACTCTAATGACTTTGTAACTTGGAAGATACAAGTTTTATATTGTATTTATTTAATCGGGGGATTTTTTGTTTTAAGTCCGTCGAACATTTCGACATTTTCTCATAGGGTACTGTACACTTAATTCTATCGAAATCTTAAACAATCCAAAATGGAATATCCTCTACTCTAATGACTCTGTAACATGGTAGAAACAAGTTTTAGAATGTATTTATTCAATCAGAGCCTAAAATTCCATGTTTTAAATCCGTCGTATATTCCGACATTTTCTCATACGGTACTGTAAACGAAATCCTATCGAAATCTTAAACAATAAAAAATAGCATATCCTCTACTCTAATGACTCTGTAACTTGGTAGATACAAGTTTTATATTGTATTTATTTAATCAGGGCCTAAAATTTCGTGTTTTAAGTCCGTCGCACATTTCGACATTTTCTCATAGGGTTACACATAATTCTATCGAAATCTTAAACAATCCAAAATGGCATATCCTCTACTCTAATAGCTCTGTAACTTGGTAGAAACAAGTTTTAGAATGTATTTATTCAATCAGAGCCTAAAATTCCATGTTTTAAATCCGTCGTATATTCCGATATTTTCTCATAGGGTATTGTACACGTAATCCTATCGAAATCTTTAACAATAAAAAATGGCATATCCTCTACTCTAATGACTCTGTAACTTGTTAGATACAAGTTTTATATTGTATTTATTTAATCAGGGCCTAAAATTTCGTGTTTTAAGTCCGTAGCACATTTCGACATTTTCTCATAGGGTACTACTGTACACGTAATTCTATCGAAATCTTAAACAATCCAAAATGTCATATCCTCTACTCTACTTACTCTGTAACTTGGTAGATACAAGTTTTATAATGTATTTATTGAATCAGAGCCTAAAATTCCATGTTTTAAATCCGTCGTATATTCCGACATTCTCTCATAGGGTACTGTACAGGTAATTCCATCGAAATCTTAAACAATAAAAAATGGCATATCCTCTACTCTAATGACTCTGTAACTTGGTAGATATAAGTTTTATATTGTACTTATTGAATCGGAGCCTAAAATTCCGTCTTTTAAGTGCGTCGCACATTTCGACATTTTCTCATAGGGTACTGTACACCTAATTCTATCGAAATCTTAAACAATCGAAAATGGCATATCCTCTACTCTAATGACTCTGTAACTTGCTAGATACAAGTTTTATATTGTATTAACTGAATCAGAGCCTAAAATTCCGTGTTTTCAGTTCGTCGCACATTTTGATATTTTTTCATTGGGTATTGTACACGTAATTCTATCGAAATCTTAAACAATCAAAAAATGCCATATCCTCTACTCTAATGACTCTATAACATGGTAGACACAAGATTAATTTAGAATGTATTTATTGAATCAGAGCCTAAAATTCTATGTTTTAAATCTGTCACACATTTCGACATTTCCTCTTAGGGTACTGTACACGCAATTATATCGAAATCTTTAACATTCCAAAATGGCAGATCCTCTACTCTAATGTCTCTCAAACTTTCTAGATACAAGTTTTATAAAATATTTATTAAATTGGGGCCCGAAATTAAATGTTTTAAGTCCGTCGTACATTTTAACATTTTCTCATAGGGTACTGTACACGTAATTCTATCGAAATCTTAAAAAATCGAAATTGGCATATCCTCTACTCTAATGACTCTGTAACTTGGTAGATATAAGTTTTATATTGCACTTATGGAATCGGAGCCTAAAATTCCGTCTTTTAAGTCCGTCGCACATTTCGACATTTTCTCATAGGGTACTATATACGTAATCCTATTGAAATCTTAAACGATAAAAAATGGCATATCTCTACTCTAATGACTCTGTAACTTGATAGATACAAGTTTTATATTGTATTTATTGAATTAGGGCCTAAAATTTCTTGTTTTAAGTTCATCCCAGATTTCGACATTTTCTCATAAGGTATTGTACACGTAATTCTATCGAAAACTTAAACAATCCAAAATGGCATATCCTCTACTCTATTTACTCTGTGACTTGGTAGATACAAGTTTTATAATGTATTTATTGAATCAGAGCCTAAAATTCCATGTTTTAAATCCGTCGTATATTCCGACATTCTCTCCTAGGGTACTGTACACGTAATTCTATCGAAATCTTAAACAATAAAAAATGGCATATGCTCTACTCTAATGACTCTATAACTTGGTAGATACAAGTTTTACAATGTATTTATTCAATCAGAGCCTAAAATTCCATGTTTTAAATCCGTCATATGTTCCGACATTTTCGCATAGGGTACCGTACACGTAATTCTATCGAAATCTTAAACAATCGAAAATGGCATATCCTCTACTCTAATGACTCTGTAACTTGGTAGATACAAGTTTTATATTGTATTTATTTAATCGGGGCCTAAAATTTTGTGTTTTATGTCCGTCGCACATTTCGACATTTTCTCATAGGGTACTGTACCCGTAATTCTATCGAAATCTTAAACAATCCAAAATGGCATATCCTCTACTCTAATGACTCTGTAACTTGGTAGAAACAAGTTTTAGAATGTATTTATTCAATCAGAGCCTAAAATTCCATGTTTTAAATCCGTCGTATATTCCGACATTTTCTCATAGGGTATTGTACACGTAATCCTATCGAAATCTTTAACAATAGAAAATGGCATATCCTCTACTCTAATGACTCTGTAACTTGGTAGATACAAGTTTTATATTGTATTTATTTAATCAGGGCCTAAAATTTCGTGTTTTAAGTCCGTCGCACATTTCGACATTTTCTCATAGGGTTACACGTAATTCTATCGAAATCTTAAACAATCCAAAATGGCATATCCTCTACTCTAATAGCTCTGTAACTTGGTAGAAACAAGTTTTAGAATGTATTTATTCAATCAGAGCCTAAAATTCCATGTTTTAAATCCGTCGTATATTCCGATATTTTCTCATAGGGTATTGTACACGTAATCCTATCGAAATCTTTAACAATAAAAAATGGCATATCCTCTACTCTAATGACTCTGTAACTTGTTAGATACAAGTTTTATATTGTATTTATTTAATTAGGGCCTAAAATTTCGTGTTTTAAGTCCGTAGCACATTTCGACATTTTCTCATAGGGTACTGTACACGTAATTCTATCGAAATCTTAAACAATCCAAAATGGCATATCCTCTACTCTATTTACTCTGTAACTTGGTAGATACAAGTTTTATAATGTATTTATTGAATCAGAGCCTAAAATTCCATGTTTTAAATCCGTCGTATATTCCGACATTCTCTCATAGGGTACTGTACAAGTAATTCCATCGAAATCTTAAACAATAAAAAATGGCATATCCTCTACTCTAATGACTTTGTAACTTGGTAGATACAAGTTTTACAATGTATTTGTTCAATCAGAGCCTAAAATTCCATGTTTTATATCCGTCGTATATTCCGACATTTTCTCATATTGTACACGTAATTCTATCGAAATCTTAAACAATCGAAATTGACATATCTTCTACTCTTATGACTCTGTAACTTGGTAGATACAAGTTTTATATTGTACTTATTGAATCGGAGCCTAAAATTCCGTCTTTTAAGTCCGTCGCACATTTCGACATTTTCTCATAGGGTAGTACACGTAATTCTATCGAAATCTTACACAATCGAAAATGGAATATCCTCTACTCTAATGACTTTGTAACTTGGTAGATACAAGTTTTATATTGTATTTATTTAATCGGGGGATTTTTTGTTTTAAGTCCGTCGAACATTTCGACATTTTCTCATAGGGTACTGTACACTTAATTCTATCGAAATCTTAAACAATCCAAAATGGAATATCCTCTACTCTAATGACTCTGTAACATGGTAGAAACAAGTTTTAGAATGTATTTATTTAATCAGAGCCTAAAATTCCATGTTTTAAATCCGTCGTATATTCCGACATTTTCTCATACGGTACTGTAAACGAAATCCTATCGAAATCTTAAACAATAAAAAATAGCATATCCTCTACTCTAATGACTCTGTAACTTGGTAGATACAAGTTTTATATTGTATTTATTTAATCAGGGCCTAAAATTTTGTGTTTTAAGTCCGTAGCATATTTCGACATTTTCTCATAGGGTACTGTACACGTAATTCTATCGAAATCTTAAACAATCGAAATTGGCATATCCTCTACTCTAATGACTCTGTAACTTGGTAGATATAAGTTTTATATTGCACTTATGGAATCGGAGCTTAAAATTCCGTCTTTTAAGTCCGTCGCACATTTCGACATTTTCTCATAGGGTACTATATACGTAATCCTATTGAAATCTTAAACGATAAAAAATGGCATATCTCTACTCTAATGACTCTGTAACTTGATAGATACATGTTTTATATTGTATTTATTGAATTAGAGCCTAAAATTTCTTGTTTTAAGTTCATCCCAGATTTCGACATTTTCTCATAAGGTATTGTACACGTAATTCTATCGAAAACTTAAACAATCCAAAATGGCATATCCTCTACTCTATTTACTCTGTAACTTGGTAGATACTAGTTTTATAATGTATTTATTGAATCAGAGCCTAAAATTCCATGTTTTAAATCCGTCGTATATTCCGACATTCTCTCCTAGGGTACTGTACACGTAATTCTATCGAAATCTTAAACAATAAAAATGGCATATGCTCTACTCTAATGACTCTATAACTTGGTAGATACAAGTTTTACAATGTATTTATTCAATCAGAGCCTAAAATTCCATGTTTTAAATCCGTCATATGTTCCGACATTTTCGCATAGGGTACTGTACACGTAATTCTATCGAAATCTTAAACAATCGAAAATGGCATATCCTCTACTCTAATGACTCTGTTACATGGTAGATACAAGTTTTATATTGTATTTATTTCATCGGGGCCTAAAATTTTGTGTTTTATGTCCGTCGCACATTTCGACATTTTCTCATAGGGTACTGTACCCGTAATTCTATCGAAATCTTAAACAATCCAAAATGGCATATCCTCTACTCTAATGACTCTGTAACTTGGTAGAAACAAGTTTTAGAATGTATTTATTCAATCAGAGCCTAAAATTCCATGTTTTAAATCCGTCGTATATTCCGACATTTTCTCATAGGGTATTGTACACGTAATCCTATCGAAATCTTTAACAATAGAAAATGGCATATCCTCTACTCTAATGACTCTGTAACTTGGTAGATACAAGTTTTATATTGTATTTATTTAATCAGGGCCTAAAATTTCGTGTTTTAAGTCCGTCGCACATTTCGACATTTTCTCATAGGGTTACACGTAATTCTATCGAAATCTTAAACAATCCAAAATGGCATATCCTCTACTCTAATAGCTCTGTAACTTGGTAGAAACAAGTTTTAGAATGTATTTATTCAATCAGAGCCTAAAATTCCATGTTTTAAATCCGTCGTATATTCCGATATTTTCTCATAGGGTATTGTACACGTAATCCTATCGAAATCTTTAACAATAAAAAATGGCATATCCTCTACTCTAATGACTCTATAACTTGTTAGATACAAGTTTTATATTGTATTTATTTAATCAGGGCCTAAAATTTCGTGTTTTAAGTCCGTAGCACATTTCGACATTTTCTCATAGGGTACTGTACACGTAATTCTATCGAAATCTTAAACAATCCAAAATGGCATATCCTCTACTCTATTTACTCTGTAACTTGGTAGATACAAGTTTTATAATGTATTTATTGAATCAGAGCCTAAAATTCCATGTTTTAAATCCGTCGTATATTCCGACATTCTCTCATAGGGTACTGTACAGGTAATTCCATCGAAATATTAAACAATAAAAAATGGCATATCCTCTACTCTAATGACTTTGTAACTTGGTAGATACAAGTTTTACAATGTATTTGTTCAATCAGAGCCTAAAATTCCATGTTTTATATCCGTCGTATATTCCGACATTTTCTCATATTGTACACGTAATTCTATCGAAATCTTAAACAATCGAAATTGACATATCCTCTACTCTTATGACTCTGTAAATTGGTAGATACAAGTTTTATATTGTACTTATTGAATCGGAGCCTAAAATTCCGTCTTTTATGTCCGTCGCACATTTCGACATTTTCTCATAGGGTAGTACACGTAATTCTATCGAAATCTTACACAATCGAAAATGGAATATCCTCTACTCTAATGACTTTGTAACTTGGTAGATACAAGTTTTATATTGTATTTATTTAATCGGGGGATTTTTTGTTTTAAGTCCGTCGAACATTTCGACATTTTCTCATAGGGTACTGTACACTTAATTCTATCGAAATCTTAAATAATCCAAAATGGAATATCCTCTACTCTAATGACTCTGTAACATGGTAGAAACAAGTTTTAGAATGTATTTATTCAATCAGAGCCTAAAATTCCATGTTTTAAATCCGTCGTATATTCCGACATTTTCTCATACGGTACTGTAAACGAAATCCTATCGAAATCTTAAACAATAAAAAATAGCATATCCTCTACTCTAATGACTCTGTAACTTGGTAGATACAAGTTTTATATTGTATTTATTTAATCAGGGCCTAAAATTTCGTGTTTTAAGTCCGTCGCACATTTCGACATTTTCTCATAGGGTTACACATAATTCTATCGAAATCTTAAACAATCCAAAATGGCATATCCTCTACTCTAATAGCTCTGTAACTTGGTAGAAACAAGTTTTAGAATGTATTTATTCAATCAGAGCCTAAAATTCCATGTTTTAAATCCGTCGTATATTCCGATATTTTCTCATAGGGTATTGTACACGTAATCCTATCGAAATCTTTAACAATAAAAAATGGCATATCCTCTACTCTAATGACTCTGTAACTTGTTAGATACAAGTTTTATATTGTATTTATTTAATCAGGGCCTAAAATTTCGTGTTTTAAGTCCGTAGCACATTTCGACATTTTCTCATAGGGTACTACTGTACACGTAATTCTATCGAAATCTTAAACAATCCAAAATGTCATATCCTCTACTCTACTTACTCTGTAACTTGGTAGATACAAGTTTTATAATGTATTTATTGAATCAGAGCCTAAAATTCCATGTTTTAAATCCGTCGTATATTCCGACATTCTCTCATAGGGTACTGTACAGGTAATTCCATCGAAATCTTAAACAATAAAAAATGGCATATCCTCTACTCTAATGACTCTGTAACTTGGTAGATATAAGTGTTATATTGTACTTATTGAATCGGAGCCTAAAATTCCGTCTTTTAAGTGCGTCGCACATTTCGACATTTTCTCATAGGGTACTGTACACCTAATTCTATCGAAATCTTAAACAATCGAAAATGGCATATCCTCTACTCTAATGACTCTGTAACTTGCTAGATACAAGTTTTATATTGTATTAACTGAATCAGAGCCTAAAATTCCGTGTTTTCAGTTCGTCGCACATTTTGATATTTTTTCATTGGGTATTGTACACGTAATTCTATCGAAATCTTAAACAATCAAAAAATGCCATATCCTCTACTCTAATGACTCTATAACATGGTAGACACAAGATTAATTTAGAATGTATTTATTGAATCAGAGCCTAAAATTCTATGTTTTAAATCTGTCACACATTTCGACATTTCCTCTTAGGGTACTGTACACGCAATTATATCGAAATCTTTAACATTCCAAAATGGCAGATCCTCTACTCTAATGTCTCTCAAACTTTCTAGATACAAGTTTTATAAAATATTTATTAAATTGGGGCCCGAAATTAAATGTTTTAAGTCCGTCGTACATTTTAACATTTTCTCATAGGGTACTGTACACGTAATTCTATCGAAATCTTAAAAAATCGAAATTGGCATATCCTCTACTCTAATGACTCTGTAACTTGGTAGATATAAGTTTTATATTGCACTTATGGAATCGGAGCCTAAAATTCCGTCTTTTAAGTCCGTCGCACATTTCGACATTTTCTCATAGGGTACTATATACGTAATCCTATTGAAATCTTAAACGATAAAAAATGGCATATCTCTACTCTAATGACTCTGTAACTTGATAGATACAAGTTTTATATTGTATTTATTGAATTAGGGCCTAAAATTTCTTGTTTTAAGTTCATCCCAGATTTCGACATTTTCTCATAAGGTATTGTACACGTAATTCTATCGAAAACTTAAACAATCCAAAATGGCATATCCTCTACTCTATTTACTCTGTGACTTGGTAGATACAAGTTTTATAATGTATTTATTGAATCAGAGCCTAAAATTCCATGTTTTAAATCCGTCGTATATTCCGACATTCTCTCCTAGGGTACTGTACACGTAATTCTATCGAAATCTTAAACAATAAAAAATGGCATATGCTCTACTCTAATGACTCTATAACTTGGTAGATACAAGTTTTACAATGTATTTATTCAATCAGAGCCTAAAATTCCATGTTTTAAATCCGTCATATGTTCCGACATTTTCGCATAGGGTACCGTACACGTAATTCTATCGAAATCTTAAACAATCGAAAATGGCATATCCTCTACTCTAATGACTCTGTAACTTGGTAGATACAAGTTTTATATTGTATTTATTTAATCGGGGCCTAAAATTTTGTGTTTTATGTCCGTCGCACATTTCGACATTTTCTCATAGGGTACTGTACCCGTAATTCTATCGAAATCTTAAACAATCCAAAATGGCATATTCTCTACTCTAATGACTCTGTAACATGGTACAAACAAGTTTTAGAATGTATTTATTCAATCAGAGCCTAAAATTCCATGTTTTAAATCCGTCGTATATTCCGACATTTTCTCATAGGGTACTGTACACGTAATCCTATCGAAATCTTAAACAATCGAAAATGGCATATCCTCTAATCTAAAGACTCTGTAACTTGGTAGATACAAATTTTATATTCTATTTATTTAATCAGGGCCTAAAATTTTGTGTTTTAAGTCCGTAGCATATTTTGACATTTTTTCATAGGGTACTGTACACGTAATTCTATCGAAATCTTAAACAATCCAAAATGGCATATCCTCTACTATAATGACTCTGTAACTTGGTAGAAACAAGTTTTAGAATGTATTTATTCAATCAGAGCCTGAAATTCCATGTTTTAAATCCGTCGTATATTTCGACATTTTATCATATGGTACTGTACAAGTAATCCTATCGAAATCTTAAACAATAAAAAATGGCATATCTACCAATTTACAGAGTCATTAGAGTAGAGGATATGTCAATTTCGATTGTTTAAGATTTCGATAGAATTACGTGTACAGTACCCTATGAGAAAATGTCAAAATGTGCGACGGACTTAAAAGACGGAATTTTAAGCTCCGATTCAATAAGTACAATATAAAACTTGTATCTACCAAGTTACAGAGTCATTTGAGTAGAGGATATGTCGATTTCGATTGTTTAAGATTTCGATAGAATTACGTGTACAGTACCCTATGAGAAAATGTCGGAATATACGACGGATTTAAAACATGGAATTTTAGGCTCTGAGTCAATAAATACATTTAAAACTTGTATCTACCAAGTTACAGAGTAAATAGAGTAGAGGATATGCCATTTTGGATTGTTTAAGATTTTGATAGAATTACGTGTACTGTACCTTATGAGAAAATGTCGAAATGTGAGACGAACTTAAAACACCAAATTTTAGGCCCTGATTCAATAAATACAATATAAAATATGTATCTACCAAGTTACAGAGTCATTAGAGTAGAGATATGCCATTTTTTATTGTTTAAGATTTCGATAGGATTACGTGTACAGTACCTAATGAGAAAATGTCGGAATATACGACGGATTTAAAACATGGAATTTTAGGCTCTGATTGAATAAATACATTCTAAAACTTGTTTCTACCAATTTACAGAGTCATTAGAGTAGAGGATTTGCCATTTTGGATTGTTTAAGATTTCGAAAGAATTACGTGACTTCCCTTTGAGAAAAAGTCGAAATGTGCGACGGACTTAAAAGGAGGAATTTTAGGCTCCGATTCAATAAGTACAATATAAAACTTGTATCTACCAAGTTACAGAGTCATCAGAGTAGAGGATATGCAAATTTCGATTGTTTAAGATTTCGATAGAATTACGTGTACAGTACCCTATGAGAAAATGTTGAAATGTGTTACGGACTTAAAACACGAAATTTTAGGCCATGATTAAATAAATACAATATAAAACTTGTATCTACCAAGTTATAGAGTCATTGGAGTAGAGGATATGCCATTTTCGATTGTTTAAGATTTCGATAGAATTACGTGTACAATACCCAATGAGAAAATGTCGGAATATACGACGGATATTAAACATGGAATTTTAGGCTCTGATTCAATAAATACATTATAAAACTTGTATCTACCAAGTTACAGAGTAAATAGAGTAGAGGATATGCCATTTTGGATTGTTTAAGATTTCGATAGAATTACGTGTACAGTACCTTATGAGAAAATGTCGAAATGTGCGACGAACTTAAAACACAAAATTTTAGGCCCTGATTCAATAAGTACAATATAAAACATGTATCTACCAAGTTACAGAGTAAATAGAGTAGAGGATATTCCATTTTGGATTGTTTAAGATTTCGATAGAATTACGTTTACTGTAACTTATGAGAAAATGTCGAAATGTGCGACGAACTTAAAACACGAAATTTTAGGCCCTGATTCAATAAATACAATATAAAACATGTATCTACCAAGTTACAGAGTCATTAGAGTAGAGATATGCCATTTTTTATTGTTTAAGATTTCGGTAGGATTACGTGTACAGTACCCTATGAGAAAATGTCGGAATATACGACGGATTTAAAACATGGAATTTTAGGCTCTGATTGAATAAATACATTCTAAAACTTGTTTCAACCAAGTTACAGAGTCATTAGAGTAGAGGATATGCCATTTTTTATTGTTTAAGATTTCGATAGAATTACGTGTACAGTACCCTATGAGAAAATGTCGAAATGTGGTACGGACTTAAAACATGAAATTTTAGGCCCTGATTAAATAAATACAATATAAAACTTGTATCTACCAAGTTAACGAGTCATTAGAGTAGAGGATATGCCATTTTTTATTGTTTAAGATTTCGATAGGATTACGTGTACAGTGCCCTATGAGAAAATGTCGAATATACGACGGATTTAAAACATCGAATTTTAGGCTCTGATTGAATAAATACATTCTAAAACTTGTTTCTACCATCTTACAGAGTCATAGAGTAGAGGATATGCTATTTTGGATTGTTTAAGATTTCGATAGAATGAAGTGGACAATACCCAATGAGAAAATGTCGAAATGTGCGACGGACTTAAAACACAAAATTTTAGGCCCCGATTAAATAAATATAATATAAAACTTGTATCTACCAAGTTACAGAGTCATTAGAGTAGAGGATATGCCATTTTCGATTGTTTAAGATTTTGATAGAATTACGTGTACAGTACCCTATGAGAAAATGTCGGAATATACGACAGATTTAAAACATGGAATTTTAGGCTCTGATTGAATAAATACATTATAAAACTTGTATCTACCAAGTTACAGAGTCATTAGAGTAGAGGATATGCCATTTTCGATTGTGTAAGATTTCGATAGAATTACGTGTACTACCCTATGAGAAAATGTCGAAATGTGCGACGGACTTAAAAGACGGAATTTTAGGCTCTGATTCAATAAGTACAATATAAAACTTGTATCTACCAAGTTATAGAGTCATCAAAGTGGAGGATATGCCAATTTCGATTGTTTAAGATTTCGATAGAATTACGTGTACAATACCCTATGAGAAAATGTCGGAATATACGACGGATTTAAAACATGGAATTTTAGGCTCTGATTGAATAAATACAATGTAAAACTTGTACCTACCAAGTTACAGAGTCATTAGAGTAGACGATATGCCATTTTTTATTGTTTAAGATTTCGATTGAATTCCATGTACAATACCTTAGGAGAGAATGTCGGAATATACGACGGATTTAAATCATGGAATTTTAGGCTCTGATTCAATAAATACATTATAAAACTTGTATCTACCAAGTTACAGAGTAAATAGACTAGAGGATATGCCATTTTGGATTGTTTAAGATTTCGATAGAATTACGTGTACAATACCTTATGAGAAAATGTCGAAATGTGCGACGAACTTAAAACAAGAAATTTTAGGCCCTGATTCAATAAATACAATATAAAACATGTATCTACCAAGTTACAGAGTCATTAGAGTAAAGATATGCCATTTTTTATTGTTTAAGATTTCTATAGGATTACTTGTACAGTCCCATATGAGAAAATGTCGGAATATACGACGGATTTAAAACATGGAATTTTAGGCTCTGATTGAATAAATACATTCTATAACTTGTTTCTACCAAGTTATAGAGTCATTAGAGTAGAGGATATGCCATTTTGGATTGTTTAAGAATTCGATAGAACTACGTGTACAGTACCCTTTGAGAAAATGTCGAAATATGCTACGGACTTAAAACACAAAATTTTGGGCCCTGATTAAATAAATACAATATAAAACTTGTATCTACCATGTTACAGAGTAATTAGAGTAGAGGATATGCCATTTTGGATTGTTTAAGATTTCGATAGAATTAAGTGTACAGTACCCTATGAGAAAATGTCGAAATGTGCGACGGACTTAAAACACAAAATCCCCCGATTAAATAAATACAATATAAAATTTGTATCTACCAACTTACAGAGTCATTAGAGTAAAGGATATGCCATTTTCGATTGTGTAAGATTTCGATAGAATTACGTGTACTACCCTATGAGAAAATGTCGAAATGTACGACGGATTTAAAACATGGAGTAAAGTTCCGTCTTTTATGTCCGTCGCACATTTCGACATTTTCTCATAGGGTACTGTACTCGTAATTCTATCGAAATCTTAAACAATAAAAAATGGCATATCATCTACTCTATTTACTCTGTAACGTGGTAGATACATGTTTTATATTGTATTTATTGAATCAGGGCCTAAAATTTCGTGTTTTAAGTTCGTCGCACATTTCGACATTTTTTCATAAGGTACTGTACACGTAATTCTATCGAAATCTTAAACAATCCAAAATGGCATATCCTCTACTCTAATGACTCTGTAACTTGGTAGATACAAGTTTTATATTGTATTTATTTAATCAGGGCCTAAAATTTTGTGTTTTAAGTCCGTATCACATTTCAACATTTACTCATAGGGTACTATACACGTAATTCTATCGAAATCTTAAACAATCGAAATTTGCATATCCTCTACTCTGATGACTTTGTAACTTGGTTGTAAAGACCGAATATATATATTATATATATATTATTATTTTGGAAGAGTAATTGATTATAACTAAGTAGATTTGAAAATTCGAAAATTTTGAATATTCCGTCCTCGAGCAACATGTTTTGTTCTTAATCTTTTCGAAATAGATTCCGACATCGTTTTAAAATTTGAGTTGTAGCGGATTTCAATTCCGTTTTTTTTAGTTGGATTACCGATAAAATTAATTTAATTCCGTTATCTTGAAATTAGTAAATCAAATTTTAATTAAATTCGATTTAGTCGGGAATTGATAGAGTCGGGATTAGCGGATTTCGAATGTGAATATCGGGTATATTCTCCTTACCTTTTATTTTGGGACCACCTATATAATTCTTTTCCCTTTTTCTTTCTTTCTTTTTTCTCTCTCTCTCTCCTCCCAGTCTCGGATTTCTGTACAACTTTTGGTCCCCTCCCCCTCCCTCAGTTCTCTCCTCTTCTGGCAACTACACCTGCAGGAACCTACCCCTCCCACCTTTGCAACCACGCCAACCCTCTCCCACACACACAAATTCAGATTTGGTCCCCTCCCTTTTATTTTGATCCAAGCCCCAACAAACCCATACAAACACAAAAATCCAAACACACCCTTATCCCCCCCTGTTCCCCTTTGGGCTTGCCGAGAGCGGGTGAGCTCCATGACTCCCCATTGCAGCCGCCACCAGTGCTCCACCACTCCCTCACCTTTTTTTTCCCGCATCCCCTGAGCCACCACAAAGCCGCCAAGTCAGCACCTCCAGCAGCTCGCCAAGGCGCCCGTCATTCCCTGTTTCCGACAACAACCCACGAATCCTTCATTGTCTTCGGTTCCGCAGTCGTCGAGCCTTCAATCCACCTCCTCTGAGAAGCAGCAGCCACTTGGACGCTCCTCTGACGCCTGTCCGAGCCAGTGGCAGTCACCAGGCCGGAGCCGACCACCGCGGAGCCTGACCCCCCCTCTTCTTCTGTTTCGATTTGAACAAGGTGAGGTTCGATTCTCCCTCCTTTCTCTTCCTTTTCGCTTCCAAAATCCATAAAAGAAGAGTTAACCCCCTCCCACTCCCCTAGGGCATCTTCAGCGCAATCCCGACCCCCCTGACGAGCCTAAAAGCTGCCCCGAGTACCCCTTCCGGCGAGTTGAACCTCGGTAAGCTCCCTCTTTCTTCTTCTCTTCCTTTCCATTCCGTGTGGGTGAGTCGAGTGACCGGAGCCCAGGTCCCCCGCCGCTGGCTAGCCCCTCCTCCTCTTCTTCTTTCCGTCGAGCCGGACGAGCCCTTCTCTCCACTCTGCTTGTTTCAAGCAGAAATTGGGGAAGAAGAAGATGGGTATGGGCCCATCCTTCCACCTCGGCGCCAAGTCAGCATGGGGGCCCTCCCTGATTTTTTTCCAGGCTGGCTCGGGTGGGCTGCACAGGAGGGAGGAGGATTGGGCCTAACTTCTCGGCCGAAATTAATGAGGTTGGGTTTGGGCCCTCGATCCGGCCCTCCTTCTTCTCCCTATTCTGGATCCGGGTTGGACTTGGGCTGTGGGTTGGGTTAGGTTATGGGTATTAATATTGGATATGTGTTTTATATATTGTGTTATATATATGGCTAAATATGTTATATGTTATGTTATATATGTGTTATATGTTTTATTATTTCTGATTTTAGGAAAATGAATTTACATATTTATATGTTCTGAAATTATTAATATTTATATCTAATAAGGTTTTAAAAGTGAATTGTTGGTTTTGATTTATAAATATGAGGTATGAACATAGGATTATTTTGATGATTTAATGTTGGAATTTATATAATGTTTTGAAATAATGAACATGCCGGAATGATTTCTATAATGTGATTTTGAGAGACTAGTTTTAAGGCTTAAATGTTTAATGTCGGAAATTGGCCAAGTATGATTTGGGAAATTATTTTGAACATGAGTTGACTTGAGTTGGGATTTATGACTTGAAAATATGGTTGGTATGATTTTATCAAGGGGTTTGATTGAAAGAATGATTTTGGTCGATTTGATCGTATCGGAAAGATTTTGGAAAATGGTTTTACTATCGGTCGATTTTGAGAGTGTTGAGAACGTGGGTTTCGTGTGTATGAATGTGCACCGGTAGCTTATGGAAAATGGCTTGATAATAGGTGTGTATTGCTTTTGGATTACATTGGACTTGCATATGGGCCCTTGCTTGTGTTATCTTGCTGTTCTGCATCAACAGATAAGTATCCTACGGGACTTACTCAGTAACCTGGACCTCCTGCCTGATGTGTCATGTAATGTGTAGTTTTATTGCATATTAAAGCATGCCATGTAGTATCATGCTAGGATTGCATTGAACTGAGCATGTGTTTACTTTGTGTGTGTGAATACAGAACGGCCGTTATCTGTGATAGTCCTAGAGTCTTTGCTAGGGTCATAGGGTAGCCCAGCCCCATCGGGTGCCCTGAGTCTACCTAGTCGATATGAGCATGATATGATAGTCCAGCACTATCGGGCAAGAGATGAGATGATTCGATATGATACGATTAGCCCAGTACCATCGGGCATGTTTTATTTATTTTATGATATGATGATGAGATATGATATGATATGATGATACCGTGGTGAGTGCACCACCACGAAGAGAGTGCTATGCTATAGCCCGAACTGGCCAGTCTCTGCACTAACGGGAAGGGGTGCAGAGGTAGGAGAGGGATATGCCACTTGGCATTGTCTGTGGCCCTTTACAGTTCTTTTCTGCATATTATATATATACTAGGGGCATGATAGTGTGTTTTAAATCTTGTACCGCATTAGTCATCTTTTATTTAGGCATAGGCATGTTATGTGTCCTCAGCGCGGTCAGAGGACCCGCAGGCGATCACCAGGCCTGACTTCGTGGATTGTGTTAGGTACCGCTCTTGTTGCTCCATGCTTCTGTGACGGGGATACCTTTTGGCGAATCAAAGAATCCGGCTAACATATTCTAACTTGACAAATGGCAATCACCCACTTTGTTTTGGTTTTGACCCGGCCCTGCCGTGGCACTTGTATCTAAACCTTGCTTCTTCTTTACTTTCATTTGAATCGAATTTCCGCGACTTTGACTGCTTGGGGTTCGAAATCCCCGTTTTGGAATGCTGATCTTCGAGGTTTGAAACCTCGACCCGTACCTGAATTGGAACATCCGAACGAAGGTATCCGACCTTCGAAACGTATCCCGGGTATTTATATCCGGGCCGTTACAAAGTTGGTATCAGAGCGAGGTTGTGCAATTTGGGTACGCAAGGGTCGGGTGTATGTTTTGGAAAACCGCCCACGGATTTCAAAGATTTGAAAGCGTTTTAAAGGGGCAAAATGAACTTAATATGTCCAACTCAATTGGACTAAGTAATGAACTTGACTTGTTATAAAAGGGGAGAACCGACTAATAAGGGATCGAGTGGGTAGAAACGGCGTTAGACCACCCCTTTTGGATGTAGTCGGAAATGGGTAGGCGAAATACTAGCTTGTTCTTTACAGATGGGTCGGGAAGACTCCAAGGAGATCGTTATAATTACCATTGACTGATTCTATGTTGAGTGCTTGATATGCCTAACTATTTATTAAATATTGAACGATTTGTGCACACGGAATAGCGGGAGTACCCTCCTTATATGGTTAAGCTCAGCTTTTGTGGAAGCGCCCCTTTCCTTATGAACCCTTTTGACAATGCAATCGAGTCCTCCCTTCGAATATCGGTCTTCCACGGGAATTGGGTTGGTAAACACATGGTATCGGGAATCATGATTGAATATAAGGGTTGTCCGAGAGAGTATTGGAAGACGGTCCTTGATGAAATTCCGTGTTAGAGAGTGAGATGTTTACAAGGTTGTCCTTATCAATTCTTATGACGATCCATTAGTATGTTCTTACCACGAAAAGTCGTATCCGAGTCTCACGGGAAAGGTGGGTGATGAGTCAGTTAGGGAGTGTCAATGTTGCCCTTATGGACCCCTATCGGGTTACCTTGATTGCCATGTTCATGATTGTGTGATCCTATATGCACTACTCCTTGACCTACAATTGACCCTTAGTGTGGAATTATGCTTGTGTGCTTTAATGTTCATAATGACTATTGTATAGGATTGAGCTATATTTATCGTATCCATATCATCCCGACATGATCTACTTAGTATATTGCATTGTCATACTAGGGCACGAATGTATATGTCATATGTCAGGATGTTGTATAATTGATGTCCTCCCTGTGAATAGGTTCATGATAGTGTGATCGTTCAGTTCTAGTATCATGATAGGGTGAGTCTCTTACTTGATGGATACGTGTTATAATTTGATGTCAATGTGCCTTATATGCAATGTAATTCCCCGTACATGTTATGATGATGATCTTTAATGTGAACTCGTAGTTGTATGACATTTTGTACCCATGCTTGTCCCATTGCTTAGGTCTCGTGTTATGCTTTTCTTTCTCTCACGATTATATGTTGTCATCGCATGTCTACTTGGCCTATTGATCGTATGATTGATTAGAAACATGAACCACATGATATGAGTCTATATGATTGCTACTTTTTCTGAATTAGGTCCATGATAGTGTGATCGACTCTTCTTTATATGCACGACTCATAAGGTGTGCTCCTTAACATACTCGCCGATGATGCCTCGATGCTTATCATTCATCTTGTGACAAGAATCTATAGCATGCCCATCTATTTTGTCTTTCCTAGATTAACTATTGTTGATTATGCTATAATTAGTATTGCTATGTGTTAATTGTGCTAAAGTGAGAATATGTTAGTGCAAATGAGTCTCGATAAATACATGTTTTATCCCAGTATGCAGTAATTTGGAACTCATGTCCCCATATTCTAGTCATGTTGCCATGTTGCTTAGACTTGCTCTATACCTCGTTGTGTTTCCCTCCCATGCTTCTATATTATTGGAAGGTGATTGAATTGAAGTTCTGCCTAATATCGAGTAATCAATCAGGTGCATGTATGTAGCATATGTTACGTTGAGCCATTAGTAACCTATAGGATCCTTGATTGTGATTTGTGCAGACTCTACCTTGCTTATACTATTGTGATTCTCTCTTGAGCTAGGTACTTGATAGTGTAGCCCTTTCCTCTTTCCGTTCCCTTAACATGTTACACTCGTCCTGATTAGCTTAATGTGGAATTTGATGATTGACTAGCTTTCCGTGATGGTTAAACCTAGCATGCTTACATGGTTAAAATGTCTATTACTCTATGATATCCTCTCGCACTTGCATGAACGTATGACTTGACACCTCGCATGATCACACACCACTCTATATCATGATTTTGCATATACACGTCGCATGAATATCGGAATGAACCTAGTTGAATTACTTTAATTGTACTCATGTTCGATGTGTGCTATTAGTATCATGTAAGGCTTATGGTTTTCAATATGACTCACTAAATGGTGACTTGCCATGCTTATTCTATTACGTGAATATGCTTGTCCTATAATGTGATAATTGTTATACAAATTTTATGTGCACTATGATAAGTTAGATCCTAGCATACATATAGTCTAGTGTTGGTGATGTCCTCCTTGTTACTCTCTGTAATGATGTCTCATGCCCTATGGACACTATGTCGAATTCTTTTAGACGACTCTTGACTATGCCCTTGTCTTATCATGTATCGCTAGTATCATGGAGGACCTATGCTCTCTAAATGTATCTCGTCATATAATTACGTGCCATGCTTGACCTAGTATATGATCATTGCGTCAGATGAGATAGTTACTATGTTGCCCTTATATGATCTTGTATGATGCACACACCAAACTTGTGCACTGTTCATATATGTGATACATACTATGCTGCTCTTATGTGTTCTCGTAAGACGCTTCACCTGTTTGATACGACATACCTTGCCATGATATATTTGGAATCAATTGTTGATATGTATACCATGTTCCTACATTGTTCATATACATGATGCTCGTTATCTTCATTAAAATTCCGCATGACTTCATATCATATATGATCATTGCTGATTCCATCTATCTTGCTTGAAGATTGCTAGGCATATCTGTTTCCATGGAATACTATAATGTTAGCTTGTTTCACAAACACCAGCGTAGGACTTGATTGTGTCTTTGATATGAATACGAATGTTTCCCCGAGATAGGTACATGCTAGTATGGATTGATGTGATGGATATGCTCCATAGTGAATTCATGCTTGTTTGTCACAATGGTACCCTAATGGACTTCCGTAAAGGCATCGCTACTATTCCCGAGTCGGAGTCTTGTCTCTAGTCATGTCGTCTTTAGCTTTGGTCTATTCCGTCTCCGAAAGAAACATTGGGTCGTCCGCTCTTGTCACTCCCCTATCCCCGCTAACTTAAACTCCTACGCATTACCTTCGATGAGCGACCGCATGGAAAAAGGGAATCGAAAAGTCGAATAGCGATAGAGCAGCGCAGCGCAGCGGAAGCGTGGGCCCATAACCCACGGGCCTCAGGATCGATAATGTCGACGGAACAAGCTAGTTCGAGGATCACGATTATTGAGTACGATATGACTTACAAGTGGGAGTGTCCTCCATTCGGATTGCTAATCCTTTCTGAACTTGGGGATGGTAATATTGCACTGACTTGATGTGGAAAATTGCGTGTTGATGTGATGACTTGGTAATGATTATTGCCTGATTATCCGATATCTATGATGATATATATGATTCGGTGCCTTACTGTCCTAATGTGCCATGATGACTTGATGTGATGCTATTCTGAGATGCTAAGCATGATCTAAATTCTTTTCCTATATAGTATGAACTGCAAATGCTGAGAATCTGAACTGTTTATTAGCTAAGATTATGATGAAACTGGCTAGCTTGATTTGATTATGTGCATATATGATGTTTGCAATACTTGATGAGCATGACAGTAAATTGAGACTTTAAACGTAGATGCAATGCCTAATGATGAGCTAATGATGCTATTGATAAATGTTGATTGATATGATGTAGTCCTTCTGTGTAATAATGTCCGTGATTGCTTCTTCTTGAAACATGTGATTGAGGTCCCTTGGTAGAATGGTTAGAGAGCGGTTAAGGAAATTGAGTGATTGGTATGACGTGAGGGTCTTCTTGATTATGTGATTTATTAATATGTATTGGCATGATGTTAGATAGAAACCATGATAAACCTGTATGGCCTGATATTACATGTTGATATGCAATATTGAGTTAAAATTGTTAGTGACAACTATGAACATGATATAATGATCCATTGCTATCCTACTACGTTGTTCTAGAAGCATGTTAGGATGTGTGGTATGAATCATAAGATGATGATACGTGGTTATGTGAAAGCATGATGTTATCCTATATGGTTGATAAGCCTGATTATGAATAGGTAAGTGATGAATATGACTTGGATCATAGGTATGACTTATGTGTATATGTAAGATGATGGTGCATGACTGCTATTAATCGTTATATGACATTGTGATGAGCTAAGATGATGTCTGGAAAGCATGATGACATTTTGATGTTGATATACTGTTGATCTTCCCTTTTTGGTTGAATCTTAATAGCATGACTTTGTCGGATTGATGTGATAATATGTTATGATAATGCTGGATAGGGATTGGATAGGATGACTATGTGAATTTATGCTTTACGTGAGATCCCTTGTTATGACTGGTTCCACTAGTGTGTGATGTTGAGATGCGATCGTGAGATTTGACTAGAAGTAGTGTACTGACTCCATGACACCTAACCTCTTTGATCTCTTGACATGTGTGCTTGCGTGATTTATGAGAATTCGATGATGCACTTGTGATGCCTTCGGTATGAGGTAGATATACTTTATGGCTCATGGTATGACATTAAGACTTTGTTATTGCTTTTGGCGTGTTCTGAAAGGATGGTATGATTTATTTTATGGGTAATTATCATTTTACACGGTTGAGATGTCGATTGGTTGAGATTATCATGATTGATGTTGAGATTGCCATATGAGAAGTGGTTGATGATGTTTTGAGTCGATGAGTTGATTTACTTACGTGCATGTTGAGTTGAGGATGATGATAAAAGATTTTGGAAACTAGGAAGAGAATATGGGATTAGCCCTTAGAGGTGGATGACTCCACCTCCTACCTTCTGAATTTGATTGATTGGTATGCGAGAAGTTGTTTTGGTGTTTGGGAGATTTTGACGGAATCTTGATTTGAAAGGAATTGACTTGTTTTGGTGTAAAGTTGCTTGATTAAACCTCGGATTTCAAGATTTCAAGCGGTTTTAAAAATGGCCAACTTGGGATTTTAAAGAAATTGAGAGTTTCAATGATTTGGATGATAACCTTTCCCTTTATAAAGCGCTTTGAGAATTTACGAAATAGATTTACATTATGACGTCTCACGAAGTGGATACAAGCATTTTATAGGGGCGCTTATAGATTGCTTGCTAAGACCTAGTCGGACGCTATAATACTTTTAGAGTTGTGATACTTCCGAAAAATCGAAGCGAGGATGTGATAAGGGCGCTTATTACACACTTGACAAGACTAATTGGAGATGTCACGACCGTGACTAGGATGTTGTGAGAATCTCGGAAGACGCAACCGAGACGATTACAAGATCCCTGGACATGGTCCTCGGACTCACCGATTTTAAGACTTCATCCCCTTTGCTTTAAATGATTTTAGTCTCGGGGACGAGACTTGTTTTTAGAGGTGGATAAATGTAAAGACCGAATATATATATTATATATATATTATTATTTTGGAAGAGTAATTGATTATAACTAAGTAGATTTGAAAATTCGAAAATTTTAAATATTCCGTCCTCGAGCAACATGTTTTGTTCTTAATCTTTTCGAAATAGATTCCGACATCGTTTTAAAATTTGAGTTGTAGCGGATTTCAATTCCGTTTTTTTTAGTTGGATTACCGATAAAATTAATTTAATTCCGTTATCTTGAAATTAGTAAATCAAATTTTAATTAAATTCGATTTAGTCGGGAATTGATAGAGTCGGGATTAGCGGATTTCGAATGTGAATATCGGGTATATTCTCCTTACCTTTTATTTTGGGACCACCTATATAATTCTTTTCCCTTTTTCTTTCTTTCTTTTTTCTCTCTCTCTCTCCTCCCACTCTCGGATTTCTGTACAACTTTTGGTCCCCTCCCCCTCCCTCAGTTCTCTCCTCTTCTGGCAACTACACCTGCAGGAACCTACCCCTCCCACCTTTGCAACAACGCCAACCCTCTCCCACACACACAAATTCAGATTTGGTCCCCTCCCTTTTATTTTGATCCAAGCCCCAACAAACCCATACAAACACAAAAATCCAAACACACCCTTATCCCCCCCCTGTTCCCCTTTGGGCTTGCCGAGAGCGGGTGAGCTCCATGACTCCCCATTGCAGCCGCCACCAGTGCTCCACCACTCCCTCACCTTCTGTTTCCGGCATCCCCTGAGCCACCACAAAGCCGCCAAGTCAGCACCTCCAGCAGCTCGCCAAGGCGCCCGTTATTCCCTGTTTCCGACAACAACCCAGGAATCCTTCGTTGTCTTCGGTTCCGCAGTCGTCGAGCCTTCAATCCACCTCCTCTGAGAAGCAGCAGCCACTTGGACGCTCCTCTGACGCCTGTCCGAGCCAGTGGCAGTCACCAGGCCGGAGCCGACCACCGCCGAGCCTGACCCCCCCCTCTTCCTCTGTTTCGATTTGAACAAGGTGAGGTTCGATTCTCCCTCCTTTCTCTTCCTTTTCGCTTCCAAACTCCATAAAAGAAGAGTTACCCCCTCCCACTCCCCTAGGGCATCTTCAGCGCAATCCCGACCCCCCCGACGAGCCTAAACGCAGCCCCGAGTACCCCTTCCGGCGAGTTGAACCTCGGTAAGCTCCCTCTTTCTTCTTCTCTTCCTTTCCATTCCGTGTGGGTGAGTCGAGTGACCGGAGCCCAGGTCCCCCGCCGCTAGCTAGCCCCTCCTCCTCTTCTTCTTTCCGTCGAGCCGGACGAGCCCTTCTCTCCACTCTGCTTGTTTCAAGCAGAAACTGGGGAAGAAGAAGATGGGCATGGGCCCATCCTTCCACCTCGGCGCCAAGTCAGCATGGGGGCCCTCCCTGATTTTTTTCCAGGCTGGCTCGGGTGGGCTGCACAGGAGGGAGGAGGATTGGGCCTAACTTCTGGGCTGAAATTAATGAGGTTGGGTTTGGGCCCTCGATCCGGCCCTCCTTCTTCTCCCTATTCTGGATCCGGGTTGGACTTGGGCTGTGGGTTGGGTTAGGTTATGGGTATTAATATTGGATATGTGTTTTCTATATTGTGTTATATATATGGCTAAATATGTTATATGTTATGTTATATATGTGTTATATGTTTTATTATTTCTGATTTTAGGAAAATGAATTTACATATTTATATGTTCTGAAATTATTAATATTTATATCTAATAAGGTTTTAAAAGTGAATTGTTGGTTTTGATTTATAAATATGAGGTATGAACATAGGATTATTTTGATGATTTAATGTTGGAATTTATATAATGTTTTGAAATAAGGAACATGCCGGAATGATTTCTATAATGTGATTTTGAGAGACTAGTTTTAAGGCTTAAATGTTTAATGTCGGAAATTGGCCAAGTATGATTTGGGAAATTATTTTGAACATGAGTTGACTTGAATTGGGATTTATGACTTGAAAATATGGTTGGTATGATTTTATCAAGGGGTTTGATTGAAAGAATGATTTTGGTCGATTTGATCGTATCGGAAAGATTTTGGAAAACGGTTTTACTATCGGTCGATTTTGAGAGTGTTGAGAACGTGGGTTTCGTGTGTATGAATGTGCACCGGTAGCTTATGGAAAATGGCTTGATGATAGGTGTGTATTGCTTTTGGATTACTTTGGACTTGCATATGGGCCCTTGCTTGTGTTATCTTGCTGTTCTGCATCAACAGGTAAGTATCCTACGGGACTTACTTAGTAACCTGGACCTCCTGCCTGATGTGTCATGTAATGTGTAGTTTTATTGCATATTAAAGCATGCCATGTAGTATCATGCTAGGATTGCATTGAACTGAGCATGTGTTTACTTTGTGTGTGTGAATACAGAACGGTCGTTATCTGTGATAGTCCTAGAGTCTTTGCTAGGGTCATAGGGTAGCCCAGCCCCATCGGGTGCCCTGAGTCTACCGAGTCGATATGAGCATGATATGATAGCCCAGCACTATCGGGCAAGAGATGAGATGATTCGATATGATACGATTAGCCCAGTACCATCGGGCATGTTTTATTTATTTTATGATATGATGATGAGATATGATATGATGATGAGATATGATATGATGATGAGATATGATATGATGATGAGATATGATATGATATGATGATACCTTGGTGAGTGCACCACCACGAAGAGAGTGCTATGCTATAGGCCGAACTGGTCAGTCTCTGCACTAACGGGAAGGGGTGCAGAGGTAGGAGAGGGATATGCCACTTGGCATTGTCTTGGGCCCTTTACAGTTCTTTTCTGCATATTATATATATACTAGGGGCATGATAGTGTGTTTTAAATCTTGTACCGCATTAGTCATCTTTTATTTAGGCATAGGCATGTTAAGTGGCCTCAGCGTGGTCAGAGGACCCGCAGGCGATCACCAGGCCTGACTTCGTGGATAGTGATAGGTACCGCTCTTGTTTCTCCATGCTTCTGTGACGGGGAAACCTTTTGGCGAATCAAAGAATCCGGCTAACATATTCTAACTTGACAAATGGCAATCACCCACTTTGTTTTGGTTTTGACCCGGCCCTGCCGTGGCACTTGTATCTAAACCTTGCTTCTTCTTTACTTTCATTTGAATCGAATTTCCGCGACTTTGACTGCTTGGGGTTCGAAATCCCCGTTTTGGAATGCTGATCTTCGAGGTTTGAAACCTCGACCCGTACCTGAATTGCAACATCCGAACGAAGGTATCCGACCTTCAAAACGTATCCCGGGTATTTATATCCGGGCCGTTACATTGGTAAATACAAGTTTTATATTGTACTTATTGAATCGGAGCCTAAAAATCCTCCTTTAAAGTCCGTCGCACATTTCGACATTTTCTCAAAGGATAGTCACGTAATTCTATCGAAATCTTAAACAATCCAAAATGGCATATCCTCTACTCTAATGACTCTGTAACTTGGTAGAAACAAGTTTTAGAATGTATTTATTCAATCAGAGTCTAAAATTCCATGTTTTAAATCCGTCGTATATTCCGACATTTTCTCATTGGGTACTGTACACGTAATCCTATCGAAATCTTAAACAATAAAAAATGGCATATCTCTACTCTAATGACTCTTTAACTTGGTAGATACATGTTTCATATTGTATTTATTGAATCAGGGCCTAAAATTTGGTGTTTTAAGTTCGTCGCACATTTTGACATTTTCTCATAAGGTACTATACACGTAATTCTATCGAAATCTTAAACAATCCAAAATGGCATATCCTCTAGTCTATTTACTCTGTAACTTGGTAGATACAAGTTTTATAATGTATTTATTGAATCAGAGCCTAAAATTCCATGATTTAAATCCGTCGAATATTCCGACATTCTCTCCTAAGGTACTGTACATGTAATTCAATCGAAATCTTAAACAATAAAAAATGGCATATCCTCTACTCTAATGACTCTGTAACTTGGTAGATACAAGTTTTTCATTGTATTTATTCAATCAGAGCCTAAAATTCCATGTTTTCAATCCGTCGTATATTCCGACATTCTCTCATAGGGTATTGTACACGTAATTCTATCGAAATCTTAAACAATCGAAATTGGCATATCCTCTACTTTGATGACTCTGTAACTTGGTAGATACAAGTTTTATATTGTACTTATTGAATCGGAGCCTAATATTCCGTCTTTTAAGTCCGTCGCACATTTCGGCATTTTCTCATAGGGTAGTACACGTAATTCTATCGAAATCTTACACAATCGAAAATGGCATATCCTCTACTCTAATGACTCTGTAACTTGGCAGATACAAGTTTTATAATGTATTTATTCAATTAGAGCCTAAAATTCCATGTTTTAAATCTGTCGTATATTCCGACATTTTCTCATATGGTATTGTACACGTAATTCTATCAAAATCTTAAACAATCGAAAATGGCATATCCTCTATTCTAATGACTCTGTAACTTGGTAGATACAAGTTTTATATTGTATTTATTTAATCGGGGCCTAAAATTTTGTGCTTTAAGTCCGTCGCACATTTCGACATTTTCTCATAGGGCACTGTACTCGTAATTCTATCGAAATCTTAAACAATAAAAAATGGCATATCCTCTACTCTATTTACACTGTAACTTGGTAGATACATGTTTTATATTGTATTTATTGAATCAGGGCCTAAAATTTCGTGTTTTATGTTCGTCGCACACTTCGACATTTTCTCATAAGGTACTGTACACGTAATTCTATCGAAATCTTAAACAATCCAAAATGGCATATCCTCTACTCTATTTACTCTGTAACTTGGTAGATACAAGTTTTATAATGTATTTATTGAATCAGAGCCTAAAATTCCATGTTTTAAATCCGTCGTATATTCCGACATTCTCTCTTAGGGTACTGTACACGTAATTCTATCGAAATCTTAAACAATAAAAAATGGCATATCCTCTACTCTAATGAGTTTGTTACTTGGTAGATACAAGTTTTACAATGTATTTGTTAAATCAGAGCCTAAAATTCCATGTTTTAAATCCGTCGTATATTCCGACATTTTCTCATAGGGTACTGTACACGTAATTCTATCGAAATCTTAAACATTCGAAATTGACATATCCTCTACTCTAATGACTCTGTAACTTGGTAGATACATGTTTTATATTGTACTTATTGAATCGGAGCCTAAAATTCCGTCTTTTAAGTCCGTCACACATTTTGACATTTTCTCATAGGGTACTGTACACGTAGTTCTATCGAAATCTTAAACAATCGAAATTGACATATCCTCTTCTCTAATGACTCTGTAACTTGGTGGATACAAGCCTTATATTGTACTTATTGTATCGGAGCCTAAAATTCCGTCTTTTAAGTCCGTCGCACATTTCGACATTATCTCATAGGGTGGTACACGCAATTCTATCGAAATCTTACACAATCGAAAATGGCATGTCCTCAACTCTAATGACTCTGTAACTTGGTAGATACAAGTTTTACAATGTATTTATTCAATCAGAGCCTAAAATTCCATGTTTTAAATCCGTCGTATATTGCGACATTTTCTCATAGGGTACTGTACACGTAATCCTATCGAAATCTTAAACAATCGAAAATGGCATATCCTCTACTCTAATGACTCTTTCACTTGGTAGATACAAGTTTTATATTGTATTTATTTAATCAGGGCCTAAAATTTCATGTTTTAAGTCTGTAGCACATTTTGACATTTTCTCATAGGGTACTGTACACGTAATTCTATCGAAATCTTAAACAATAAAAAATGGCACATTCTCTACTCTATTTACTCTGTAACTTGGTAGATACATGTTTTATATTATATTTATTGAATCCGGGGCTAAAATTTCATGTTTTAAGTTCGTCGCACATTTCGACATTTTCTCATAAGGTACTGTACACGTAATTCTATCGAAATCTTAAACGATCCAAAATGGCATATCCTCTACTCTAATGACTCTATAACTAGGTAGAAACAAGTTTTAGAATGTGTTCATTCAATCAGAGCATAAAATTCCATGTTTTAAATCCGTAGTATATTCCGACATTTTCTCATAGGGTACTACTGTACATGTAATCCTATCGAAATCTTAAACAATCGAAAATGGCATATCCTCTACTCTAATAACTTTTTAACTTGGTAGATACAAGTTTTATATTGTCTTTATTTAATCAGGGCCTAAAATTTCATGTTTTAAGTCTGTAGCACATTTCGACATTTTCTCATAGGGTACTGTACTCGTAATTCTATCGAAATCTTAAACAATAAAAAATGGCATATCCTCTACTCTATTTACTCTGTAACTTGGTAGATACATGTTTTATATTGTATTTATTGAATCAGGGCCTAAAATTTCTTGTTTTAAGTTCGTCGCACACTTCGACATTTTCTCATAAGGTACTGTACACGTAATTCTATCGAAATCTTAAACAATCCCAAATGGCATATCCTCTACTCTATTTACTCTGTAACTTGGTAGATACAAGTTTTATAATGTATTTATTGAATCAGAGCCTAAAATTCCATGTTTTAAATCCGTCGTATATTCCGACATTCTCTCTTAGGGTACTGTACACGTAATTCTATCGAAATCGTAAACAATAAAAAATGGCATATCCTCTACTCTAATGAGTTTGTAACTTGGTAGATACAAGTTTTACAATGTATTTGTTCAATCAGAGCCTAAAATTCCATGTTTTAAATCCGTCGTATATTCCGACATTTTCTCATAGGGTATTGTACACGTAATTCTATCGAAATCTTACACAATCGAAATTGACATATCCTCTACTCTAATGACTCTGTAACTTTGTAGATACATGTTTTATATTGTCCTTATTGAATCGGAGCCTAAAATTCCGTCTTTTAAGTCTGTCACACATTTTGACATTTTCTCATAGGGTACTGTACACGTAGTTCTATCGAAATCTTAAACAATCGAAATTGACATATCCTCTTCTCTAATGACTCTGTAACTTGGTGGATACAAGCCTTATATTGTACTTATTGAATCGGAGCCTAAAATTCCGTCTTTTAAGTCCGTTGCACATTTCGACATTATCTCATAGGGTGGTACACGCAATTCTATCGAAATCTTACACAATCGAAAATGGCATGTCCTCTACTCTAATGACTCTGTAACTTGGTAGATACAAGTTTTACAATGTATTTATTCAATCAGAGCCTAAAATTCCATGTTTTAAATCCGTCGTATATTCCGACATTTTCTCATAGGGTACTGTACACGTAATCCTATCGAAATCTTAAACAATCGAAAATGGCATATCCTCTACTCTAATGACTCTTTAACTTGGTAGATACAAGTTTTATATTGTATTTATTTAATCAGGGCCTAAAATTTCATGTTTTAAGTCTGTAGCACATTTCGACATTTTCTCATAGGGTACTGTACACGTAATTCTATCGAAATCTTAAACAATAAAAAATGGCACATTCTCTACTCTATTTACTCTGTAACTTGGTAGATACATGTTTTATATTATATTTATTGAATCAGGGCCTAAAATTTCGTGTTTTAAGTTCGTCGCACATTTCGACATTTTCTCATAAGGTACTGTACACGTAATTCTATCGAAATCTTAAACAATCCAAAATGGCATATCCTCTACTCTAATGACTCTGTAACTAGGTAGAAACAAGTTTTAGAATGTGTTTATTCAATCAGAGCCTAAAATTCCATGTTTTAAATCCGTCGTATATTCCGACATTTTCTCATAGGGTACTGTACACGTAATTCTATCGAAATCTTAAACAATCGAAAATGGCATATCCTCTACTCTAATGACTCTGTAACTTGGTAGATACAAGTTTTATATTGTATCTATTTAATCGGGGCCTAAAATTTTGTGTTTTAAGTCCGTCGCACATTTCAACATTTTCTCATAGGGTACTGTACACGTAATTCTATCGAAATCTTAAACAATCCAAAATGGCATATCCTCTACTCTATTTACTCTGTAACTTGGTAGATACAAGTTTTATAATGTATTTATTGAATCAGAGCCTAAAATTCCATGTTTTAAATCCGTCGTATATTCCGACATTTTCTCATTGGGTATTGTACACGTAATTCTATCGAAATCTTAAACAATCGAAAATGGCATATACTCTACTCTAATGACTCTGTAACTTGGTAGATAAAAGTTTTATATTGTATTTATTTAATCAGGGCCTAAAATTTCGTGTTTTAAGTCCGTAGCACATTTCGACATTTTCTCATAGGGTATTGTACACGTAATTCTATCGAAATCTTAAACAATCCAAAATGGCATATCCTCTACTCTATTTACTCTGTAACTTGGTAGATACAAGTTTTATAATGTATTTATTGAACGAGAGCCTAAAATTCCATGTTTTAAATCCGTCGTATATTCCGACATTCTCTCCTAGGGTACTGTACAAGTAATTCTATCGAAATCTTAAACAATAAAAAATGGCATATCCTCTACTCTAATGACTCTATAACTTGGTAGATACAAATTTTACAATGTATTTATTCAATCAGAGCCTAAAATTCCATGTTTTAAATCCGTCGTATATTCCCACATTTTCTCATAGGGTACTGTACACGTAATCATATCGAAATACTCCCTCCGTTCGGCAAAACTTGACATTTTACTATTCACGCACGCTTTTTTAGGAGCTAAAAACTATATAAAATATCTAGTTTTTTTAATAATTTTTTTAACAATTTTGTAGTTATTATTAATAAGTACAAACTTGTTAAAAAAATTTAAAAATAAATAAATATTTTATATAGTTTTTATCATTCTAAAAAAGCGTGCGTGAATAGTAAACGACAAGTTTTGACGAACGGAGGGAGTATTAAACAATAAAAAATGGCATATCTCTACTCTAATGACTCTGTAACTTGTAGATACATGTTTGATATTTTATTTATTGAATCAGGGCCTAAAATTTCATATTTTAAGTCCGTCGCACATTTTGACATTTTCTCATAGGGTACTATACATGTAATTCTAGCGAAATCTTAAACAATCGTAAATGGCATATCCTCTACTCTAATGACTCTGTAACTTGGTAGATACAAGTTTTATATTGTACTTATTGAATCGGAGCCTAAAATTCTGTCTTTTAAGAGCGTCGCACATTTCGACATTTTCTCATAGGGTACTGTACACGTAATTCTATCTAAATCTTAAACAATCGAAAATGGCATATGCTCTACTCTAATTACTCTATAACATGATAGATACAAGTTTTACAATGTATTTATTCAATCAGAGCCTCAAAATTCCATGTTTTAAATCCGTCGTATATTCTGACATTTTCTCATAGGGTACTGTACACGTAATTCTATCGAAATCTTAAACAATCCAAAATGGCATATCCTCTACTCTATTTACTCTGTAACTTGCTAGATACAAGTTTTATATTGTATTTATTTAATCGGGGCCTAAAATTTCGTGTTTAAAGTCCGTCGCACATTTCGACATTTTCTCATGGGGTACTGTACACGTAATTCTATCGAAATCTTAAACAATCCAAAATGGCATATCCTCTACTCTAATGACTCTGTAACTTGGTAGAAACAAGTTTTAGAATGTATTTATTCAATCAGAGCCTAAAATTCCACGTTTTAAATCCGTCGTACACGTAATCCTATCGAAATCATAAACAATAAAAAATGGCATATCTCTACTCTAATGACTCTGTAACTTCGTAGATACATGTTTTATACTGTATTTATTGAATTAGGGCCTAATATTTCGTGTTTTAAGTTCGTCGCATATTTCAACATTTTCTCATAAGGTATTGTATACGTAATTCTATCGAAATCTTAAACAATCCAAAATGGCATATCCTCTACTCTAATGACTCTGTAACTTGGTAGAAACAAGTTTTAGAATGTATTTATTCACTCAGAGCCTAAAATTCCATGTTTTTAATCCGTCGTATATTCCGACATTTTCTCATAGGGTACTGTACACGTAATCCTATCGAAATCTTAATGAATCGAAAATGGCATATCCTCTACTCTAATGACTCGATAACTTGGTAGATACAAGTTTTATATTGTATTTATTTAATCAGGGCCTAAAATTTCGTGTTTTAAGTCCGTCGCATATTTTGACATTTTCTCATAGGGTACTGTACACGTAATTTTATCGAAATCTTAAACAATCCAAAATGGCATATCCTCTACTCAAATGACCCTGTAACTTGGTAGAAACAAGTTTTAGAATGTATTTATTCAATCAGAGCCTAAAATTCCTTGTTTTAAATCCGTCGTATATTCCGACATTTTTTCATAGGGTACTGTACACGTTAGGGGTGGAATTGGTACAATACCAATTAGTTTTTGTAGTTACCATGTACCAACCAATTATAATTGGTAATCCTAAAATCCAAACCATTACCAACAACCGAATGGGTTATACCAACTTAATTGGTAACCAATTAAGTTGGTTGGTACGTGTTGGTAATGGTATTTTACCATTTTTTGGGTGTTGATAAAAAAAAGTATACAACTAATCAAAGGCAATACAACTTAATTAAAATTTAAAATTTATAAGTAGCAACTACATAAATACTTAAATTGCTCATACATTCAATCACAAAGGCAATATAAAGACTCAAAAAGACCCGATAATATTCAAAATAACATGTCTACTAGCTTCTGAATAACATTTGGGTTTTAGTCTGATTCGAGGCCAAGCTAGTTCCTCCCTTGATTAAAAGCATTTTATGAAAATAACAAATATAAAAAGACATAAAGTTAATAGATAATACTTATTACTTAATATCAAAAACAAAATAAGAAATAAAAAAGAAATAGGTAATACTTATTAACTTGGAGTCTTGGATAACAAACAGCAAGTCTTAGAACCAAAAAAAAAAATAAACAGCAATAACGTACACAAACAGCAAGTCTTAGGACAAAAAAAAAAACAAACAACAAGTCTTGAACAAAATAACAAATAAAAAAGAAATTGGTAATACTTAATACTTATTAACTTGAATAACAACCAGAAATAACATGAGTACATGACAACAAGTGTTAGAAAAAGAAACAAACAACAATTAAAAAAGAAATAAGTAATACTTATTAACTTGAATAACAAACAGCAAGTCTTGAACAAAATAACAAATAAAAAAAAGGTAATACTTAATACTTATTAACTTGAATAAAAAATAGAAATAACATGAGTACATGACAGCAAGTGTTAGAAAAAAAAAACAAGTAAAAAAGAAATAGGTAATACTTATTAACTTGAATAACAAACAGCAAGTCTTAGAACCAATTAAAATAATTAAAATTAAAATATGATTTAAAAAATAATTAAAAAAAAACAAAATGTATATTGGTAATAGTTGGTTGGTAATTACCGTACCAACCGATTGGAAATCGGTTGGTAATGGTAATCCCAACTTTTCTGTTTTGATTACCATTACCATACCGATTTCTGACAATTGGTTCGGTATACCGTACCAATTAAATTGGTAACCAATTATATTGGTTACCAATTTCATTGGTTCGGTTGGCACGTCTTGGTATGGTTTTCGGGGGAAATTTTCCCCAGCCCTAGTACACGTAATCCTATCGAAATCTTAAACATTCAAAAATGGCATATCTCTACTCTAATGACTCTGTAACTTGGTAGATACATGTTTTATATTGTATTTATTGAATCAGGGCCTAAAATTTCGTGTTTTAAGTTCGTCGCACATTTCGACATTTTCTCATAAGGTACTGTACACGTAATTCTATCGAAATCTTAAACAATCCAAAATGGCATAACCTCTACTCTATTTACTGTGTAACTTGGTAGATACAAGTTTTATAATGTATTTATTGAATCGTAGCTTAAAATTCCATGTTTTAAATCCGTCGTATATTCCGACATTCTCACCTAGGGTACTGTACACGTAATTCTATAGAAATCTTAAACAATCGAAATTGGCATATCCTCTACTCTAATGACTTTGTAACTTGTTAGATAATGGTATTATATTGTACTTATTGAATCGGAGCCTAAAATTCCGCCTTTTAAGTCCGTCGCACATTTTGACATTTTCTCATAGGGTAGTACACGTAATTCTATCGAAATCTTAAACAATCCAAAATGGCATATCCTCTACTCTAATGACTTTGTAACTTGGTAGAAACAAGTTTTAGAATGTATTTATTCAATCAGAGCCTAAAATTCGATGTTTTAAATCTGTCGTATATTCCGACATTTTCTCATTGGGTACTGTACACGTAATCCTACCGAAATCTTAAACAATAAAAAATGGCATATCTCTACTCTAATGACTCTGTAACTTGGTAGATACATGTTTAATATTGTATTTATTGAATCAGGGCCTAAAATTTCATGTTTTAAGTTCGTCGCACATTTCGAAATTTTCTCATAAGGTACTATACGCGTAATTCAATCGAAATCTTAAACAATCCAAAATGGCATATCCTCTACTCTATTTACTCTGCAACTTGGTAGATACAAGTTTTATAATGTATTTATTGAATTAGAGCCTAAAATTCCATGTTTTAAATCGGTCGTATATTCCGACATTTTCTCATAGGGTACTGTACACGTAATTCTATCGAAATCTTAAACAATCCAAAATGGCATATCCTCTACTCTATTTACTCTGTAACTTGGTAGATACAAGTTTTATAATGTATTTATTGAATCAGAGCCTAAAATTCCATGTTTTAAATCTGTCGAATATTCCAACATTTTCTCATAGGGTATTGTACACGTAATTCTATCGAAATTTTAAACAATCGAAAATGGCATATCCTCTACTCTAATGACTCCGTAACTTTGTAGATACAAGTTTTATAATGTATTTATTCAATCAGAGCCTAAAATTCCATCTTTTAAATCTGTCGTATATTCCGACATTTTCTCATAGGGTATTGTACACGTAATCCTATCGAAATCTTTAACAATAGAAAATGGCATATCCTCTACTCTAATGACTCTGTAACTTGGTAGATACAAGTTTTATATTGTATTTATTTAATCAGGGCCTAAAATTTCGTGTTTTAAGTCCGTCGCACATTTCGACATTTTCTCATAGGGTTACACGTAATTCTATCGAAATCTTAAACAATCCAAAATGGCATATCCTCTACTCTAATAGCTCTGTAACTTGGTAGAAACAAGTTTTAGAATGTATTTATTCAATCAGAGCCTAAAATTCCATGTTTTAAATCCGTCGTATATTCCGATATTTTCTCATAGGGTATTGTACACGTAATCCTATCGAAATCTTTAACAATAAAAAATGGCATATCCTCTACTCTAATGACTCTGTAACTTGTTAGATACAAGTTTTATATTGTATTTATTTAATTAGGGCCTAAAATTTCGTGTTTTAAGTCCGTAGCACATTTCGACATTTTCTCATAGGGTACTGTACACGTAATTCTATCGAAATCTTAAACAATCCAAAATGGCATATCCTCTACTCTATTTACTCTGCAACTTGGTAGATACAAGTTTTATAATGTATTTATTGAATTAGAGCCTAAAATTCCATGTTTTAAATCGGTCGTATATTCCGACATTTTCTCATAGGGTACTGTACACGTAATTCTATCGAAATCTTAAACAATCCAAAATGGCATATCCTCTACTCTATTTACTCTGTAACTTGGTAGATACAAGTTTTATAATGTATTTATTGAATCAGAGCCTAAAATTCCATGTTTTAAATCTGTCGAATATTCCAACATTTTCTCATAGGGTATTGTACACGTAATTCTATCGAAATTTTAAACAATCGAAAATGGCATATCCTCTACTCTAATGACTCCGTAACTTTGTAGATACAAGTTTTATAATGTATTTATTCAATCAGAGCCTAAAATTCCATCTTTTAAATCTGTCGTATATTCCGACATTTTCTCATAGGGTATTGTACACGTAATTCTATCGAAATCTTAAACAATAGAAAATGGCATATCCTCTACTCTAATGACTCTGTAACTTGGTAGATACAAGTTTTATATTGTATTTATTTAATCGGGACCTAAAATTTTGTGTTTTAAGTCCGTCGCACATTTCGACATTTTCTCATAAGGTACTGTACACTTAATTCTATCGAAATCTTAAACAATCCAAAATGGCATATCCTCTACTCTAATGACTCTGTAACTTGGTAGAAACAAGTTTTAGAATGTACTTATTCAATCAGAGCCTAAAATTCCATGTTTTAAATCTGTCGTATATTCCGACATTTTCTCATAGGGTACTGTACACGTAATCCTATAGAAATCTTAAACAATCGAAAATGGCATATACTCGACTCTAATGACTCTTTAACTTGGTAGATACAAGTTTTAGATTGTATTTATTTAATCAGGGCCTAAAATTTCGTGTTTTAAGTCCGTAGCATATTTCGACATTTTCTCATATGGTACTGTACACGTAATTCTATCAAAATCTTAAACAATCTAAAATGGCATATCCTCTACTCTATTTACTCTGTAACTTGGTAGATACAAGTTTTATAATGTATTTATTGAATCAGAGCCTAAAATTCCATGTTTTAAATCCGTCGTATATTCCGGCATTCTCTCCTAGGGTACCGTACACGTAATTCTATCGAAATCTTAAACAATCGAAAATGGCATATCCTCTACTCTAATGACTCTGTAACTTGGTAGATACAAGTTTTACTATGTATTTGTTCAATCAGAGCCTAAAATTCCATGTTTTAAATCCGTCGTATATTCCGACATTTTCTCATAGGGTACTGTACACGTAATTCTATCGAAATCTTAAACAATCGAAATTGACATATCCTCTACTCTAATGACTCTGTAACTTGGTCGATACAAGTTTTATATTGTACTTAATGAATCAGAGCCTAAAATTCCGTCTTTTAAGTCCGTCGTACATTTCGACATTTTCTCATTGGGTAGTACAAGTAATTCATTCGAAATCTTACACAATCGAAAATGGCATATCCTCTACTCTAATGACTCTGTAACCTGGTTGATACAAGTTTTATAATGTATTTATTCAATCAGAGCCTAAAATTCCATGTTTTAAATCTGTCGTATATTCCGACATTTCTCATAGGGTATTGTACACGTAATTCTATCGAAATCTTAAACAATCGAAAATGGCATATCCTCTACTCTAATGACTCTATAACTTGGTAGATACAAGTTTTATATTGTATTTATTTAATCGGGGCCTAAAATTTTGTGTTTTAAGTCCGTCGCACATTTCGACATTTTCTCATAGGGTACTATACACTTAATTCTATCGAAATCTTAAACAATCCAAAATGGCATATCCTCTACTCTAATGACTCTGTAACTTGGTAGAAACAAGTTTTAGAATGTATTTATTCAATAGAGCCTAAAATTCCATGTTTTAAATCCGTCGTATATTCCGACATTTTCTCATAGGGTACTGTACACATAATCCTATCTAAATCTTAAACAATAAAAAATGGCATATCCTCTACTCTAATGACTCTGTAACTTGGTAGATACAAGTTTTATATTGTACTTATTTAATCAGGGCCTAAAATTTCGTGTTTTAAGTCCGTAGCATATTTTGACATTTTCTCATAGGGTACTGTACACGTAATTCTATCAATATCTTAAACAATCCAAAATGGCATATCCTCTACTCTATTTACTCTGTAACATGTTAGATACTAGTTTTATAATGTATTTATTGAATCAGAGCCTAAAATTCCATGTTTTAAATCCGTCGTATATTCCGACATTTTCTCATAGGGTACTGTACATGTAATCCTATCTAAATCTTAAACAATCGAAAATGGCATATCCTCTACTCTAATGACTCTGTAACTTGGTAGATACAAGTTTTATATTGTACTTATTTAATCAGGGCCTAAAATTTCGTGTTTTAAGTCCGTAGCATATTTTGACATTTTCTCATAGGGTACTGTACACGTAATTCTATCAATATCTTAAACAATCCAAAATGGCATATCCTCTACTCTATTTACTCTGTAACATGTTAGATACTAGTTTTATAATGTATTTATTGAATCAGAGCCTAAAATTCCATGTTTTAAGTCCGTAGCATATTTCGACATTTTCTCATAGGGTACTGTACACGTAATTCTATCGAAATCTTAAACAATCCAAAATGGCATATCCTCTACTCTATTTACTCTGTAACTTGTTAGATACTAGTTTTATAATGTATTTATTGAATCAGAGCCTAAAATTCCATATTTTAAATCCGTCGTATATTCCGACATTCTCTCCTAAGGTACTGTACACGTAATTCTATCGAAATCTTAAACAATCGAAAATGGCATATCCTCTACTCTAATGAATCTGTAACTTGGTAGATACAAGTTTTACAATGTATTTGTTTAATCAGAGCCTAAAATTCCATGTTTTAAATCCGTCGTATATTCCAACATTTTCTCATAGGGTACTGTACACGTAATTCTATCGAAATCTTAAACAATCGAAATTGACATATCCTCTACTCTAATGACTGTGTAACTTGGTAGATACAAGTTTTATATTGTACTTATTGAATCGGAGCCAAAAATTTCGTCTTTTAAGTCCGTCGCACATTTCGACATTTTCTCATAGGGTACTGTACACTTAATTCTATCGAAATCTTAAACAATCCAAAATGGCATATCCTCTACTCTAATGACTCTATAACTTGGTAGAAACAAGTTTTAGAATGTATTTATTCAATCAGAGCCTAAAATTCCATGTTTTAAATCCGTCGTATATTCCGACATTTGCTCATAGGGTATTGTACACATAATCCTATCTAAATCTTAAACAATAAAAAATGGCATATCCTCTATTCTAATGACTCTGTAACTTGGTAGATACAAGTTTTATATTGTATTTATTTAATCAGGGCCTAAAATTTTGTGTTTTAAGTCCGTAGCATATTTCGACATTTTCTCATAGGGTACTGTACACGTAATTCTATCGAAATCTTAAACAATCCAAAATGGCATATCCTCTACTCTATTTACTCTGTAACTTGTTAGATACTAGTTTTATAATGTATTTATTGAATCAGAGCCTAAAATTCCATGTTTTAAATCCGTCGTATATTCCGACATTCTCTCCTAAGGTACTGTACACGTAATTCTATCGAAATCTTAAACAATCGAAAATGGCATATCCTCTATTCTAATGAATCTGTAACTTGGTAGATACAAGTTTTACAGTGTATTTGTTTAATCAGAGCCTAAAATTCCATGTTTTAAAATCCGTCGTATATTCCAACATTTTCTGATAGGGTACTGTACACGTAATTCTATCGAAATCTTAAACAATCGAAATTGACATATCCTCTACTCTAATGACTCTGTAACTTGGTAGATACAAGTTTTATATTGTACTTATTGAATCGGAGCCTAAAATTCCGTCTTTTAAGTCCGTCGCACATTTCGACATTTTCTCATAGGGTAGTACATGTAATTCATTCGAAATCTTACACAATCGAAAATGGCATATCCTCTACTCTAATGACTCTGTAACCTGGTTGATACATGTTTTATAATGTATTTATTCAATCAGAGCCTACAATTCCATGTTTTAAATCTGTCGTATATTCTGACATTTCTCATAGGGTATTGTACACGTAATTCTATCGAAATCTTAAACAATCGAAATTGACATATCCTCTACTCTAATGACTCTGTAACTTGGTAGATACAAGTTTTATATTGTACTTATTGAATCGGAGCCTAAAATTCCGTCTTTTAAGTCCGTCGAACATTTCGACATTTTCTCATAGGGTAGTACACGTAATTCTATCGAAATGTTACACAATCGAAATTGGCATATCCTCTACTCTAATGACTCTGTAACCTGGTAGATACAAGTTTTATAATGTATTTATTCAATCAGAGCCTAAAATTCCATGTTTTAAATCTGTCGTATATTCCGACATTTCTCATAGGGTATTATTGTACACGTAATTCTATCGAAATCTTAAACAATCGAAAATGGCATATCCTCTACTCTAATGACTCTATAACTTGGTAGATACAAGTTTTACATTGTATTTATTTAATCAGGGCCTAAAATTTCGTGTTTTAAATCCGTAGCACATTTCGACATTTTCTCATAGGGGTACACGTAATTCTATCGAAATCTTAAACAATCCAAAATGGCATATCCTCTACTCTAATGACTCTGTAACCTGGTAGAAACAAGTTTTAGAATGTATTTATTCAATCAGAGCCTAAAATTCCATATTTTAAATCCGTCGTATATTCCGACATTTTCTCATAGGGTACTGTACACGTAATCCTATCGAAATTCTAAACAATAAAAAATGGCATATCCTCTACTCTAATGACTCTTTAACTTGGTAGATACATGTTTTATATTGTATTTATTGAATCAGGGCCTAAAATTTCGTGTTTTAAGTTCGTTACTGATGAAACCACATGTGAAAAGTGAACCTCCTCCCACGTCCCCGTGGGGGAGGTGATCCACGTGTCGATTTTCAGTTGGTCGGCGGTCTTACCTGAAGCCCCCTTCCTACTATTATCTATCCTCAATGGGGGCCTCGACCTGTGCCGCCGGACCTAGTGCTCGGCTCGTTCCACTTTTCGGGTGATGATCTCACCAAACGTCGGCTCATTTCTGAGTCGAGACGAACCCGCTCAGATGGCTTGAAAAGCCCCCTATTCCCGGCCTATGCCCCTCGGAATATCATGGGAACCGACCTCTGTTAATGAGCTTCGACCTCTTTTTATAGTGCAAGTACTCCTATTTGCATGTCACTCGTTTGCCACATGTCAAGTGTCTCACACCATGTGTGATGGGGGCATGGGTGCCATGTGTCCCGACATGCATGTGAGATCCGTAGGCGGTTTATCGTCCTCGGACATCCTGAGTCTCAGTTTTTTACTTGCACTCGTCCATTTTTTAATGTTTATAAGGTTCTATTTATATAGCGGGAAACCTTATTTATTTATGATTTTTGAGAATATCATTATTTAAATCTCGGGCATCATCAATCATTATTTAAGTCTCGGGCATCATCACAGCTCCTCGAACTTCAGTTAAGTCGTGGCTAAACTGGGGTTCGACAATGATGCATCGTATGATCTTGTTTTTTATTCATATCCATCGTTCGAGAAGGACCTTGTTCATACTCGTTTTTAAAAGTTATCTCCGCGAGCTTGTAAAGCTACCAGCGGAGGCCATCTGTCACTCGAGAGGGACTTAGTTTATACTCACTTAAGAGTTATCTCCGCGAGCTTATAAAGCTACAAGCGGAGGCCCTCCGTCACTCGAGAGGGACTTAGTTTATACTCACTTAAGAGTTATCTCCGCGAGCTTATAAAGCTACAAGCGGAGGCCCTCCGTCACTCGAGAGGGACTTAGTTTATACTCACTTAAGAGTTATCTCCGCGAGCTTATAAAGCTACAAGCGGAGGCCCTCCGTCACTCGAGAGGGACTTAGTTTATACTCACTTAAGAGTTATTTCCGCGAGCTTATAAAGCTACAAGCGGAGGCCCTCCGTCATTCGAGAGGGACTTAGTTTATACTCACTTAAGAGTTATCTCCGCGAGCTTATAAAGCTACAAGCGGAGGCCCTCCGTCACTCGAGAGGGACTTAGTTTACACTCACTTAAGAGTTATCTCCGCGAGCTCATAAAGCTACAAGCGGAGGCCCTCCGTCACTCGAGAGGGACTTAGTTTATACTCACTTAAGAGTTATCTCCGCGAGCTTATAAAGCTACAAGCGGAGGCCCTCCGTCACTCGAGAGGGACTTAGTTTATACTCACTTAAGAGTTATATCCGCGAGCTTATAAAGCTACAAGCGGAGGCCCTCCGTCACTCGAGAGGGACTTAGTTTATACTCACTTAAGAGTTATCTCCGCGAGCTTATAAAGCTACAAGCGGAGGCCCTCCGTCACTCGAGAGGGACTTAGTTTATACTCACTTAAGAGTTATCTCCGCGAGCTTATAAAGCTACAAGCGGAGGCCCTCCGTCACTCGAGAGGGACTTAGTTTTTACTCACTTAAGGGTTATCTCCGCGAGCTTATAAAGCTACAAGCAGAGGCCCTCCGTCACTCGAGAGAGACTTAGTTTATACTCACTTAAGAGTTATCTCCGCGAGCTTATAAAGCTACAAGCGGAGGCCCTCCGTCACTCGAGAGGGACTTAGTTTATACTCACTTAAGAGTTATCTCCGCGAGCTTATAAAGCTACAAGCGGAGGCCCTCCGTCACTCGAGAGGGACTTAGTTTATACTCACTTAAGAGTTATCTCCGTGAGCTTATAAAGCTACAAGCGGAGGCCCTCCGTCACTCGAGAGTGACTTAGTTTATACTCACTTAAGAGTTATCTCCGCGAGCTTATAAAGCTACAAGCGGAGGCCCTCCGTCACTCGAGAGGGACTTAGTTTATACTCACTTAAGAGTTATCTCCGCAAGCTTATAAAGCTACAAGCGGAGGCCCTCCGTCACTCGAGAGGGACTTAGTTTATACTCACTTAAGAGTTATCTCCGCAACCTTATGAAGCTACAAGCGGAGACCCTCCGTCACTCGAGAGGGACTTAGTTTATACTCACTTAAGAGTTATCTCCGCGAGCTTATAAAGCTACAAGCGGAGGCCCTCCGTCATTCGAGAGGGACATAGTTTATACTCACTTAAGAGTTATCTCCGCGAGCTTATAAAGCTACAAGCGGAGGCCCTCCGTCACTCGAGAGGGACTCAGTTTATAGTCACTTAAGAGTTATCTCTGCGAGCTTATAAAGCTACAAGCGGAGGCCCTCCGTCACTCGAGAGGGACTTAGTTTATACTCACTTAAGAGTTATCTCCGGGATCTTATAAAGCTACAAGCGGAGGCCCTCCGTCACTCGAGAGGGACTTAGTTTATACTCACTTAAGAGTTATCTCCGCGAGCTTATAAAGCTACAAGCGGAGGCCCTCCGTCATTCGAGAGGGACTTAGTTTATACTCACTTAAGAGTTATCTCCGTGAGCTTATAAAGCTACAAGTGGAGGCCCTCCGTCACACGAGAGGGACTTAGTTTATACTCACTTAAGAGTTATCTCCGCGAGCTTATAAAGCTACAAGCGGAGGCCCTCCGTCACTCGAGAGGGACTTAGTTTTTACTCACTTAAGAGTTATCTCCGCGAGCTTATAAAGCTACAAGCGGAGGCCCTCCTTCACTCGAGAGGGACTTAGTTTATACTCACTTAAGAGTTATCTCCGCGAGCTTATAAAGCTTCAAGTGGAGGCCCTCCGTCACTCGAGAATTACTTATTTTATACTCACTTAAGAGTTATCTCCGCGAGCTTATAAAGCTACAAGCGGAGGCCCTCCATCACTCGAGAGGGACTCTGTTTATACTCACTTAAGAGTTATCTCCGCAAGCTTATAAAGCTACAAGCGGAGGCCCTCCGTCACTCGAGAGGGACTTAGTTTATACTCACTTAAGAGTTATCTCCGCATGCTTATATAGCTACAAGCGGAGGTCCTCCGTCACTCGAGAGGGACTTAGTTTATACTCACTTAAGAGTTATCTCCGCAAGCTTATAAAGCTACAAGCGGAGGCCCTCCGTCACTCGAGAGGGACTTAGTTTATACTCACTTAAGAGTTATCTCCGTGAGCTTATAAAGCTACAAGCGGAGGCCCTCCGTCACTCGAGAGGGACTTAGTTTATACTCACTTAAGAGTTATCTCCGCGAGCTTATAAAGCTACAAGCGGAGGCCCTCCGTCACTCGAGAGGGACTTAGTTTATACTCACTTAAGAGTTATCTCCGCAAGCTTATAAAGCTACAAGCGGAGGCCCTCCGTCACTCGAGAGGGACTTAGTTTATACTCACTTAAGAGTTATCTCCGCGAGCTTATAAAGCTACAAGCGGAGGCCCTCCGTCACTCGAGAGGAACTTAGTTTATACTCACTTAAGAGTTATCTCCGCGAGCTTATAAAGCTACAAGCGGAGGCCTTCCGTCATTCGAGAGGGACTTAGTTTATACTCACTTAAGAGTTATCTCCACGAGCTTATAAAGCTACAAGCGGAGGCCCTCCGTCACTCGAGAGGGACTTAGTTTATACTCACTTAAGAGTTATCTCCGCGAGCTTATAAAGCTACAAGCGGAGGCCCTCCGTCACTCGAGAGGGACTTAGTTTATACTCACTTAAGAGTTATCTCCGCGAGCTTATAAAGCTACAAGCGGAGGCCCTCCGTCATTCGAGAGGGACTTAGTTTATACTCACTTAAGAGTTATCTCCGCGAGCTTATAAAGCTACAAGCGGAGGCCCTCCGTCACTCGAGAGGGACTTAGTTTATACTCACTTAAGAGTTATCTCCGCGAGCTTATAAAGCTACAGGCGGAGGCCCTCCGTCATTCGAGAGGGACTTAGTTTATACTCACATAAGAGTTATCTCCGAAAGCTTATAAAGCTACAAGCGGAGGCCCTCCGTCACTCGAGAGGGACTTAGTTTATACTCACTTAAGAGTTATCTCCGCGAGCTTATAAAGCTACAAGCGGAGGCCCTCCGTCATTCGAGAGGGACTTAGTTTATACTCACTTAAGAGTTATCTCCGCGAGCTTATAAAGCTACAAGCGGAGGCCCTCCGTCACTCGAGAGGGACTTAGTTTATACTCACTTAAGAGTTATCTCCGCGAGCTTATAAAGCTACAAGCGGAGGCCCTCCGTTACTCGAGAGGGACTTAGTTTATACTCACTTAAGAGTTATCTCCGCAAGCTTATAAAGCTACAAGCGGAGGCCCTCCGTCACTCGAGAGGGACTTAGTTTATACTCACTTAAGAGTTATCTCCGCGAGCTTATAAAGCTACAAGCGGAGGCCCTCCGTCACTCGAGAGGGACTTAGTTTATACTCACTTAAGAGTTATCTCCGCGAGCTTATAAAGCTACAAGCGGAGGCCCTCCCGTCATTCGAGAGGGACTTAGTTTATACTCACTTAAGAGTTATCTCCGCGAGCTTATAAAGCTAAAAGCGGAGGCCCTTTGTCACTCGAGAGGGACTTAGTTTATACTCACTTAAGAGTTATCTCCGCGAGCTTATAAAGCTACAAGCGGAGGCCCTCCGTCACTCGAGAGGGACTTAGTTTATACTCACTTAAGAGTTATCTCCGCAAGCTTATAAAGCTACAAGCGGAGGCCCTCCGTCACTCGAGAGGGACTTAGTTTATACTCACTTAAGAGTTATCTCCGCGAGCTTATAAAGCTACAAGCGGAGGCCCTCCGTCACTCGAGAGGGACTTAGTTTATACTCACTTAAGAGTTATCTCCGCGAGCTTATAAAGCTACAAGCGGAGGCCCTACGTCATTCGAGAGGGACTTAGTTTATACTCACTTAAGAGTTATCTCCGCGAGCTTATAAAGCTACAAGCGGAGGCCCTCCGTCACTCGAGAGGGACTTAGTTTATACTCACTTAAGAGTTATCTCCGCGAGCTTATAAAGCTACAAGCGGAGGCCCTCCGTCACTCGAGAGGGACTTAGTTTATACTCACTTAAGAGTTATCTCCGCGAGCTTATAAAGCTACAAGCGGAGGCCCTCCGTCACTCGAGAGGGACTTAGTTTATACTCACTTAAGAGTTATCTCCGCGAGGTTATAAAGCTACAAGCGGAGGCCCTCCGTCATTCGAGAGGGACTTAGTTTATACTCACTTAAGAGTTATCTCCGCGAGCTTATAAAGCTACAAGCGGAGGCCCTCCGTCACTCGAGAGGGACTTAGTTTATACTCACTTAAGAGTTATCTCCGCGAGCTTATAAAGCTACAAGCGGAGGCCCTCCGTCATTCGAGAGGGACTTAGTTTATACTCACTTAAGAGTTATCTCCGCGAGCTTATAAAGCTACAAGCGGAGGCCCTCCGTCACTCGAGAGGGACTTAGTTTATACTCACTTAAGAGTTATCTCCGCGAGCTTATAAAGCTACAAGCGGAGGCCCTCCGTCACTCGAGAGGGACTTAGTTTATACTCACTTAAGAGTTATCTCCGAAAGCTTATAAAGCTACAAGCGGAGGCCCTCCGTCACTCGAGAGGGACTTAGTTTATACTCACTTAAGAGTTATCTCCGCGAGCTTATAAAGCTACAAGCGGAGGCCCTCCGTCATTCGAGAGGGACTTAGTTTATACTCACTTAAGAGTTATCTCCGCGAGCTTATAAAGCTACAAGCGGAGGCCCTCCGTCACTCGAGAGGGACTTAGTTTATACTCACTTAAGAGTTATCTCCGCGAGCTTATAAAGCTACAAGCGGAGGCCCTCCGTCACTCGAGAGGGACTTAGTTTATACTCACTTAAGAGTTATCTCCGCAAGCTTATAAAGCTACGAGCGGAGGCCCTCCGTCACTCGAGAGGGAATTAGGTTATACTCACTTAAGAGTTATCTCCGCGAGCTTATAAAGCTACAAGCGGAGGCCCTCCGTTACTCGAGAGGGACTTAGTTTATACTCACTTAAGAGTTATCTCCGCGAGCTTATAAAGCTACAAGCGGAGGCCCTCCGTCATTCGAGAGGGACTTAGTTTATACTCACTTAAGAGTTATCTCCGCGAGCTTATAAAGCTACAAGCAGAGGCCCTCAGTCACTCGAGAGGGACATAGTTTATACTCACTTAAGAGTTATCTCCGCGAGCTTATAGAGCTACAAGCGGAGGCCCTCCGTCATTCGAGAGGGACTTAGTTTATACTCACTTAAGAGTTATCTCCGCGAGCTTATAAAGCTACAAGCGGAGGCCCTCCGTCACTCGAGAGGGACTTAGTTTATACTCACTTAAGAGTTATCTCCGCGAGCTTATAAAGCTACAAGCGGAGGCCCTCCGTCACTCGAGAGGGACTTAGTTTATACTCACTTAAGAGTTATCTCCGCGAGCTTATAAAGCTACAAGCGGAGGCCCTCCGTCACTCGAGAGGGACTTAGTTTATACTCACTTAAGAGTTATCTCCGCGAGCTTATAAAGCTACAAGCGGAGGCCCTCCGTCACTCGAGAGGGACTTAGTTTATACTCACTTAAGAGTTATCTCCGCAAGCTTATAAAGCTACGAGCGGAGGCCCTCCGTCACTCGAGAGGGAATTAGGTTATACTCACTTAAGAGTTATCTCCGCGAGCTTATAAAGCTACAAGCGGAGGCCCTCCGTTACTCGAGAGGGACTTAGTTTATACTCACTTAAGAGTTATCTCCGCGAGCTTATAAAGCTACAAGCGGAGGCCCTCCGTCATTCGAGAGGGACTTAGTTTATACTCACTTAAGAGTTATCTCCGCGAGCTTATAAAGCTACAAGCAGAGGCCCTCAGTCACTCGAGAGGGACATAGTTTATACTCACTTAAGAGTTATCTCCGCGAGCTTATAAAGCTACAAGCGGAGGCCCTCCGTCATTCGAGAGGGACTTAGTTTATACTCACTTAAGAGTTATCTCCGCGAGCTTATAAAGCTACAAGCGGAGGCCCTCCGTCACTCGAGAGGGACTTAGTTTATACTCACTTAAGAGTTATCTCCGCGAGCTTATAAAGCTACAAGCGGAGGCCCTCCGTCACTCGAGAGGGACTTAGTTTATACTCACTTAAGAGTTATCTCCGCGAGCTTATAAAGCTACAAGCGGAGGCCCTCCGTCATTCGAGAGGGACTTAGTTTATACTCACTTAAGAGTTATCTCCGCGAGCTTATAAAGCTACAAGCGGAGGCCCTCCGTCACTCGAGAGGGACTTAGTTTATACTCACTTAAGAGTTATCTCCGCGAGCTTATAAAGCTACAAGCGGAGGCCCTCCGTCACTCGAGAGGGACTTAGTTTATACTCACTTAAGAGTTATCTCCGCGAGCTTATAAAGCTACAAGCGGAGGCCCTCCGTCACTCGAGAGGGACTTAGTTTATACTCACTTAAGAGTTATCTCCGCAAGCTTATAAAGCTACAAGCGGAGGCCCTCCGTCACTCGAGAGGGACTTAGTTTATACTCACTTAAGAGTTATCTCCGCGAGCTTATAAAGCTACAAGCGGAGGCCCTCCGTCATTCGAGAGGGACATAGTTTATACTCACTTAAGAGTTATCTCCGCGAGCTTATAAAGCTACAAGCGGAGGCCCTCCGTCACTCGAGAGGGACTTAGTTTATATTCACTTAAGAGTTATCTCCGCAAGCTTATAAAGCTACAAGCGGAGGCCCTCCGTCACTCGAGAGGGACTTAGTTTATACTCACTTAAGAGTTATCTCCGCGAGCTTATAAAGCTACAAGCGGAGGCCCTCCGTCACTCGAGAGGGACTTAGTTTATACTCACTTAAGAGTTATCTCCGCGAGCTTATAAAGCTACAAGCGGAGGCCCTCCGTCATTCGAGAGGGACTTAGTTTATACTCACTTAAGAGTTATCTCCGCGAGTTTATAAAGCTACAAGCGGAGGCCCTCTATCACTCGAGAGGGACTTAGTTTATACTCACTTAAGAGTTATCTCCGCGAGCTTATAAAGCCACAAGCGGAGGCCCTCCGTCACTCGAGAGGGACTTAGTTTATACTCACTTAAGAGTTATCTCTGAAAGCTTATAAAGCTACAAGCGGAGGCCCTCCGTCACTCGAGAGGGACTTAGTTTATACTCACTTAAGAGTTATCTCCTCGAGCTTATAAAGCTACAAGCGGAGGCCCTCCGTCAATCGAGAGGGACTTAGTTTATACTCACTTAAGAGTTATCTCCGCGAGCTTATAAAGCTACAAGCGGAGGCCCTCCGTCACTCGAGAGGGACTTAGTTTATACTCACTTAAGAGTTATCTCCGCGAGCTTATAAAGCTACAAGCGGAGGCCCTCCGTCATTCGTGAGGGACTTAGTTTATACTCACTTAAGAGTTATCTCCGCGAGCTTATAAAGCTACAAGCGGAGGCCCTCCGTCATTCGAGAGGGACTTAGTTTATACTCACTTAAGAGTTATCTCCGCGAGCTTATAAAGCTACAAGCGGAGGCCCTCTATCACTCGAGAGGGACTTAGTTTATACTCACTTAAGAGTTATCTCCGCGAGCTTATAAAGCTACAAGCGGAGGCCCTCCGTCACTCGAGAGGGACTTAGTTTATACTCACTTAAGAGTTATCTCCGCGAGCTTATAAAGCTACAAGCAGAGGCCCTCCGTCACTCGAGAGGGACTTAGTTTATACTCACTTAAGAGTTATCTCCGCGAGCTTATAAAGCTACAAGCGGAGGCCCTCCGTCATTCGAGAGGGACTTAGTTTATACTCACTTAAGAGTTATCTCCGCGAGCTTATAAAGCTACAAGCGGAGGCCCTCCATCACTCGAGAGGGAATGAGGTTATACTCACTTAAGAGTTATCTCCGCGAGCTTATAAAGCTACAAGCGGAGGACATCCGTCACTCGAGAGGGACTTAGTTTATACTCATTTAAGAGTTATCTCCGCGAGCTTATAAAGCTACAAGCGGAGGCCCTCCGTCACTCGAGAGGGACTTAGTTTATACTCACTTAAGAGTTATCTCCGCGAGCTTATAAAGCTACAAGCGGAGGCCCTCCGTCATTCGAGAGGGACTTAGTTTATACTCACTTAAGAGTTATCTCCGCGAGCTTATAAAGCTACAAGCGGAGGCCCTCCGTCACTCGAGAGGGACTTAGTTTATACTCACTTAAGAGTTATCTCCGCGAGCTTATAAAGCTACAAGCGGAGGCCCTCCGTCACTCGAGAGGGACTTAGTTTATATTCACTTAAGAGTTATCTCCGCAAGCTTATAAAGCTACAAGCAGAGGCCCTTAGTCACTCGAGAGGGACTTAGTTTATACTCACTTAAGAGTTATCTCCGCGAGCTTATAAAGCTACAAGCGGAGGCCCTCCGTCATTCGAGAGGGACTTAGTTTATACTCACTTAAGAGTTATCTCCGCGAGCTTATAAAGCTACAAGCGGAGGCCCTCCGTCACTCGAGAGGGACTTAGTTTATACTCACTTAAGAGTTATCTCCGCGAGCATATAAAGCTAAAAGCGGAGGCCCTCCGTCACTCGAGAGGGACTTAGTTTATACTCACTTAAGAGTTATCTCCGCGAGCTTATAAAGCTACAAGCGGAGGCCCTCCGTCACTCGAGAGGGACTTAGTTTATACTCACTTAAGAGTTATCTCCGCGAGCTTATAATGCTACAAGCGGAGGCCCTCCGTCATTCGAGAGGGACTTAGTTTATACTCACTTAAGAGTTATCTCCGCGAGCTTATAAACCTATAAGCGGAGGCCCTCCGTCACTCGAGAGGGACTTAGTTTATACTCACTTAAGAGTTATCTCCACGAGCTTATAAAGCCACAAGCGGAGGCCCTCCGTCACTCGAGAGGGACTTAGTTTATACTCACTTAAGAGTTATCTCCACGAGCTTATAAAGCTACAAGCGGAGGCCCTCCGTCAATCGAGAGGGACTTAGTTTATACTCACTTAAGAGTTATCTCCGTGAGCTTATAAAGCTACAAGCGGAGGCCCTCCGTCACTCGAGAGGGACTTAGTTTATACTCACTTAAGAGTTATCTCCGCGAGCTTATAAAGCTACAAGCGGAGGCCTTCCGTCACTCGAGAGGGACTTAGTTTATACTGAATTAAGAGTTATCTCCGCGAGCTTATAAAGCTACAAGCGGAGGCCCTCCGTCACTCGAGAGGGACTTAGTTTATACTCACTTAAGAGTTATCTCCGCGAGCTTATAAAGCTACAAGCGGAGGCCCTCCGTCACTCGAGAGGGACTTAGTTTATACTCACTTAAGAGTTATCTCCGCGAGCTTATAAAGCTACAAGCGGAGGACCTCCGTCACTCGAGAGGGACTTAGTTTATACTCACTTAAGAGTTATCTCCGCGAGCTTATAAAGCTACAAGCGGAGGCCCTCCGTCACTCGAGAGGGACTTAGTTTATACTCACTTAAGAGTTATCTCCGCAAGCTTATAAAGCTACAAGCGGAGGCCCTCCGTCACTCGAGAGGGACTTAGTTTATACTCACTTAAGAGTTATCTTCGCGAGCTTATAAAGCTACAAGCGGAGGCCCTCCGTCACTCGAGAGGGACTTAGTTTATACTCACTTAAGAGTTATCTCCGCGAGCTTATAAAGCTACAAGCGGAGGCCCTCCGTCATTCGAGAGGGACTTAGTTTATACTCACTTAAGAGTTATCTCCGCGAGCTTATAAAGCTACAAGCGGAGGCCCTCCGTCACTCGAGAGGGACTTAGTTTATACTCACTTAAGAGTTATCTCCGCGAGCTTATAAAGCTACAAGCGGAGGCCCTCTGTCACTCGAGAGGGACTTAGTTTATACTCACTTAAGAGTTATCTCCGAAAGCTTATAAAGCTACAAGCGGAGGCCCTCCGTCACTCGAGAGGGACTTAGTTTATACTCACTTAAGAGTTATCTCCGCGAGCTTATAAAGCTACAAGTGGAGGCCCTCCGTCAATCGAGAGGGACTTAGTTTATACTCACTTAAGAGTTATCTCCGCGAGCTTATAAAGCTACAAGCGGAGGCCCTCCGTCACTCGAGAGGGACTTAGTTTATACTCACTTAAGAGTTATCTCCGCGAGCTTATAAAGCTACAAGCGGAGGCCTTCCGTCACTCGAGAGGGACTTAGTTTATACTGAATTAAGAGTTATCTCCGCGAGCTTATAAAGCTACAAGCGGAGGCCCTCCGTCACTCGAGAGGGACTTAGTTTATACTCACATAAGAGTTATCTCCGCGAGCTTATAAAGCTATAAGCAGAGGCCCTCCATCACTCGAGAGGGACTTAGTTTATACTCACTTAAGAGTTATCTCCGCGAGCTTATAAAGCTACAAGCGGAGCCCCTCCGTCACTCGAGAGGGACTTAGTTTATACTCACTTAAGAGTTATCTCCGCGAGCTTATAAAGCTACAAGCGGAGGCCCTCCGTCACTCGAGAGGGACTTAGTTTATACTCACTTAAGAGTTATCTCCGCGAGCTTATAAAGCTACAAGCGGAGGCCCTCCGTCACTCGAGAGGGACTTAGTTTATACTCACTTAAGAGTTATCTCCGCGAGCTTATAAAGCTACAAGCGGAGGCCCTCCGTCACTCGAGAGGGACTTAGTTTATACTCACTTAAGAGTTATCTCCGCGAGCTTATAAAGCTACAAGCGGAGGCCCTCCGTCATTCGAGAGGGACTTAGTTTATACTCACTTAAGAGTTATCTCCGCGAGCTTATAAACCTATAAGCGGAGGCCCTCCGTCACTCGAGAGGGACTTAGTTTATACTCACTTAAGAGTTATCTCCGCAAGCTTATAAAGCTACAAGCGGAGGCCCTCCGTCACTCGAGAGGGACTTAGTTTATACTCACTTAAGAGTTATCTTCGCGAGCTTATAAAGCTACAAGCGGAGGCCCTCCGTCACTCGAGAGGGACTTAGTTTATACTCACTTAAGAGTTCTCTCCGCGAGCTTATAAAGCTACAAGCGGAGGCCCTCCGTCATTCGAGAGGGACTTAGTTTATACTCACTTAAGAGTTATCTCCGCGAGCTTATAAAGCTACAAGCGGAGGCCCTCCGTCACTCGAGAGGGACTTAGTTTATACTCACTTAAGAGTTATCTCCGCGAGCTTATAAAGCTACAAGCGGAGGCCCTCTGTCACTCGAGAGGGACTTAGTTTATACTCACTTAAGAGTTATCTCCGAAAGCTTATAAAGCTACAAGCGGAGGCCCTCCGTCACTCGAGAGGGACTTAGTTTATACTCACTTAAGAGTTATCTCCGCGAGCTTATAAAGCTACAAGCGGAGGCCCTCCGTCAATCGAGAGGGACTTAGTTTATACTCACTTAAGAGTTATCTCCGCGAGCTTATAAAGCTACAAGCGGAGGCCCTCCGTCACTCGAGAGGGACTTAGTTTATACTCACTTAAGAGTTATCTCCGCGAGCTTATAAAGCTACAAGCGGAGGCCTTCCGTCACTCGAGAGGGACTTAGTTTATACTGAATTAAGAGTTATCTCCGCGAGCTTATAAAGCTACAAGCGGAGGCCCTCTGTCACTCGAGAGGGACTTAGTTTATACTCACATAAGAGTTATCTCCGCGAGCTTATAAAGCTATAAGCAGAGGCCCTCCATCACTCGAGAGGGACTTAGTTTATACTCACTTAAGAGTTATCTCCGCGAGCTTATAAAGCTACAAGCGGAGCCCCTCCGTCACTCGAGAGGGACTTAGTTTATACTCACTTAAGAGTTATCTCCGCGAGCTTATAAAGCTACAAGCGGAGGCCCTCCGTCATTCGAGAGGGACTTAGTTTATACTCACTTAAGAGTTATCTCCGCGAGCTTATAAAGCTACAAGCGGAGGCCCTCCGTCACTCGAGAGGGACTTAGTTTATACTCACTTAAGAGTTATCTCCGCGAGCTTATAAAGCTACAAGCGGAGGCCCTCCGTCACTCTAGAGGGACTTAGTTTATACTCACTTAAGAGTTATCTCCGCGAGCTTATAAAGCTACAAGCAGAGGCCCTCCGTCACTCGAGAGGGACTTAGTTTATAGTCACTTAAGAGTTATCTCCGCGAGCTTATAAAGCTACAAGCGGAGGCCCTCTGTCACTCGAGAGGGACTTAGTTTATACTCACTTAAGAGTTATCTCCGCGAGCTTATAAAGCTATAAGCGGAGGCCCTCCGTCACTCGAGAGGGACTTAGTTTATACTCACTTTAGAGTTATCTCCGCGAGCTTATAAAGCTACAAGCGGAGGCCCTCCGTCACTCGAGAGGGACTTAGTTTATACTCACTTAAGAGTTATCTCCGCAAGCTTATAAAGCTACAAGCGGAGGCCCTCCGTCACTCGAGAGGGAATTAGGTTATACTCACTTAAGAGTTATCTCCGCGAGCTTATAAAGCTACAAGCGGAGGCCCTCCGTTACTCGAGAGGGACTTAGTTTATACTCACTTAAGAGTTATCTCCGCGAGCTTATAAAGCTACAAGCGGAGGCCCTCCGTCATTCGAGAGGGACTTAGTTTATACTCACTTAAGAGTTATCTCCGCGAGCTTATAAAGCTACAAGCAGAGGCCCTTCGTCACTCGAGAGGAACTTAGTTTATACTCACTTAAGAGTTATCTCCGCGAGCTTATAAAGCTACAAGCGGAGGCCCTCCGTCACTCGAGAGGGACTTAGTTTGTACTCACTTAAGAGTTATCTCCGCAAGCTTATAAAGCTACAAGCGGAGGCCCTCCGTCACTCGAGAGGGACTTAGTTTGTACTCACTTAAGAGTTATCTCCGCGAGCTTATAAAGCTACAAGCGGAGGCCCTACGTCATTCGAGAGGGACTTAGTTTATACTCACTTAAGAGTTATCTCCGCGAGCTTATAAAGCTACAAGCGGAGGCCCTCCGTCACTCGAGAGGGACTTAGTTTATACTCACTTAAGAGTTACCTCCGCGAGCTTATAAAGCTACAAGCGGAGGCCCTCCGTCACTCGAGAGGGACTTAGTTTATACTCACTTAAGAGTTATCTCCGCGAGCTTATAAAGCTACAAGCGGAGGCCCTCCGTCATTCGAGAGGGACTTAGTTTTTACTCACTTAAGAGTTATCTCCGCGAGCTTATGAAGCTACAAGCGGAGCCCCTCCGTCACTTGAGAGGGACTTAGTTTATACTCACTTAAGAGTTATCTCCGCGAGCTTATAAAGCTACAAGCGGAGGACATCCGTCACTCGAGAGGGAATTAGGTTATACTCACTTAAGAGTTATCTCCGCGAGCTTATAAAGCTACAAGCGGAGGCCCTCCGTTACTCGAGAGGGACTTAGTTTATACTCACTTAAGAGTTATCTCCGCGAGCTTATAAAGCTACAAGCGGAGGCCCTCCGTCATTCGAGAGGGACTTAGTTTATACTCACTTAAGAGTTATCTCCGCGAGCTTATAAAGCTACAAGCAGAGGCCCTTCGTCACTCGAGAGGAACTTAGTTTATACTCACTTAAGAGTTATCTCCGCGAGCTTATAAAGCTACAAGCGGAGGCCCTCCGTCACTCGAGAGGGACTTAGTTTGTACTCACTTAAGAGTTATCTCCGCAAGCTTATAAAGCTACAAGCGGAGGCCCTCCGTCACTCGAGAGGGACTTAGTTTGTACTCACTTAAGAGTTATCTCCGCGAGCTTATAAAGCTACAAGCGGAGGCCCTACGTCATTCGAGAGGGACTTAGTTTATACTCACTTAAGAGTTATCTCCGCGAGCTTATAAAGCTACAAGCGGAGGCCCTCCGTCATTCGAGAGGGACTTAGTTTATACTCACTTAAGAGTTATCTCCGCGAGCTTATAAAGCTACAAGCGGAGGCCCTCCGTCACTCGAGAGGGACTTAGTTTATACTCACTTAAGAGTTACCTCCGCGAGCTTATAAAGCTACAAGCGGAGGCCCTCCGTCACTCGAGAGGGACTTAGTTTATACTCACTTAAGAGTTATCTCCGCGAGCTTATAAAGCTACAAGCGGAGGCCCTCCGTCATTCGAGAGGGACTTAGTTTTTACTCACTTAAGAGTTATCTCCGCGAGCTTATGAAGCTACAAGCGGAGCCCCTCCATCACTTGAGAGGGACTTAGTTTATACTCACTTAAGAGTTATCTCCGCGAGCTTATAAAGCTACAAGCGGAGGACATCCGTCACTCGAGAGGGACTTAGTTTATACTCACTTAAGAGTTATCTCCGCGAGCTTATAAAGCTACAAGCGGAGGCCCTCCGTCACTCGAGAGGGACTTAGTTTATACTCACTTAAGAGTTATCTCCGCGAGCTTATAAAGCTACAAGTGGAGGCCCTCCGTCACTTGAGAGGGACTTAGTTTATACTCACTTAAGAGTTATCTCCGCGAGCTTATAAAGCTACAAGCGGAGGCCCTCCGTCATTCGAGAGGGACTTAGTTTATACTCACTTAAGAGTTATCTCCGCGAGCTTATAAAGCTACAAGCGGAGACCCTCTGTCACTCGAGAGGGACTTAGTTTATACTCACTTAAGAGTTATCTCCGCGAGCTTATAAAGCCACAAGCGGAGGCCCTCCGTCACTCGAGAGGGACTTAGTTTATACTCACTTAAGAGTTATCTCCGAAAGCTTATAAAGCTACAAGCGGAGGCCCTCCATCACTCGAGAGGGACTTAGTTTATACTCACTTAAGAGTTATCTCCGCGAGCTTATAAAGCTACAAGCGGAGGCCCTCCGTCATTCGAGAGGGACTTAGTTTATACTCACTTAAGAGTTATCTCCGCGAGCTTATAAAGCTACAAGCAGAGGCCCTTCGTCACTCGAGAGGAACTTAGTTTATACTCACTTAAGAGTTATCTCCGCGAGCTTATAAAGCTACAAGCGGAGGCCCTCCGTCACTCGAGAGGGACTTAGTTTGTACTCACTTAAGAGTTATCTCCGCAAGCTTATAAAGCTACAAGCGGAGGCCCTCCGTCACTCGAGAGGGACTTAGTTTGTATTCACTTAAGAGTTATCTCCGCGAGCTTATAAAGCTACAAGCGGAGGCCCTACGTCATTCGAGAGGGACTTAGTTTATACTCACTTAAGAGTTATCTCCGCGAGCTTATAAAGCTACAAGCGGAGGCCCTCCGTCACTCGAGAGGGACTTAGTTTATACTCACTTAAGAGTTACCTCCGCGAGCTTATAAAGCTACAAGCGGAGGCCCTCCGTCACTCGAGAGGGACTTAGTTTATACTCACTTAAGAGTTATCTCCGCGAGCTTATAAAGCTACAAGCGGAGGCCCTCCGTCATTCGAGAGGGACTTAGTTTTTACTCACTTAAGAGTTATCTCCGCGAGCTTATGAAGCTACAAGCGGAGGCCCTCCGTCACTTGAGAGGGACTTAGTTTATACTCACTTAAGAGTTATCTCCGCGAGCTTATAAAGCTACAAGCGGAGGACATCCGTCACTCGAGAGGGACTTAGTTTATACTCACTTAAGAGTTATCTCCGCGAGCTTATAAAGCTACAAGCGGAGGCCCTCCGTCACTCGAGAGGGACTTAGTTTATACTCACTTAAGAGTTATCTCCGCGAGCTTATAAAGCTACAAGCGGAGGCCCTCCGTCACTTGAGAGGGACTTAGTTTATACTCACTTAAGAGTTATCTCCGCGAGCTTATAAAGCTACAAGCGGAGGACATCCGTCACTCGAGAGGGAATTAGGTTATACTCACTTAAGAGTTATCTCCGCGAGCTTATAAAGCTACAAGCGGAGGCCCTCCGTTACTCGAGAGGGACTTAGTTTATACTCACTTAAGAGTTATCTCCGCGAGCTTATAAAGCTACAAGCGGAGGCCCTCCGTCATTCGAGAGGGACTTAGTTTATACTCACTTAAGAGTTATCTCCGCGAGCTTATAAAGCTACAAGCAGAGGCCCTTCGTCACTCGAGAGGAACTTAGTTTATACTCACTTAAGAGTTATCTCCGCGAGCTTATAAAGCTACAAGCGGAGGCCCTCCGTCACTCGAGAGGGACTTAGTTTGTACTCACTTAAGAGTTATCTCCGCAAGCTTATAAAGCTACAAGCGGAGGCCCTCCGTCACTCGAGAGGGACTTAGTTTGTACTCACTTAAGAGTTATCTCCGCGAGCTTATAAAGCTACAAGCGGAGGCCCTACGTCATTCGAGAGGGACTTAGTTTATACTCACTTAAGAGTTATCTCCGCGAGCTTATAAAGCTACAAGCGGAGGCCCTCCGTCATTCGAGAGGGACTTAGTTTATACTCACTTAAGAGTTATCTCCGCGAGCTTATAAAGCTACAAGCGGAGGCCCTCCGTCACTCGAGAGGGACTTAGTTTATACTCACTTAAGAGTTACCTCCGCGAGCTTATAAAGCTACAAGCGGAGGCCCTCCGTCACTCGAGAGGGACTTAGTTTATACTCACTTAAGAGTTATCTCCGCGAGCTTATAAAGCTACAAGCGGAGGCCCTCCGTCATTCGAGAGGGACTTAGTTTTTACTCACTTAAGAGTTATCTCCGCGAGCTTATGAAGCTACAAGCGGAGCCCCTCCGTCACTTGAGAGGGACTTAGTTTATACTCACTTAAGAGTTATCTCCGCGAGCTTATAAAGCTACAAGCGGAGGACATCCGTCACTCGAGAGGGACTTAGTTTATACTCACTTAAGAGTTATCTCCGCGAGCTTATAAAGCTACAAGCGGAGGCCCTCCGTCACTCGAGAGGGACTTAGTTTATACTCACTTAAGAGTTATCTCCGCGAGCTTATAAAGCTACAAGTGGAGGCCCTCCGTCACTTGAGAGGGACTTAGTTTATACTCACTTAAGAGTTATCTCCGCGAGCTTATAAAGCTACAAGCGGAGGCCCTCCGTCATTCGAGAGGGACTTAGTTTATACTCACTTAAGAGTTATCTCCGCGAGCTTATAAAGCTACAAGCGGAGACCCTCTGTCACTCGAGAGGGACTTAGTTTATACTCACTTAAGAGTTATCTCCGCGAGCTTATAAAGCCACAAGCGGAGGCCCTCCGTCACTCGAGAGGGACTTAGTTTATACTCACTTAAGAGTTATCTCCGAAAGCTTATAAAGCTACAAGCGGAGGCCCTCCATCACTCGAGAGGGACTTAGTTTATACTCACTTAAGAGTTATCTCCGCGAGCTTATAAAGCTACAAGCGGAGGCCCTCCGTCATTCGAGAGGGACTTAGTTTATACTCACTTAAGAGTTATCTCCGCGAGCTTATAAAGCTACAAGCAGAGGCCCTTCGTCACTCGAGAGGAACTTAGTTTATACTCACTTAAGAGTTATCTCCGCGAGCTTATAAAGCTACAAGCGGAGGCCCTCCGTCACTCGAGAGGGACTTAGTTTGTACTCACTTAAGAGTTATCTCCGCAAGCTTATAAAGCTACAAGCGGAGGCCCTCCGTCACTCGAGAGGGACTTAGTTTGTATTCACTTAAGAGTTATCTCCGCGAGCTTATAAAGCTACAAGCGGAGGCCCTACGTCATTCGAGAGGGACTTAGTTTATACTCACTTAAGAGTTATCTCCGCGAGCTTATAAAGCTACAAGCGGAGGCCCTCCGTCACTCGAGAGGGACTTAGTTTATACTCACTTAAGAGTTACCTCCGCGAGCTTATAAAGCTACAAGCGGAGGCCCTCCGTCACTCGAGAGGGACTTAGTTTATACTCACTTAAGAGTTATCTCCGCGAGCTTATAAAGCTACAAGCGGAGGCCCTCCGTCATTCGAGAGGGACTTAGTTTTTACTCACTTAAGAGTTATCTCCGCGAGCTTATGAAGCTACAAGCGGAGGCCCTCCGTCACTTGAGAGGGACTTAGTTTATACTCACTTAAGAGTTATCTCCGCGAGCTTATAAAGCTACAAGCGGAGGACATCCGTCACTCGAGAGGGACTTAGTTTATACTCACTTAAGAGTTATCTCCGCGAGCTTATAAAGCTACAAGCGGAGGCCCTCCGTCACTCGAGAGGGACTTAGTTTATACTCACTTAAGAGTTATCTCCGCGAGCTTATAAAGCTACAAGCGGAGGCCCTCCGTCACTTGAGAGGGACTTAGTTTATACTCACTTAAGAGTTATCTCCGCGAGCTTATAAAGCTACAAGCGGAGGCCCTCCGTCATTCGAGAGGGACTTAGTTTATACTCACTTAAGAGTTATCTCCGCGAGCTTATAAAGCTACAAGCGGAGGCCCTCTGTCACTCGAGAGGGACTTAGTTTATACTCACTTAAGAGTTATCTCCGCGAGCTTATAAAGCCACAAGCGGAGGCCCTCCGTCACTCGAGAGGGACTTAGTTTATACTCACTTAAGAGTTATCTCCGAAAGCTTATAAAGCTACAAGCGGAGGCCCTCCGTCACTCGAGAGGGACTTAGTTTATACTCACTTAAGAGTTATCTCCGCGAGCTTATAAAGCTACAAGCGGAGGCCCTCCGTCACTCGAGAGGGACTTAGTTTATACTCACTTAAGAGTTATCTCCGCGAGCTTATAAAGCTACAAGCGGAGGCCCTCCGTCACTCGAGAGGGACTTAGTTTATACTCACTTAAGAGTTACGTCCGCGAGCTTATAAAGCTACAAGCGGAGGCCCTCCGTCACTCGAGAGGGACTTAGTTTATACTCACTTAAGAGTTATCTCCGCGAGCTTATAAAGCTACAAGCGGAGGCCCTCCGTCATTCGAGAGGGACTTAGTTTTTACTCACTTAAGAGTTATCTCCGCGAGCTTATGAAGCTACAAGCGGAGGCCCTCCGTCACTTGAGAGGGACTTAGTTTATACTCACTTAAGAGTTATCTCCGCGAGCTTATAAAGCTACAAGCGGAGCCCCTCCGTCACTCGAGAGGGACTTAGTTTATACTCACTTAAGAGTTATCTCCGCGAGCTTATAAAGCTACAAGCGGAGGCCCTCCGTCACTCTAGAGGGACTTAGTTTATACTCACTTAAGAGTTATCTCCGCGAGCTTATAAAGCTACAAGCAGAGGCCCTCCGTCACTCGAGAGGGACTTAGTTTATAGTCACTTAAGAGTTATCTCCGCGAGCTTATAAAGCTACAAGCGGAGGCCCTCTGTCACTCGAGAGGGACTTAGTTTATACTCACTTAAGAGTTATCTCCGCGAGCTTATAAAGCTACAAGCGGAGGCCCTCCGTCACTCGAGAGGGACTTAGTTTATACTCACTTTAGAGTTATCTCCGCGAGCTTATAAAGCTACAAGCGGAGGCCCTCCGTCACTCGAGAGGGACTTAGTTTATACTCACTTAAGAGTTATCTCCGCAAGCTTATAAAGCTACAAGCGGAGGCCCTCCGTCACTCGAGAGGGAATTAGGTTATACTCACTTAAGAGTTATCTCCGCGAGCTTATAAAGCTACAAGCGGAGGCCCTCCGTTACTCGAGAGGGACTTAGTTTATACTCACTTAAGAGTTATCTCCGCGAGCTTATAATGCTACAAGCAGAGGCCCTTCGTCACTCGAGAGGAACTTAGTTTATACTCACTTAAGAGTTATCTCCGCGAGCTTATAAAGCTACAAGCGGAGGCCCTCCGTCACTCGAGAGGGACTTAGTTTGTACTCACTTAAGAGTTATCTCTGCAAGCTTATAAAGCTACAAGCGGAGGCCCTCCGTCACTCGAGAGGGACTTAGTTTGTACTCACTTAAGAGTTATCTCCGCGAGCTTATAAAGCTCCAAGCGGAGGCCCTACGTCATTCGAGAGGGACTTAGTTTATACTCACTTAAGAGTTATCTCCGCGAGCTTATAAAGCTACAAGCGGAGGCCCACCGTCACTCGAGAGGGACTTAGTTTATACTCACTTAAGAGTTACCTCCGCGAGCTTATAAAGCTACAAGCGGAGGCCCTCCGTCACTCGAGAGGGACTTAGTTTATACTCACTTAAGAGTTATCTCCGCGAGCTTATAAAGCTACAAGCGGAGGCCCTCCGTCATTCGAGAGGGACTTAGTTTTTACTCACTTAAGAGTTATCTCCGCGAGCTTATGAAGCTACAAGCGGAGGCCCTCCGTCACTTGAGAGGGACTTAGTTTATACTCACTTAAGAGTTATCTCCGCGAGCTTATAAAGCTACAAGCGGAGGACATCCGTCACTCGAGAGGGACTTAGTTTATACTCACTTAAGAGTTATCTCCGCGAGCTTATAAAGCTACAAGCGGAGGCCCTCCGTCACTCGAGAGGGACTTAGTTTATACTCACTTAAGAGTTATCTCCGCGAGCTTATAAAGCTACAAGCGGAGGCCCTCCGTCACTTGAGAGGGACTTAGTTTATACTCACTTAAGAGTTATCTCCGCGAGCTTATAAAGCTACAAGCGGAGGCCCTCCGTCATTCGAGAGGGACTTAGTTTATACTCACTTAAGAGTTATCTCCGCGAGCTTATAAAGCTACAAGCGGAGGCCCTCTGTCACTCGAGAGGGACTTAGTTTATACTCACTTAAGAGTTATCTCCGCGAGCTTATAAAGCCACAAGCGGAGGCCCTCCGTCACTCGAGAGGGACTTAGTTTATACTCACTTAAGAGTTATCTCCGAAAGCTTATAAAGCTACAAGCGGAGGCCCTCCGTCACTCGAGAGGGACTTAGTTTATACTCACTTAAGAGTTATCTCCGCGAGCTTATAAAGCTACAAGCGGAGGCCCTCCGTCACTCGAGAGGGACTTAGTTTATACTCACTTAAGAGTTATCTCCGCGAGCTTATAAAGCTACAAGCGGAGGCCCTCCGTCACTCGAGAGGGACTTAGTTTATACTCACTTAAGAGTTACGTCCGCGAGCTTATAAAGCTACAAGCGGAGGCCCTCCGTCACTCGAGAGGGACTTAGTTTATACTCACTTAAGAGTTATCTCCGCGAGCTTATAAAGCTACAAGCGGAGGCCCTCCGTCATTCGAGAGGGACTTAGTTTTTACTCACTTAAGAGTTATCTCCGCGAGCTTATGAAGCTACAAGCGGAGGCCCTCCGTCACTTGGGAGGGACTTAGTTTATACTCACTTAAGAGTTATCTCCGCGAGCTTATAAAGCTACAAGCGGAGGACATCCGTCACTCGAGAGGGACTTAGTTTTTACTCACTTAAGAGTTATCTCCGAAAGCTTATAAAGCTACAAGCGGAGGCCCTCCGTCACTCGAGAGGGACTTAGTTTATACTCACTTAAGAGTTATCTACTCGAGCTTATAAAGCTACAAGCAGAGGCCCTCCGTCATTCGAGAGGGACTTAGTTTATACTCACTTAAGAGTTATCTCCGCGAGCTTATAAACCTACAAGCGGAGGCCCTCCGTCACTCGAGAGGGACTTAGTTTATACTCACTTAAGAGTTATCTCCGCGAGCTTATAAAGCCACAAGCGGAGGCCCTCCGTCACTCGAGAGGGACTTAGTTTATACTCACTTAAGAGTTAGCTCCACGAGCTTATAAAGCTACAAGCGGAGGCCCTCCGTCAATCGAGAGGGACTTAGTTTATACTCACTTAAGAGTTATCTCCGTGAGCTTATAAAGCTACAAGCGGAGGCCCTCCGTCACTCGAGAGGGACTTAGTTTATACTCACTTAAGAGTTATCTCCGCGAGCTTATAAAGCTACAAGCGGAGGCCTTCCGTCACTCGAGAGGGACTTAGTTTATACTGAATTAAGAGTTATCTCCGCGAGCTTATAAAGCTACAAGCGGAGGCCCTCCGTCACTCGAGAGGGACTTAGTTTATACTCACTTAAGAGTTATCTCCGCGAGCTTATAAAGCTACAAGCGGAGGCCCTCCGTCACTCGAGAGGGATTTAGTTTATACTCACTTAAGAGTTATCTCCGCGAGCTTATAAAGCTACAAGCGGAGGACCTCCGTCACTCGAGAGGGACTTAGTTTATACTCACTTAAGAGTTATCTCCGCGAGCTTATAAAGCTACAAGCGGAGGCCCTCCGTCACTCGAGAGGGACTTAGTTTATACTCACTTAAGAGTTATCTCCGCAAGCTTATAAAGCTACAAGCGGAGGCCCTCCGTCACTCGAGAGGGACTTAGTTTATACTCACTTAAGAGTTATCTTCGCGAGCTTATAAAGCTACAAGCGGAGGCCCTCCGTCACTCGAGAGGGACTTAGTTTATACTCACTTAAGAGTTATCTCCGCGAGCTTATAAAGCTACAAGCGGAGGCCCTCCGTCATTCGAGAGGGACTTAGTTTATACTCACTTAAGAGTTATCTCCGCGAGCTTATAAAGCTACAAGCGGAGGCCCTCCGTCACTCGAGAGGGACTTAGTTTATACTCACTTAAGAGTTATCTCCGCGAGCTTATAAAGCTACAAGCGGAGGCCCTCTGTCACTCGAGAGGGACTTAGTTTATACTCACTTAAGAGTTATCTCCGAAAGCTTATAAAGCTACAAGCGGAGGACCTCCGTCACTCGAGAGGGACTTAGTTTATACTCACTTAAGAGTTATCTCTGCGAGCTTATAAAGCTACAAGCGGAGGCCCTCCGTCAATCGAGAGGGACTTAGTTTATACTCACTTAAGAGTTATCTCCGCGAGCTTATAAAGCTACAAGCGGAGGCCCTCCGTCACTCGAGAGGGACTTAGTTTATACTCACTTAAGAGTTATCTCCGCGAGCTTATAAATCTACAAGCGGAGGCCTTCCGTCACTCGAGAGGGACTTAGTTTATACTGAATTAAGTGTTATCTCCGCGAGCTTATAAAGCTACAAGCGGAGGCCCTCCGTCACTCGAGAGGGACTTAGTTTATACTCACATAAGAGTTATCTCCGAGAGCTTATAAAGCTACAAGCGGAGGCCCTCTGTCACTCGAGAGGGACTTAGTTTATACTCACTTAAGAGTTATCTCCGAAAGCTTATAAAGCTACAAGCGGAGGACCTCCGTCACTCGAGAGGGACTTAGTTTATACTCACTTAAGAGTTATCTCCGTGAGCTTATAAAGCTACAAGCGGAGGCCCTCCGTCAATCGAGAGGGACTTAGTTTATACTCACTTAAGAGTTATCTCCGCGAGCTTATAAAGCTACAAGCGGAGGCCCTCCGTCACTCGAGAGGGACTTAGTTTATACTCACTTAAGAGTTATCTCCGCGAGCTTATAAAGCTACAAGCGGAGGCCTTCCGTCACTCGAGAGGGACTTAGTTTATACTCACTTAAGAGTTATCTTCGCGAGCTTATAAAGCTACAAGCGGAGGCCCTCCGTCACTCGAGAGGGACTTAGTTTATACTCACTTAAGAGTTATCTCCGCGAGCTTATAAAGCTACAAGCGGAGGCCCTCTGTCACTCGAGAGGGACTTAGTTTATACTCACTTAAGAGTTATCTCCGACAGCTTATAAAGCTACAAGCGGAGGACCTCCGTCACTCGAGAGGGACTTAGTTTATACTCACTTAAGAGTTATCTCCGCGAGCTTATAAAGCTACAAGCGGAGGCCCTCCGTCAATCGAGAGGGACTTAGTTTATACTCACTTAAGAGTTATCTCCGCGAGCTTATAAAGCTACAAGCGGAGGCCCTCCGTCACTCGAGAGGGACTTAGTTTATACTCACTTAAGAGTTATCTCCGCGAGCTTATAAAGCTACAAGCGGAGGCCTTCCGTCACTCGAGAGGGACTTAGTTTATACTGAATTAAGAGTTATCTCCGCGAGCTTATAAAGCTACAAGCGGAGGCCCTCCGTCACTCGAGAGGGACTTAGTTTATACTCACATAAGAGTTATCTCCGAGAGCTTATAAAGCTATAAGCAGAGGCCCTCCATCACTCGAGAGGGACTTAGTTTATACTCACTTAAGAGTTATCTCCGCGAGCTTATAAAGCTACAAGCGGAGGCCCTCCGTCACTCGAGAGGGACTTAGTTTATACTCACTTAAGAGTTATCTCCGCGAGCTTATAAAGCTACAAGCGGAGGCCCTCCGTCATTCGAGAGGGACTTAGTTTATACTCACTTAAGAGTTATCTCCGCGAGCTTATAAAGCTACAAGCGGAGGCCCTCCGTCACTCGAGAGGGACTTAGTTTATACTCACTTAAGAGTTATCTCCGCGAGCTTATAAAGCTACAAGCGGAGGCCCTCTGTCACTCGAGAGGGACTTAGTTTATACTCACTTAAGAGTTATCTCCGAAAGCTTATAAATCTACAAGCGGAGGACCTCCGTCACTCGAGAGGGACTTAGTTTATACTCACTTAAGAGTTATCTCCGCGAGCTTATAAAGCTACAAGCGGAGGCCCTCCGTCAATCGAGAGGGACTTAGTTTATACTCACTTAAGAGTTATCTCCGCGAGCTTATAAAGCTACAAGCGGAGGCCCTACGTCATTCGAGAGGGACTTAGTTTATACTCACTTAAGAGTTATCTCCGCGAGCTTATAAAGCTACAAGCGGAAGCCCTCCGTCACTCGAGAGGGACTTAGTTTATACTCACTTAAGAGTTATCTCCGCAAGCTTATAAAGCTACAAGCGGAGGCCCTCCGTCACTCGAGAGGGACTTAGTTTATACTCACTTAAGAGTTATCTCCGCGAGCTTATAAAGCTACAAGCGGAGGCCCTCCGTCACTCGAGAGGGACTTAGTTTATACTCACTTAAGAGTTATCTCCGCAAGCTTATAAAGCTACAAGCGGAGGCCCTCTGATGTGCATATGTTTAGTTATATTTTCCCATATGTTTTGATGTCAATTTGAGTCATTTTCATAGGGTTTTGCATTGGGTTTAATGTCTTTTGCATGTGTTTTCATATTTTATGAGAAATAGATGTCTTCACTAGCTTTTGTATATTTTACAGGAATTTAGAAGCTGATTTTGGAGAATTTTTCAACTATGAAAAGAAGCGGAAAAGAATTTGGAGCGCATAGGAAAAAGAACGGAAGCAATCGGAGTTCAAACGAAGGAGATATAAGCATTTTTCCGAGCCGTACCGACCCTGTACCGACCCCACCTGGGTCGGTACCGAGGCCTGATCTGGACAAGCAAGACGAGATGAGCAACAGTGGCCATACCGACCCTAGGGGGGGTCGGTACCGAGGTCTTCCGCTTCGGTATAGGTCCCAGCGGAGCTTATTTACCCGGATTTAATTATTTTTACCTATTTTCCTTAGATAGAATTTAGATAAAATTCATATATTTGTTATTTCCTAATTAGGTTTATGGGATATTAAGTATATATAGGATTTTTAGGGTTTGGAGAAGCTGTCTCTCTTCTTCATACCGAATTTCCAGCCTACGTTAGAATTCTCAGCACTCGTTTAGGAGCGTTTGTGAGCGGATTTGAGAGCTTTTTGAAGCGATTTCTTCGGCGAAAGTTGAGGAACGTTTTGTAAGGCTTTTGGGACACATTGTTGACATTATTCTCAGGTTTTTATTCAATTTAAATTTCTGATTTTTAGTTATTTCATGAATTTTGAGTTATTCACCATGAATATGCGTGAGTAGTCGCCTTTTCTAGGGTTGGGGTGATCCCAACGATAGTTATGCTTGCGATTTTGCTATGAATTGGTGAATTGATTGGTTCTTATCTATTTATATGCTTAAGTACTCAATGAAAATTTGGGGAAATTCCTTTTTGCAATTGAATTGAAAGATTGAATTGTGAATTGGATAGTAATTAGGGTTTTGAATGAAAGTTTGATAACCTAATTAAGATTGTTAGTAAAGTTTATTAATTTGTGAAAATAAATTGATTACTTCGCTAGGGTTGATGCAAATTGACCTATTTAATAGATAAAAACATGATTTTTATATGATTCATTGCAATGCTTGCATGATTATCGTTGTGGGGATCCTTATGCCCTAGACTTTTATTATTATTGATATTTCCTAAAAATTCCAGCAGCCCACAAAACCCAAAAAATCTCTACATTTGTCACCTCTCCTCGCTATTCTTGCTCTTTGGTAATTAAAATTGAGTCACTGACTTTCTCCCTGCGAACGAACTTGACCCTACTATACTATAGCGGGGTTTCGATCTTATAAATTTATTTGATTGAAAATAAACCCTTCATCAAATTGGCGCCGTTGCCGGGGAGATTTCAATTGTGTCAAAGTTTTAGTTACTATTAGGGTTTGGGAATAGCCCATCCCCTTTGCTTTTAATTGTGGTGTCTTTGTTTTTGTTTTTGGTTTCAGTTTATGCCATCGGGGCGACGTCGGCTTGATTTTGATTTTGCTATCGATCCCGAACCGGAACGCTCTTTCCATCGCAGACTACGAGAAGCCAGGACAATGGGAGACAACACAGGAAACAATGTTGACGTTGCTGCGCAGATGGCTGACCTCCGTCGTCAGATGGAGCAATTTCGGCTCACTGCAGAAAGAGAAAGGGAGGCTGCAGCGAGAGAAAGGGAAGCGACTGCTCGTCTGCAACAGCAGTTGGATGCTATCCCAAGGAATGCAAAGCAATACATGCACCCAGAACTGAGGGTGCCCGAATCTGCAATCGTCCTCCCCGAGATTGAGCGAAATTTTGAGATTAAATCCCACTTTATTTCTTTAATCAAAAGATCTCAATTTGAGGGCAAAGCTCATGAATGCCCTATGCTTCATATTAAGAACTTTATTGATTTATGTGATACAATTGCTGCTGATGATGTATCGTTGGAATATGTGCAACTAAAGGCATTTAAATGGTCTCTTTCAGGAAAGGCTCTGAATTGGTTGGAGAGTTTGGCGCCTAGGTCCATCACTACATGGAAGGCTTTGTATGACTTGTTCATGACAAATTTCTTTCCACCGGCAAAGATAACGGAGCTTAGGAAGAAAATCACCTCCTTTCACCAATTGCCAGGAGAGACATTTTTGGAGACTTGGGAGAGATTCAAGGAGTTGCAGAGACAATGCCCTACCCACGGGTAACCTGAGTATGTCCTCCAAGAAATCTTCTTCCAAGGCATCAATGCGGAGACTAAGACTCGATTGAACCTACACACCGATTGTGGGTTCCTCGAGATGAATCCAACTGATGCATGGGCTCTATTGGACAAGCTAACGGAGTACGACGCTATGTATGGCACCCCAGTGGCGAGACCGTCAGGTAAGAAACTTTATGAGCCTGCTAATGAAATTGACCCAGATGTGCGTAGGCAATTCCATGAGGATGAGACCCGACGCCTCAAGAAACAAGTAAGTTTTCTATCTAGAAATTAACCTTGTTTAGAATGCGGTTCTCTAGCTCATAATACTATAGATTGCAATAATATTAGCCAGGTACAAAGGGCAGAACACTACGAAGAGGTGAGTTATATGAGGGCTCCTTATAGGAACCCCAATAATAATAATAATTATGCGGGGAATCAAAATAACAATTATGCAGGGAGGAACAACAATTACCCTAATTGGGGTAACTATGGACAAGGACAAGGGAGTCAACCTCCTCCGCAACAAGATCAAAGGGTTCCCCCATATAGGCCCCCTGGGTATCAAGAACCACCATCATGGGTACAAGAGCTTAAGGAAAGATTCAATGGGCTTCGTGCCGATGTGAATTCCCAATTTAAGGGAGTTTATGCACAACTAGGAGAGTTAGAAACATGGAAGAAGGGAGTCGAGTCCCAACTAGGTAATCTCGCGGCACAAATCCCATGGCCTCAAGGGAAGCTCCCAGGCCGCACCGACGAGAACCCTAGGGGGCAAATAGATGCAATACACCTAAGAAGTGGAAAGGAGGTGCCTGGTCGAGAAAGCACGCCAAACGAGGAAGAAAACGGGGACAACAGTGTCCATATCGAGGCCGTACCGACCCCCACAGCCTCGGTACCGACCCCCCAGCAGGTAGGATCTCTTCTTCTCCCGTTTCTCCTAATTCCAGTAGCCATACCGAGGCCGTACCGACCCCCACAGCCTCGGTACCGACCCCCTCAGCAGCGACGGATTCTTCTGCAGGGCCTATTTCAGCCCCGAATCCGATGAAAGTGCTCCCATATCCTCCGAAAAAGGTAAAGGACACAGCGGAAGGTAAGTTTCAAAAGTTTATGAAGATGCTTCAAAGTTTGAATATATCTATTCCTTTCACTGACGCTTTGAGTGAGATGCCAGCTTACACTAAGTTTTTGAAAGACATCTTAGCTAAGAAGAGATCTATGTCTGAGCTTGCTGACGAGGTCCGTTCAGTGAAGCTCCCTGAGAAACTTGGAGATCCATGTAAGTTTGCCATTACTATTGGTGTAGGATCTTACCGTTTCAAGGCTTTGTGTGATTTAGGTGCAAGTGTAAGCCTTCTCCCCCTTTTGATATGGGCTAAGACAAGCTTGGGAGCCCTAGAGCCGGTCAACATGAGAGTATCCATGGCAAATGGAGCGGTTGTATCACCAACTGGGGTGATTGATGATGTGCCTGTCCGTGTAGGTAAGTTTTTCGTCCCCACTAATTTTATTGTTATGGATATGCCAGAGGATCCAGTGGTGCCTATCATTCTTGGAAGGCCCTTCTTAGCCACCGCTGGAGCAATAATTGATGTTAGGAAGGGACTCCTAACATTTGAGATTGGGGAGGACATCGTTGAGTTTCGCTTCAATCCAACGATGAAGGAAACCACGGACATGGTAGAGGTAAGTTATTTTGATTGTCTTAAGTCTGCAGGCCCAGTCTCAGGTCTTCTGGCGGATCAAGAAGAAATTTATTCTTTAGAGGTCCTAGAAGCAATATTGAGGACGGATGAGGAAGAGCCCAAACTTGTTCCAATCGAGCCTTCCCCAGAGCTTAAGCCACTTCCGGAAGGTTTGAGGTATGTTTTCTTGGGTCCTAATTCTACTTTTCCTGTGATCATTAATTCGAAATTGAATGAGGAAGAAGTAGAGAAGTTACTTGATGTGCTTAGAACCTATAGGAAGGCTATTGGTTATTCTTTGGATGATATCATTGGAATTTCACCTTCTTTATGCATGCATCGAATATTCATGGAGGATGATCATAAGCCGACCATAGAACGTCAGCGTAGGCTTAACCCAAATATGCAAGAAGTAGTCAAATCTGAAATTTTGAAAATGTTAGATGCTGGAATTATTTATGCTATTTCTGACAGTAAATGGGTGAGCCCGGTTCATGTTGTCCCTAAGAAAGGGGGAATGACTGTGATAGAGAATGAGAAAGGTGAGTTAGTACCTACTAGGACCACTACTAAATGGCGCATGTGCATTGATTATAGGAAGTTGAATAGTGCTACTAGGAAAGATCATTTTCCTCTTCCTTTTATTGATCATGTTCTTGAGCGTCTAGCACAACACAATTATTTTTGCTATTTGGATGGCTATAGTGGTTTTTGGCAGATTCCCATTCATCCGGATGATCAGGAGAAGACAACTTTTACTTGTCCTTATGGAACTTTTGCTTACAGGAGGATGCCATTTGGGCTCTGTAATGCCCCTGCAACTTTTCAAAGGTGTATGATGGCTATTTTTTCTGAGATGATTGAGGATATAGTAGAAGTGTTTATGGATGATTTTTCTGTTTATGGTTCTTCTTTTGATTCATGTCTTGCCAACTTGAGTAGGGTGCTAGAAAGATGTGAAAAGACTAATTTGGTGCTTAATTGGGAAAAATGTCACTTTATGGTTCAAGAGGGAATTGTTTTAGGGCATTTGGTTTCAAATAGGGGAATTGAGGTAGATCGTGCTAAAATTGAATTGATTGAGAAACTACCTCCTCCCTCCAATGTGAAAGATATTAGGAGCTTTCTAGGACATGCAGGCTTTTATAGGAGATTCATTCAAGACTTCTCAAAAATTGCTAAACCTTTAACTAACTTGCTTATGAAGGATGTAGCTTTTGAGTTTTATGCTGAGTGTCTTGAAGCGTTCAACAAATTGAGAGAAGCACTTGTCTCCGCTCCTATTATGCAATCGCCCGATTGGAACCTACCCTTTTAGATCATGTGTGATGCTAGTGACTATGCCGTAGGTGCTGTGCTTGGGCAAAGGAAGGACAAGAAGCTTCATGCCATCTACTATGCAAGTAAGACACTTGACGAAGCGCAGAGTAAGTACACCACGACGGAGAAGGAATTCCTCGCCGTGGTATTTGCCTTTGAAAAGTTTCGCACTTATTTAGTAGGTTCTAAAGTCATTGTCTATACGGATCATGCTGCGGTAAGATATTTGATGACTAAAAAGGATGTCAAGCCTAGGCTCCTTCGTTGGATGCTTTTGTTGCAGGAATTTGATTGTGACATTAGGGACAAGAAAGGAGCAGAGAACTTGGTGGCTGACCATCTGTCTAGGTTGCCCTTGGACCACCTCATGGAGTCCGAAAATCAAGTTCCAATCAATGACTCCAAGCCGGACGAAAACCTCATGAGGAACGAGTCGGTAAGTTCCGGTGAGGACTCCTTTTACACCCCTCCTTCTTCTCCTAGTTCTCATCATATTTGTGCTATTAGAGGGTCGAGGACCCCTTGGTTCGCGGATTTTGCTAATTATATTGTAGGGGGAGAAATCCCTAAGGATTTGACTTCGTAAGCCAAGAAGAAGTTCCTCCACGACGTCAAGCAATACTATTGGGATGAGCCTTACTTGTTCAAGCAAGGAAGTGACCATATCTTTAGACGTTGTGTGCCAGAGGAAGAGATTGAGAGCACCATCAACCATTGTCACACCCTTCCGACGGGTGGCCACGCAAAGAGCTTCAAGACCACGGCGAAGATTCTTCAAAGTGGCTTCTATTGGCATACCTTGTTCAAGGATGTACATGCTTACATTGAAGGTTGCGATGAATGCCAAAGAGCGGGGAATATTACTTGGAGACATGAGAACCCTCTCACCGGAATCCTTGAGGTTGAACTTTTCGACGTATGGGGTATTGATTTTATGGGGCCCTTCCCTTCATCAGGGCCTTATAAATATATCTTGGTAGCTGTCGATTATGTTTCTAAATGGGTTGAGGCAATAGGTACACGTACTAATGATTCTAAAGTTGTAGCTAAATTTATGAAAACTAACATATTTCCCAGGTTTGGAGTCCCAAGGGTTCTTATTAGCGATGGAGGATCTCATTTCATAGAAAGGGGCTTCGAGGCTCTTTTGGCTAAGTATGGGGTGACTCATAGGGTGGCAACACCTTATCACCCTCAAACTAGCGGCCAAGTGGAGGTTTCAAATCGGCAAATAAAGAGCATCCTAGAGAAGACGGTGTCGCGCTCACGAAAGGATTGGTCATCTAAGCTAGATGATGCGTTGTGGGCTTATAGGACAGCGTACAAGACACCATTACGCACAACTCCCTACAACTTGGTTTACGGTAAGTCTTGTCATTTGCCCGTCGAGCTTGAGCATAAAGCATTATGGGCTCTTAAGGAGCTCAACATGGACCTCGACGCGGCCGGAGCAAAGAGATTCACGGACTTGCAAGAGTTGGAGGAGTTGAGGCTCAAGGCTTATCAAAACGCCGAAATCTACAAAGAGCGCACCAAGAAGTGGCATGACAAGAAGTTGGTACCAAAGACATATGAGGTAGGTGATAAGGTTCTTCTTTTCAATTCTAGATTGCGTTTGTTCCCAGGGAAGCTTAGATCACGATGGAGCGGACCATTCGTGGTTCATCATATCTACCCCCATGGAGCGGTGGATCTAATTGACGAAGGAGGAGCCATATTCAAGGTCAATGGTCACCGACTCAAGAAGTACTATGACAGAGTGGATCCGGAGGAAGAAATAAGAGTTACTTGGGCTCTTACAACATTGGAATGAAGATGAGGTAACCACGTCATGCTAATGACGTTAAAGGTAGCGCTTACGGGAGGCAACCCGCTTTATTTCTTTTTCTTTCTAAGTTTTATTTTTAGTTTTTAAATTTTAGGATAGGTAGGACAGTTGGGGTGGAGCGTATTGCACTAACCATGCAGGTCTTAGGAGGGAACCACTGCGAAAACGGGCGAAAAACGGAAAAGGAAGCTCAACAGCAGCTGTACCGAGGCCGTACCGAGGGCTCTAGGCTCGGTACCGACCCTCCTGACGGACAGGTAAGTGGATCTCGGAAAACCGAGAAATTCCAGTAGGCATACCGAGGCCATACCGACCCCCCTTCCCTCGGTACCGACCCCCACCCGAAAGAAAAAAAAAATTAATTAATTCTTTTTTATTTTACCTTTTTCTTTTATTCCTTTTCTTTTTCTTTCCTTTTTCTTTTCTTTCTTTTTTTTTCTTTCTCTTCTCTCCTCCTTCTTTCTCTCCTGTACGGCCTTCCACGCCCACCCAGCCTCCTCCTCTCTCTCGGAGCCACCCACCACCACACCGAGCCATCTCCGGCCAAGCCCCCACCGCCGCTCGACACCCCCCTCCGTGGCGCATCCCCTGGGCTCGGCTGCACCCTGGTTCGAGCCCCCAGCAGCCCACATCGAAGCCACCCAGCTCGACCCTCTCTTTCGACGCCCACCCAGCCTCCCGACCTCTCTATTCGCCACCCACCACCACACCGAGCCATCTCCGGCCAAGCCCCCACCGCCGCTCGACACCCCCCTCCGTGGCGCACCCCCTGACCCCTGAACCACCCCGGTTCGAGCCCCGCTGAGCCACCACCGAACCCACTTGTCCCGTTTCACTGTTTTGGTCGTTTTGGCTCGTTATACCTTCGAAATTCCGATTTTTCTTCTTCATTCAACTAAATTTTGGTATGATTTCTTACCCTAAACTTGTCTATTTCAATTATTTTGATTGATTTGATGATTTGGGTTGAGATTGAAACTTAGGGTTTGATTTAGGAGCGGAATTTGGGGCTTTTTGCCGAAAGCCAAATTGGTCGAAATTGATGATATGGTTGTGTTGTTGGGTTGATTTAGAGTTACTTTCATGTTCATGGCAATGTCAAATTCTTTATGGATTGTGCGCTAATTGAATTTTAGAATTTCATTGCGATCCGTTTCAGGCTTTGATTTTGGATTTGATTTTAATGCTTTTTGGTTGATTAGCTTCTTCTATTCTAGCATAAAATCTATTCCCTGGCATGATTTGACATTGCAAACAAGTTATATGTTTATTGTATATTTATTTGACTTGTTTTGAACTTAAGTATGGGGTTGTCATGGTTGGTTTGTGCATATGGAGTTTTGCATTACTTATGTTACCTTCATGAGTATATGGCTTTATGATTAGGTGTTGCAATATAGTAACCTTACACGATGACTATATTGTCTATATTGTTTTCTCTATTCATATAGTCTATGTAGAGCTTATGGTTACATATATGGGTAATGCATTCTATTCTGCATGATGGTGATTTTATATGCATCGGAGCTTATTTTATATTGTTTATATGCAATTATTTCTTTAGGTGGTATCTCTTGCGCTTGGCTATTTATATGCACTCGGGCTTTATGTGTTTATATGTTTTTCTAGTGCATATTATCATTCTTAATTTGCATGGTTAGATGTTAGCTTCTTTTGAGTTTAGCTGATTTGGTTTGGTTTCACTGTTCTAGAAAGAATTTTAGTTTTCAATTGGTTTGTCTTGTATAGGAAAATGTTCAGTCGTCAACGTAGCAAGAGGGCTAGGGAGTCATCCGCTACAGTTCCGTTGGACAATGTCATCATCTTCGACTCCCGTTTGAAGAAGGATTACAAGGAGTTCCACAAGAAGGGCAATCTGAAGGCCCGATGGTATAGCCCTGATGATGGAGAGCGCCTTGGGGTACATGATGACTTATTGGAGGCCTTCTCTTACTTAGGCGCCACTAGTCTTCTGGATCATGTCCACCACCATTACCCCGCTCTTACTGCAGAGTTCACGGCTCCATTGGCAAGCGATATGGCTAGTCCAGATTTTGTGGGCCCTATTACATTCCAGCTGGGGAATGTTCATCACTCCTTCACTTTGCAGCAATTTAATGCATTGCTGGGATTTCCTAACCCACGGGCATCATACAATCATCTCAGCTGCAAGGCCCTTCAAACTTGGATTCTAATTACGGGCAATCCCTATTAGCCTTCTCGAGGAGCACTTCAGGGTAAGGACATTGCGAACCCTCTTTTCCGTATTATTTTAAGAATTTTTGGTAGCACTATATGGGCCAAGAAGGAATTATCTAGACCAACTAGAACTGAAGTGGCTTGTTTGAGAGGGGTACTATTTGAGATGCAGACACCCCTGAACTTGGGGTTTGAGTTCATTATGCATGTCTTGGCCTATAGAGCACGCACGGAAGAAATCTGGTATGGAGGCCTGGTAACGCTGTTGGCCAGGCGCCTTGAGGTTGACTTCACCAGATACAAGGCTGTGCCCATTCTGATGATTGACACTGCGTACTTGATTGGTGCTAATGTGATCAAGCGCAACGGAGACAAGTTTCTGTCAGTTTTTTATGATCACGAGGTGGAGATTACCAAGCCGAATATGGACTTGTTGTACGTCCCTAACTGGATTATCACTTGGACTTTTGAACCTTCACCGACTCCAGAGGATATTCTGAATGATCCTTTGAGACGACAGAGACCATCGAGATACCCCCGCCCGGACAACACTTTTGCCTTGGTGGTGCCTCCACCTAGTTTATTTGACGGTTTTGGATCCTTTGGGCAAGGATCCTACCCTGAGCATAGGCAGAAAGAGCACGACACTGACTATATGGATCATGACACTAGGCCTAGTAGCCGTCCCTTTTCTGACGGGGCTGGCCCGAGCAGATCTGCGCCTCAGTATTCTCCTAGCCTTACTGACGTCATGGATGAGCTTAGATCTCTGAGACTGGGCCAGGAAGCCCTACAGAATGGGCAGGGTGCTCTTATGGAGGAGTTTGCACGCTTGAACAAGAGGATGGACAAGCATGAAACGCACCAGTATTCCTTCATGGCTTGGGCATCTTCTTTCTTTCCACATCATCGTTTACCACCACCACCTTCTCCGTAGAGTTTATGAATGTCTTCAGCAGCTTCTGAATTCCTTTGTGAGTTTCTGAGTCTTTTTCCTTTTACTTTGATTTTTCTTTTGACAGTGGGGACACTGTCTATTTTTAAGTATGGGGTGGGGGATTCAGAAACTATGTTTAGGTGTTTTGTATTATATTTATGTTTATGTGTTACATTTTACCTTAGTTGGATTATGTTATGCATTCATGTTTAAGTTTTTTTATGCATTTGAGTCTTTTGTCATATTTTAGCCACTTGAGTCTTGCTTTTGTCATATTTTAGTTCCGAAAAAAAAAAGTGTCGAAAAAGAAAGAAAAAAATGCATGTTTATTTTCATTTTTGTCTTATGTTTTAGTGATTTTATACCCTAACTTAGATGTCCTATGATGAAATCTAATAATTGAGCTTGATCATGTAATATCCTAAGGCATAGTTCAGATGGTTTAGCCTAAGTCGCACAAAATGTTTTTATGTCAAGTTTGACTTGCAAATGAAATTGAGCATATATGATTTTAGGATTTAGGTGATTGGAATCCAACACGTCCTAGTGAGTTACTTGGCCTATTGGGAATTGTACTTTATATATTTTTCCCTTCTTTTTTATGTGTGTATTACTCTCCTTATACATTACCTCTTGATATTGCGATGTATATCTAAGTCTTGAAACCAATATGAGATAGCTAGTCATTGCATAATTTAATCAAATGATAGAGGCACTCTTTATTAGCCACTTTTTATCCTCTTTTACCTACCTTATATATGTTTCCTTTGCTTGTAACCACTTTGAGCCTTATAGCCTATTCTTGTAACTCCACAAAATTATCCTTAGCCAAATTGAGCCTGACCCCCATTTGGGAATTAAGACTTAGAGTTGGTTGGAATGATGTTTTATGGAAGGTATGAGCTTGTGTTTGATTTCAAGTGAGAAGGATTTTCGAGTTTATTGAGTTATGGGTTGGTTTGATATTTTTATCTTGCTATGCATGTTATGTAAAAGGATTTTTGGCTCACCCTATAAATGCACTATTATTTTTATTATGTTATTTTTCTTTTTCGAAAAAAAAAAATCAGAGGGAAAAAAAAAGAAGAAGAAGAGAACAAGTATAGATTGTGTTTATATGTTTGTGAATAAAGTGCATGAGCCAAATTTACCTTATTTCCTTTACTTTTGCAAGCTTCATATTGTTGAGAGGTTATTTGAGTTTGAGAGGTTGTGTTCTTCATTAAGATGAGTTGGAGAGCTTGGTTGATTCATATGATTGAGAGTTATGGTTTGGTTGAGTTGTGTTGGAAATTTAGGAGTCTTGATTCCCGAATTTTATTAAGCACCACATAGCCTAAATGATTCCTACCTTTATTTTCTTACCAAGCCAAGTTACAACCCGGCCGAATGAGTCCTTCTTTGAAGGCCATTGAGCCAAAGTCCTCTTGATGGTTAATGCATGTTTTGATATCTCGGTGAATCGATTGGTGATATTAATTGCAATTTCTATGTAGCTTAATGTTATAAAGGATTGAGTTGAGAGATGTATTTCAAGCCTAAACACATTTGAAAGGGAGTGAAAACACATTATTCCCCTTGAGTGGTTGGATTCTAATTGCTTTGCCTAAGGTAATCTAAATATATGTGATGATGGTTCAATGCTTGTTCTTATTTGCACTATGCTAAATTGATGTTGCTTTTGAATAAGGCGAAGACTCGAAGGCATGTTAAGGGTTTTGGTCATAGTTTGGTTATTGCTTGAGGACAAGCAAGTTTAAGTATGGGGTATTTTGATGTGCATATGTTTAGTTATATTTTCCCATATGTTTTGATGTCAATTTGAGTCATTTTCATAGGGTTTTGAATTGGGTTTAATGTCTTTTGCATGTGTTTTCATATTTTATGAGAAATAGATGTCTTCACTAGCTTTTGTATATTTTACAGGAATTTAGAAGCTGATTTTGGAGAAGTTTTCAACTATGAAAAGAAGCGGAAAAGAATTTGGAGCGCATAGGAAAAAGAACGGAAGCAATCGGAGTTCAAACGAAGGAGATATAAGCATTTTTCCGAGCCGTACCGACCCTGTACCGACCCAACCTGGGTCGGTACCGAGGCCTGATCTGGACAAGCAAGACGAGATGAGCAACAGTGGCCATATCGACCCTAGGGGGGGTCGGTACCGAGGTCTTCCGCTTCGGTATAGGTCCCAGCGGAGCTTATTTACCCGGATTTAATTATTTTTACCTATTTTCCTTAGATAGAATTTAGATAAAATTCATATATTTGTTATTTCCTAATTAGGTTTATGGGATATTAAGTATATATAGGATTTTTAGGGTTTGGAGAAGCTGTCTCTCTTCTTCATACCGAATTTTCAGCCTACGTTAGAATTCTCAGCACTCGTTTAGGAGCGTTTGTGAGCGGATTTGAGAGTTTTTTGAAGCGATTTCTTCGGCGAAAGTTGAGGAACGTTTTGTAAGGCTTTTGGGACACATTGTTGACATTATTCTCAGGTTTTTATTCAATTTAAATTTCTGATTTTTAGTTATTTCATGAATTTTGAGTTATTCACCATGAATATGCGTGAGTAGTCGCCTTTTCTAGGGTTGGGGTGATCCCAACGATAGTTATGCTTGCGATTTTGCTATGAATTGGTGAATTGATTGGTTCTTATCTATTTATATGCTTAAGTACTCAATGAAAATTTGGGGAAATTCCGTTTTGCAATTGAATTGAAAGATTGAATTGTGAATTGGATAGTAATTAGGGTTTTGAATGAAAGTTTGATAACCTAATTAAGATTGTTAGTAAAGTTTATTAATTTGTGAAAATAAATTGATTACTTTGCTAGGGTTGATGCAAATTGACCTATTTAATAGATAAAAACATGATTTTTATATGATTCATTGCAATGCTTGCATGATTATCGTGTTGGGGATCCTTATGCCCTAGACTTTTATTATTATTGATATTTCCTAAAAATTCCAGCAGCCCACAAAACCCAAAAAATCTCTACATTTGTCACCTCTCCTCGCTATTCTTGCTCTTTGGTAATTAAAATTGAGTCACTGACTTTCTCCCTACGAACGAACTTGACCCTACTATACTATAGCGGGGTTTCGATCTTATAAATTTATTTGATTGAAAATAAACCCTTCATCACCCTCCGTCACTCGAGAGGGACTTAGTTTATACTCACTTAAGAGTTATCTCCGCGAGCTTATAAAGCTACAAGTGGAGGCCCTCCGTCACTCGAGAGGGACTTAGTTTATACTCACTTAAGAGTTATCTCCGCGAGCTTATAAAGCTACAAGCGGAGGCCCTCTGTCACTCGAGAGGGACTTAGTTTATACTCACTTAAGAGTTATCTCCGCGAGCTTATAAACCTACAAGCGGAGGCCCTCCGTCACTCGAGAGGGACTTAGATTATACTCACTTAAGAGTTATCTCCGCGAGCTTATAAAGCTACAAGCGGAGGCCCTCTGTCACTCGAGAGGGACTTAGTTTATACTCACTTAAGAGTTATCTCCGCGAGCTTATAAACCTACAAGCGGAGGCCCTCCGTCACTCGAGAGGGACTTAGTTTATACTCACTTAAGAGTTATCTCCGCGAGCTTATAAAGCTACAAGCGGAGGCCCTCGTCATTCGAGAGGGACTTAGTTTATACTCACTTAAGAGTTATCTCCGCGAGCTTATAAAGCTACAAGCGGAGGCCCTCCGTCACTCGAGAGGGACTTAGTTTATACTCACTTAAGAGTTATCTCCGCGAGCTTATAAACCTACAAGCGGAGGCCCTCCGTCACTCGAGAGGGACTTAGTTTATACTCACTTAAGAGTTATCTCCGCGAGCTTATAAAGCTACAAGCGGAGGCCCTCCGTCACTCGAGAGGGACTTAGTTTATACTCACTTAAGAGTTATCTCCGCGAGCTTATAAAGCTACAAGCGGAGGCCCTCCGTCACTCGAGAGGGACTTAGTTTATACTCAATTAAGAGATATCTCCGCGAGCTTATAAAGCTACAAGCGGAGGCCCTCCGTCACTCGAGAGGGACTTAGCTTATACTCACTTAAGAGTTATCTCCGCGAGCTTATAAAGCTACAAGCGGAGGCCCTCCGTCACTCGAGAGGGACTTAGCTTATACTCACTTAAGAGTTATCTCCGCGAGCTTATAAAGCTACTAGCGGAGGCCCTCCGTCACTCGAGAGGGACTTAGTTTATACTCACATAAGAGTTATCTCCGCAAGCTTATAAAGCTACTAGCGGAGGCCCTCCGTCACTCGAGAGGGACTTAGTTTATACTCACTTAAGAGTTATCTCCGCGAGCTTATAAAGCTACTAGCGGAGGCCCTCCGTCACTCGAGAGGGACTTAGTTTATACTCACTTAAGAGTTATCTCCGCAAGCTTATAAAGCTACAAGCGGAGGCCCTCCGTCACTCAAGAGGGACTTAGTTTATACTCACTTAAGAGTTATCTCCGCGAGCTTATAAAGCTACAAGCGGAGGCCCTCCGTCACTCGAGAGGGACTTAGTTTATACTCACTTAAGAGTTATCTCCGCGAGCTTATAAAGCTACAAGCGGAGGCCCTCCGTCATTCGAGAGGGACTTAGTTTATACTCACTTAAGAGTTATCTCCGCGAGCTTATAAAGCTACAAGCGGAGGCCCTCCGTCACTCGAGAGGGACTTAGTTTATACTCACTTAAGAGTTATCTCCGCGAGCTTATAAAGCTACAAGCGGAGGCCCTCCGTCACTCGAGAGGGACTTAGTTTGTACTCACTTAATAGTTATCTCCGCGAGCTTAAAAAGCTACAAGCGGAGGCCCTCCGTCACTCGAGAGGGACTTAGTTTATACTCACTTAAGAGTTATCTCCGCGAGCTTATAAAGCTACAAGCGGAGGCCCTCTGTCACTCGAGAGGGACTTAGTTTATACTCACTTAAGAGTTATCTCCGCGAGCTTATAAACCTACAAGCGGAGGCCCTCCCCACTCGAGAGGGACTTAGTTTATACTCACTTAAGAGTTATCTCCGCGAGCTTATAAAGCTACAAGCGGAGGCCCTCGTCATTCGAGAGGGACTTAGTTTATACTCACTTAAGAGTTATCTCCGCGAGCTTATAAAGCTACAAGCGGAGGCCCTCCGTCACTCGAGAGGGACTTAGTTTATACTCACTTAAGAGTTATCTCCGCGAGCTTATAAACCTACAAGCGGAGGCCCTCCGTCACTCGAGAGGGACTTAGTTTATACTCACTTAAGAGTTATCTCCGCGAGCTTATAAAGCTACAAGCGGAGGCCCTCCGTCACTCGAGAGGGACTTAGTTTATACTCACTTAAGAGTTATCTCCGCGAGCATATAAAGCTACAAGCGGAGGCCCTCCGTCACTCGAGAGGGACTTAGCTTATACTCACTTAAGAGTTATCTCCGCGAGCTTATAAAGCTACAAGCGGAGGTCCTCCGTCACTCGAGAGGGACTTAGCTTATACTCACTTAAGACTTATCTCCGCGAGCTTATAAAGCTACAAGCGGAGGCCCTCCGTCACTCGAGAGGGACTTAGCTTATACTCACTTAAGAGTTATCTCCGCGAGCTTATAAAGCTACAAGCGGAGGCCCTCCGTCACTCGAGAGGGACTTAGTTTATACTCACTTAAGAGTTATCTCCGCGAGCTTATAAAGCTACAAGCGGAGGCCCTCCGTCACTCGAGACGGACTTAGTTTATACTCAACTAAGAGTTATCTCCGCGAGCTTATAAAGCTACAAGCGGAGGCCCTCCGTCACTCGAGAGGGACTTAGTTTATACTCACTTAAGAGTTATCTCCGCGAGCTTATAAAGCTACAAGCGGAGGCCCTCCGTCACTCGAGAGGGACTTAGTTTATACTCACTTAAGAGTTATCTCCGCGAGCTTATAAAGCTACAAGCGGAGGCCCTCCGTCACTCGAGAGGGACTTAGTTTATACTCACTTAAGAGTTATCTCCGCGAGCATAAAAAGCTACAAGCGGAGGCCCTCCGTCACTCGAGAGGGACTTAGTTTATACTCACTTAAGAGTTATCTCCGCGAGCTTATAAAGCTACAAGCGGAGGCCCTCCGTCACTCGAGAGGGACTTAGTTTATACTCAACTAAGAGTTATCTCCGCGAGCTTATAAAGCTACAAGCGGAGGCCCTCCGTCACTCGAGAGGGACTTAGTTTATACTCACTTAAGAGTTATCTCCGCGAGCTTATAAAGCTACAAGCGGAGGCCCTCCGTCACTCGAGAGGGACTTAGTTTATACTCACTTAAGAGTTATCTCCGCGAGCTTATAAAGCTACAAGCGGAGGCCCTCCGTCACTCGAGAGGGACTTAGTTTACACTCACTTAAGAGTTATCTCCGCGAGCTTATAAAGCTACAAGCGGAGGCCCTCCGTCACTCGAGAGGGACTTAGTTTATACTCAATTAAGAGTTATCTCCGCGAGCTTATAAAGCTACAAGCGGAGGCCCTCCGTCACTCGAGAGGGACTTAGTTTATACTCACTTAAGAGTTATCTCCGCGAGCTTATAAAGCTACAAGCGGAGGCCCTCCGTCACTCGAGAGGGACTTAGTTTTTACTCACCTAAGAGTTATCTCCGCGAGCTTATAAAGCTACAAGCGGAGGCCCTCCGTCACTCGAGAGGGACTTAGTTTATACTCACCTAAGAGTTATCTCCGCGAGCTTATAAAGCTACAAGCGGAGGCCCTCCGTCACTCGAGAGAGACTTAGTTTATACTCACTTAAGAGTTATCTCCGCGAGCTTATAAAGCTACAAGCGGAGGCCCTCCATCACTCGAGAGGGACTTTGTTTATACTCACTTAAGAGTTATCTCCGCGAGCTTATAAAGCTACAAGCGGAGGCCCTCCGTCACCCGAGAGGGCCTTAGTTTATACTCCGATCTGGGAGACAAGTTCTATTATTAGATGCCCGACGCGGAGCAAGCTCAAGCGTCTTGGGACTTAATAAAATCATCGATCCGGGAGGCTAGCTCTATGACCGGATTCCCAACGCGGAGCAAGCTCCAGCGTCCTGGGACTTAATTAAATCATCGATCCGGGAGGCTAGCTCTACGACCGGATGCCCGACGCGGAGCAAGCTCCAGCGTCCTGGGACTTGATAAAATCATCGATCCGGGAGGCTAGCTCTACGACCGGATGCCCGATGCGGAGCAAGCTCCAGCGTCCTGGGACTTAATAAAATCATCGATCCGGGAGCTCAGTGCGTCCACCGGATGTCTGATGCGGAGCAAGCTCCAGCGTCATAGGACTTAATAAAATCATCGATCCGGGAGCTCAGTGCGTCCACCGGATGTCTGATGCGGAGCAAGCTCCAGCGTCATAGGATCTAATAAAATCACCGATCCGGGAGCTCAGTGCGTCCACCGGATGTCCGATGCAGAGCAAGCTCCAGCGTCCTGGGACTTAATAAAATCATCGATCCGGGATGCTAGCTCTACGACCGGATGCCCGACGCGGAGCAAGCTCCAGCGTCCTGGGACTTGATAAAATCATCGATCCGGGAGGCTAGCTCTACGACCGGATGCCCGACGCGAAGCAAGCTCCAGCGTCCTGGGACTTGATAAAATCATCGATCCGGGAGGCTAGCTCTACGACCGGATGCCCGACGCGGAGCAAGCTCAAGCGTCCTGGGACTTAATAAAATCATCGATCCGGGAGCTCAGTGCGTCCACCGGATGTCTGATGCGGAGCAAGCTCCAGCGTCATAGGACTTAATAAAATCATCGATCCGGGAGCTCAGTGCGTCCACCGGATGTCTGATGCGGAGCAAGCTCCAGCGTCATAGGACCTAATAAAATCATCGATCCGGGAGCTCAGTGCGTCCACCGGATGCCCGACGCGGAGCAAACTCAAGAGTCCTGGGACTTAATAAAATCGTCGATCCGGGAGCTCAGTGCATCCACCGGATGTCCGATGCGGAGCAAGCTCCAGCGTCATAGGACTTCAAGCATAATCCGGGAGCTCAATGCGTCCACCGGATGGCCGACGCGGAGGAAGCTCCAGCGTCATAGGACTTCAAGCATAATCTGGGAGCTCAATGCGTCCATCGGATGTCCGATGCGGAGCAAGCTCCATCGTCATAGGACTTCAAGCATAATCTGGGAGCTCAATGCGTCCACCGGATGTCCGACGCGGAGCAAGCTCCAGCGTCTTAGCACTAAATAAAATCATCGATCCGGGAGGCTAGCTCTACGACCGGATGCCTCACGCGGAGCAAGCTCCAGCGTCCTGGGAGTTAAACCACTAGGTTACAAAACACTCTCCTCACTTATATATTTACGTATATATTGTTGTTTGCAGGAGGTTTGATATGTCAAGTAATTACAAATATTAAAGATGTAATAAATGTAGTCCAACTCCTGGCCTAAGCAAATAATTACAAGACTTCCTCCCGTTGTAGTGGAAGGGTAGTCAGGATCGATCCACGAGGAGGCGTGTCAGCGGGATCCTAGTAGCCTTGGAAATCTCACGTCTGTGTCGACCAGTAGCCTCGATTTCGACCTTGGTGCTCGATGTCGACCTCGGCTGTCGATGTTCTCTGCAACAGAAGACCTGCAGAGACAAAAACAAGTGGTCGATATCGACTGGTGGGGGTCGATATCGATGTTAGTCCACGAAATCGACTGGCCCAGAAGACTGCCAGTCGATACAGAAGGGTCGATATCGATGTCTGGTGTCGATATCGATGTCAGCAAAACTCCGCAGCGATGTTCGTCGTCGACTCAGAAAACTGTCGTCGAACTCAGCGGTCGATATCGACGTCTGGGGTCGATATCGATGTCTCCCTGCAGTGTGTTAGTTGTTTGTCGGCAAAGAAAGGGCCGAAGACTTTAGGAGTGGAGAGAGAAGCAATGAATAGAAATAAAGCAGGGGTTTTAGTGTGTATAAAATATGTAAAAGCAACTCCTAGGATTAGGGTTTACCACAACGTTAACCAATGCATGCAAATGAGATAAATAAGACGGACAATTGCGCTATTTCACCCGAGGGACAAGCTTTCGCCGTACACCAACTCTTAGGATTACTCTTTCAAATAAACCTAATTGTCTCTACCAATTTTATGTTTATAACTCAAGTTGTTAGCATGAATCCCTTTTCTTTCGATTAGGACTAAACATAGAATCGTAGGAGGAGAGATAGACACAACGATATCAACATCAAATACTTACCTCAAACGCGCATGGCTAACGTCGGGCTCACCCCGACCCTAAGAGCTTTGGGGAACTACTCGCTTCTCATCATGGGATTCATCGTCAATTGAAAGGAAGAAACTTGCATTAAAATAAACTCCGAAGCTTTACAACTCAACGTCAACTTTCGCAAACGTCAAACCCTAAAACTTCTCTCTAACTCTAATGTCTATGTCTTGTTAATTGATTGTATTCTTGGATGCTTGGATGCCCTAACAAATCAGCCCTAGGGCTTTATTTATAGGCTACTAATCCTCGCTATCCAAGGATTGTAACTCCTATCTAAACTAATAACTCTATCCGAACAATTAGGATAGGTCTTTTATTTTGATAAAACTTAAAGGAACTTAAAGGTAAAAGATAAATATCTCTTCAGCTGCTATCTATCTTGAAAGTATGAGATAATCCCGTGCCTCCTTGAAGATATAGTGCCAATCCGCATTCGAAATCGAGTCTATCTTCTGTCGAGATAAGGGGTCGATATCGACACCAGAGGTCGATATCGAGTTCTCTGTTCCTGCTCGACTTGTTCAGCTCTGGTCGATTTCTATGTTGAGGTCGATATGGGGGTCGATATCGACACTGGGGGTCGATATCTGGGTCTAAGGTCGATATCTACCTCTTCTCAGCTTCACTTGATGTCTATGTTGAGGTCGATATCTATGTTGAAGGTCGATATCTACCCCAGAGGTCGATATCTGGGTCTAGGGTCGATATCTACCTCTTCTCAGCTTCACTTGGCTTCTTCGTTTTGACTCCGTTTTCGCTCGAATTCCTGCATGGTTAGCTCAAAACATGTGCAAACTCTATTTCTTGCATTTTAGCCCATTCTTACACAAGTTTATATTCTTTTGAACCTTTGTTTTGGAGATCGAATGAAATATGCAGTCAAAAGATGCAATAAAAGAAGGTGCAAATGTGTACATCATATATATACATCGTCCCTTATTTGTATGGAAGGGAATTGATTTGAAGGTCTTTATCGGGAGAATGTCGCGAGGATAATATTTGGGGCCTTTCATCGATTTGATAGGGAGATACTCCACCGCATCCCGTGACTTTCAACAAGAAAGAATCCAGCCGCGGCCCAACGGACCATCCATATCTTCGATTATGAAAGGTCGCGGACGATTGCTACACGAAGTCCCTGTGGTCACACCGTTTCCAAAAGCCCTGTATTTGATGGAAAAAATACAAGCGGAAAAAGAGGTTGACTGACCCATGCTGAATTAGATAGTCGCGTCTGTTATTATTGGCCGCGAACCACCTACCGAGGTTACCGGGTGGCGACGGGCGGTCATATGAAGCGGATGCGGAGGATCAAAGCCCTTCAATGGGTCTTGTCGAGGTCCTGCGTTTGTATTTTCAGCACCACGATCATTCATAGTGGCCCATTAAGAGGCTCCCGCGGCGGTGGATGTCTATGCAGGGACGAGGTTGCACACGCGGACTCAAGGTGAGCGATGATTGGACGCGAACGGATCTCTCGAATGGTGACCGATTTGTCTTCCTTGTGTCTTCTTGTGACTGTACAGGCCTTCCGGGTTTGCTTTCTTCTGCCCGCGGCTGTTGTTCTGGGCATCTCATGACAGGCATACAAATGTATATGTATATTTGCTATTTATCAATTTCTAGCCGTGGACCACTATCTTCATTCTATGTCTAATGAAGCGTACTAGTTTTTTGTCTCAAAGGAGATCAATTATGATGACCCTTTCCTATTTTATGCTGATAACCCAGATCGGAGGGGTCAAAAAAGGGATGCTTCTTCAGATTTCACTTATGCAATGCATAATCAAATTTGCTATATATGAGCTCCCCAGTTAATGCTTAAAAGCTAGCTATAAAAAGGGGCCAAGAAGTGCCTGCGTGAAGGGTGATTTTTAGGGATATACCAGTTTACCCTATTGCGTGCATTTGCTATTCAATGATAAAAAAGAGAGATCTATAAATCGATGTGTGTATCTCTCAAATACCTCCGCAGACCGGTTTCTTCTATTACTTATTCATAATCGTTTCAAAAAGATGAAATCAATCGGATTTAAATAAGTATATACTGCATATCGTACTTGAATTACCTCTTAGCGTGAGATTTTTCCCCACGGACGGCGCCAGTGATGAAACCACATGTGAAAAGTGAACCTCCTCCCACGTCCCCGTGGGGGAGGTGATCCACGTGTCGATTTTCAGTTGGTCGGCGGTCTTACCTGAAGCCCCCTTCCTACTATTATCTATCCTCAATGGGGGCCTCGACCTGTGCCGCCGGACCTAGTGCTCGGCTCGTTCCACTTTTCGGGCAATGATCTCACCAAACGTCGGCTCATTTCTGAGTCGAGACGAACCCGCTCAGATAGGCTTGAAGAGCCCCCTATTCCCGGCCTATGCCCCTCGGAATATCATGGGAACCGACCTCTGTTAATAAGGCTTCGACCTCTTTTTATAGTGCAAGTACTCCTATTTGCATGTCACTCGTTTGCCACATGTCAAGTGTCTCACACCATGTGTGATGGGGGCATGGGTGCCATGTGTCCCGACATGCATGTGAGATCCGTAGGCGGTTTATCGTCCGCGGACATCCTGAGTCTCAGTTTTTTACTTGCACTCGTCCATTTTTTAATGTTTATAAGGTTCTATTTATATAGCGGGAAACCTTATTTATTTATGATTTTTGAGAATATCATTATTTAAATCTCGGGCATCATCAATCATTATTTAAGTCTCGGGCATCATCAGTCACACATTTCGACATTTTCTCATAAGATATTGTACACGTAATTCTATCGAAATCTTAAACAATCAAAAATGGCATATCCTCTACTCTATTTACTCTGTAACTTGGTAGATACAAGTTTTATAATGTATTTATTAAATCAGAGCCTAAAATTCCATGTTTTAAATCCGTCGTATATTCCGACATTCTCTCCTAGGGTACTGTACACGTAATTCTATCGAAATCATAAACAATAAAAAATGGCATATCCTCTACTCTAATGACTCTGTAACCTGGTTGATACAAGTTTTATAATGTATTTATTCAATCAGAGCCTAAAATTCCATGTTTTAAATCTGCCGTATATTCCGACATTTCTCATAGGGTATTGTACACGTAATTCTATCGAAATCTTAAACAATCGAAATTGACATATCATCTACTCTAATAACTCTGTAACTTGGTAGATACAAGTTTTATATTGTACTTATTGAATCGGAGCCTAAAATTCTGTCTTTTAAGTCCGTCGAACATTTCGACATTTTCTCATAGGGTAGTACACGTAATTCTATCGAAATCTTACACAATCGAAAATGGCATATCCTCTACTCTAATGACTCTGTAACCTGGTAGATACAAGTTTTATAATGTATTTATTCAATTAGAGCCTAAAATTCCATGTTTTAAATCTGTCGTATATTCCGACATTTCTGATAGGGTATTATTGTACACGTAATTCTATCGAAATCTTAAACAATCGAAAAATGGCATATCCTCTACTCTAATGACTCTATAACTTGGTAGATACAAGTTTTATATTGTATTTATTTAATCGGGGCCTAAAATTTCGTGTTTTAAGTCCGTAGCACATTTTGACATTTTCTCATAGGGTATTGTACACGTAATTCTATCGAAATCTTAAACAATCCAAAATAGCATATCCTCTACTCTAATGACTCTGTAACTTGGTAGAAACAAGTTTTAGAATGTATTTATTCAATCAGAGCCTAAAATTCTATGTTTTAAATCCGTCGTATATTCCGACATTTTCTCATAGGGTACTGTACACGTAATCCTATCGAAATCATAAACAATTAAAAATGGCATATCCTCTACTCTAATGACTCTGTTACTTGGTAGATACAAGTTTTACAATGTATTTATTCAATTAGAGCCTAAAATTCCATGTTTTAAATCCGTCGTATATTCCGACATTTTCTCATAGGGTACTGTACACGTAATTCTACCGAAATCTTAAACAATCGAAATTGACATATCCTCTACTCTAATGACTCTATAACTTGGTAGATACAAGTTTTATATTGTACTTATTGAATCGGAGCCTAAAATTTCGTCTTTTAAGTCCGTCGAACATTTCGACATTTTCTCATAGGGTAGTACACGTAATTCTATCGAAATCTTACACAATCGAAAATGGCATATCCACTACTCTAATGACTCTGTAACCTGGTAGATACAAGTTTTATAATGTATTTATTCAATCAGAGCCTAAAATTCCATGTTTTAAATCTGTCGTATATTCCGACATTTCTCATAGGGTATTATTGTACACGTAATTCTATCGAAAACTTAAACAATTGAAAATGGCATATCCTCTACTCTAATGACTCTATAACTTGGTAGATACAAGTTTTATATTGTATTTATTTAATCGGGGCCTAAAATTTCGTGTTTTAAGTCCGTAGCACATTTCGACATTTTCTCATAGGGTACTGTACACGTAATTCTATCGAAATCTTAAACAATCCAAAATGGCATATCCTCTACTCTAATGACTCTATAACTTGGTAGAAACAAGTTTTAGAATGTATTTATTCAATCAGAGCCTAAAATTCCATGTTTTAAATCTATCGTATATTCCGACATTTCTCATAGGGTATTATTGTACACGTAATTCTATCGAAATCTTAAACAATTGAAAATGGCATATCCTCTACTCTAATGACTCTGTAACTTGGTAGATACATGTTTTATATTGTATTTATTTAATCGGGGCCTAAAATTTCGTGTTTTATGTCCGTAGCACATTTCGACATTTTCTCATAAGATATTATACACGTAATTCTATCGAAATCTTAAACAATAAAAAATGGCATATCCTCTACTCTATTTACTCTTTAACTTGGTAGATACAAGTTTTATAATGTATTTATTAAATCAGAGCCTAAAATTCCATGTTTTAAATCCGTCGTATATTCCGACATTCTCTCCTAGGGTACTGTACAGGTAATTCTATCGAAATCATAAACAATAAAAAATGGCATATCCTCTACTATAATGACTCTGTAACTTGGTAGATACAAGTTTTACAATGTATTTATTCAATCAGAGCCTAAAATTCCATGTTTTAAATCCGTCGTTGTTGTTGCAGGAGGCTTGATATGTCAAGTAATTACAAATATAAAGATGTAAATAAATGTAAACCTAACTCCTGGCTTAAGCAAATAATTACAAGACTTCCTCCCGTTGTAGTGGAAGGGTAGTCAGGATCGATCCACGAGGAGGTGTGTCAGCGGGATCCTAGTAGCGTTGGAAATCTCAAGTCTGCGTCGACCAATAGCCTCGATTTCGACCTTGGGCCTCGACGTCGACCTTGGATGTCGATGTTCTCTGCAACAGAAGACCTGCAAAGACAAAAACAAGTGGTCGATATCGACTGGTGGGGGTCGATATCGATGTTAGTCCTCGAAATCGACTGGCTCAGAAGTCTGCCAGTCGATACAGAAGGGTCGATATCGATGTCTTGTGTCGATATCGATGTCAGCAAAACTCCGCAGCGATGTTCGTCGTCGACTCAGAAAACTGTCGATGAACTCAGTGGTCGATATCGACGACTGGGGTCGATATCGATGTCTCCCTGCAGTGTGTTAGTTTCTCGTCGGCAAAGAAAGGCTGGAGAATTAAGGATGGAAAGAGAAGCGATGAATAGAAATAAAACAGCGGGTTTTGGTGAATATAAAATATGTAAAAGCGACTCCTAGGATTAGGGTTTACCACAACGTTAACCAATGCATGCGATGAGATAAATAAGACGGACAATTGCGCTATTTCATCCGAGGGACAAGCTTTCGCCGTACACCAACTCTTAGGATTACTCTTTCAAATAAACCTAATTGTCTCTACCAATTTTATGTTTATAACTCAAGTTGTTAGCATGAATCCCTTTTCTTTCGATTAGGACTAAACATAGAATCGTAGGAGGAGAGATAGACACAACGATATCAACATCAAATACTTACCTCAAGCGCGCATGGCTAACGTCGGGCTCACCCCGACCCTAAGAGCTTTTGGGGAACTACTCGCTTCTCATTATGGAACTCATCGTTAATTGAAAGGGAAAAACTTGCATTAAACTAAACTTCGAAGCTTTACAACTCAACGTCAACTTTCGCAAACGTCAAACCCTAAAACTTCTCTTCTAACTCTAACTCTATTGTCTATTGTCTTGGGTTATTCTATGATTGGATGGGATTGAATAATTAAAAGATGATCTAACAAATCAGCCCTAGGGCTTTATTTATAGGCTACTAATCCTCGCTATCCAAGGATTGTAACTCCTATCTAAACTAATAACTCTATCCGAACAATTAGGATAAAACTTAAATAACTTAAAGGTAAAAGATGAATAAAACTTCAGCTGTCCTCTATCTTTGAAAGTATGAGATACTCCCGTGCCTCCTTGAAGATATAGTGCCAATCCGCATTCGAAATCGAGTCTATCTTCTGTCGAGATAAGGGGTCGATATCGACACCAGAGGTCGATATCGAGGTCTCTGTTCCTGCTCGACTTGTTCAGTTCTGGTCGATTTCTATGTTGAGGTCGATATGGGGGTCGATATCGACACTGGGGGTCGATATCTGGGTCTAAGGTCGATATCTACCTCTTCTCAGCTTCACTTGATGTCTATGTTGAGGTCGATATCTATGTTGAAGGTCGATATCTACCCCAGAGGTCGATATCTGGGTCTAGGGTCGATATCTACCTCTGCTCAGCTTCACTTGGCTTCTTTGTTTTGACTCCGTTTTCGCTCGAATTCCTGCATGGTTACCTCAAAACATGTGCAAACTCTATTTCTTGCATTTTAGCCCATTCTTACACAAGTTTATATTCTTTTGAACCCTTTTCTTTGGAGATCGAATGAAATAAGAAGTCAAAAGATGCAATAAAAGAAGGTGAAAATATGTACATCAAAACACCCCATACTTAGACTTGCTTGTCCTCAAGCAATAACCAAGCAATAACCAACACCTACAACACACCCTTCAAGTCTTCGCCTTTGTCAAAAGCAACATCATAAGCGGTAGCAAAGCAAAGCAAGTGAATTTAACGTCATAGCACATATTTTGGCGATCCATAGGCATATGCAATTTTGATCCAACCTCACAGGGATAATGTGTTTGCACTCAACTCTCATGTGTTTAGGCTATGAAGATCACTCTCAACTCAATTCCATATACAATCTCATAAACATTGCAATTTATAAAAATCCACTTCGCAACCAATTATGAAAATGCAATAAGAATCATCAGGAGGACTTTCGCTCAATGGAAGACTTCATAGAAGACTCCATTCGGCGGGGTTGTAATGGGGCTTGGTATGAAATAAAGGGTATGGAATTATTTGGCTATGTGGTGCTTTTATAATTCGGGAATCAAGACTCCTAAATCTCAACACTTGCAATACCCAAACCATAACTCTTCAATATAATGCTCTAAAGATGCATTCCATCAACCCTTCTTCCAAGTTCTAATATACTCTCAAAAATATAACATTTGTATGAATAAAAAAAACTTTAGGATTTTGGCTGATGCACTTTATATATATATACATATATTTTTTCGGATTTTTTTTTTCGAACATAATACTAAACTATGTGCATTTATATGGTGAGCCAAAACATCCTTTTACAAAATATGACAAAATGTAAATATGTACCATCCTATAATTTCCTTGCTTACAACTAGACATTATGCTCTTTTCTTTCCACAAGGCATTAGTTCCAACAAATCTAAGTCTCAATTCCCAAATGGGGGTCAGGCTCAATTCGGCTAGGGATAATTTTGTGGAGTTTGCAATTCAGGCTCAGGCTAATGTTCTGGCTTCAAGCAGGGATAATGCAGGGTAGGTAAAGAGAGGATAAAATTGGCTTAAAAGATGCCTCCATCATTTAATTCTCGTAAACATAAACATATATATGCATTGGTTTTGAATAACTATCACAACATTTAGAGATGCATAGGAAGAGTAAATTCACTCAAGAAAGCGGAGGGATTTTTGATGTTCTCCCTATAGGCCAAAATTCTCACAAGGACAATTTTTGTTGGATTTGCTTTTTAGCCTAGGATCATATGTGCTCAATTTCATCACAAGTTCACAATCTACATAAAAAATTTTAAGAACTTAGGCTAAACCATCCAAATATGCCGTAGGGTTTACATGATCAAGTCAGCTATTGAGTTTTCATCATAGGACATCTAAGTAGGGTTAGAAAATAAACATGCATTTTTTTTTGTATTTTTGACATTTTTCTATTTTTTTTGATTTTTTTGACATTTTATAAAAGTAAAACTAAAAACAAAAATTTAAACATGAATGCAATGCGAAGAAGAAACCAAGTTAAGACCATAAGACATGTCTTTCCCCCACCCCATACTTAAAATATACAGTGTCCTCACTGTATTAAAAAGAAGAACAAGGGTAGAGAGAGACTTACAGCGCAACCTGCGGATTCAGGTCGATTTCAGGTGAGGTCGATGCCAGAAGTCGATATCGGGTACAGTGGACGATGTCGACTGCATCTGTTGAATTCGAGGAAGAAAATGAAGACGAGGGCTGCCTGATGGGGGTCGATATCGAGTATTAGGGTCGATATCGACCTCTGCTTTACGCTCCTGAGTCCTCGATGTCGACTCCAGGAGATGGCTTGACCCTGGGGGGGTCGATTTCGACTAGCCTGGTCGATTTTGACTGCCTCTGCAGAAGCTTCTTTTCTTCTTCGTCGTCCCTTTTGCTTGATAACCTGAAATCTTCGTTAGAAATATAGATAAAGCACGAATTATCTCAGTTTTAAAAGTTTCAAAACATCCAAAAATTAAATCCTAAAAACCATCTATGCGAAAAATTTAAAGGTTTTATGTACATGCTTTAGATTTTTGAGTCGCTAGGCCGACTTCTCCTTCAATGCTTTATGACCCTTTTTTGTAGGGACCCTTCGAGCGTGAGCCTTCTCCTGGGTCATCTAGGTCCTTTTGGTAGTATCTAAGCTCGGCGACCAAGGCTTCTTTGATGTTAGGCTCTTCTTTGGGTGCTTTCCTTCTCTTTCGTGACCTAACTTTAGCAATATAGGCAAACCATGGAGCTATGACCCTCTCTTTAGTAGAATTATCAATAATCGGCTTAATTGATTTACCAATAATGAACGGAGGAGGGTTAGGAATCATACCTGGGCTTACCTGTTTGAGCCCGAAACAGAAATCTTCGGGCTGAGGAGTGGTCGATTTCGGCCTAGGTGGGTCGATTTCGAGTGCTGTGGTCGATATCGATATGTGGGGGTCGATATCGACCTCTGTGACCCCATACTTAAGCTCCTGGCAGTGATCTGGCATACTCGATTTCGACCAAGGGGGGTCGATTTCGATGTGTTTAGTCGATATCGACTGGTTCCAGTCGATGTCGACCCTGCTTGCTGTTTCCGTCCTCGCCAACAAAAATTTTCTAAGCTTTTCCTTAGCCGGCGAGAGGACTTCTTGTTCCAGGTGCTTTGTTTCGCTCATGGTTGGGTTGAAAGAGAATTCTATCACTTCGTTCCCTATAGTAAAGGTTAGTAATCCTCGACGTACATTGATATTGGCATCTGCAGTAGCTAAGAAAGGCCTACCAAGGATAATAGGCACTACAGGATCTTCAGGCATCTCCAATACAATGAAATCAGTAGGCACAAAGAACTTACCTACCTTTACCGGAACGTCATCAACTATACCTGTGGGTCGGACGAATGAGTTGTCAGCCATATAAAGCTTCATGTCCACAGGTTCAAGTGCACCAATGTTCACCTTCTGCCAAATAGAGAGAGGCATGAGACTTACACTTGCCCCTAGGTCACATAGGGCTTTGTAGCGATGTTGGCCAAGTCCCACGGTGATTGCAAACTTCCCTGGATCACTCTTCTTCTCAGGGAAGTCCATCTTCGAGCACTCCTCTGCGATCTCTGCCATGGATCTCTTCTTGCTCAGGATGTCTTTGAGGAATCGCACATAGGCGGGCATCTCGCTTAGGGCTTCTGTTAGAGGGATGGTGATGTTGAGTCCTTGAAGAATCTTTATGAAGCGCCTAAACTTACCTTTGGTGGGATCCTCCAACGCTTTGGAAGGGAATGGCAACGTCTTCTTTGGTGGGGGGGCCAAAACGGAGGTCGGAGGGGCCTGCTGAACATCGATGTCGACTGGAGTTGGGTCGATATCGACTGGTAGGGTCGATTTTGACCTCTGTTGTGGCTCTGATGGCTCTGCAGTGTCATCGACATCGACTAGGGGGTCGACATGGTGGTCGATATCGACCTCTGGGTCGACTTCGACTGGTCTGTCGACGTCGACTAGGTCTATTGCTTTCTCCTCCGTTTCCGTCCGTGACTTTTGTACTTTGGTGCCACTCCTTAATTGTATGGCTGCGACATGGCCCGTCCCGGATTGTCCCTTAGGATTTGTGGTGGGTTGCCCAGGGAGTGTTCCGGACGGTCTTGGGATTTGTGCCGCTAATTGACCCAGTTGGGTCTCTACGTTCTTCTTCCATATGTCCATCTCCCCAATCCTTGTGGTAAGGTGATTTAGTTGAGAGTGGATAGCATTGTTGGATTGATCGTTCTTAGCTTGGTTCCGCCTTATCTCATCCAGTACTAGTTGAAGATCATCCTTCTTTTGGTCTCTCTCCGGGTGCCCTGGAGCTCTATAAGGCGGAGGGTCCCTAGGGTTAACCGGGTTCCTTTGTGGTTGATGGAACCTTTGGTCTCCCCAATATTGGTTATTGGGACCCCTCATGTAGCGCGCCTCTTGGTGAGTCTCCGCTAGGTGTACTTGTTCGGCATGGGGGCACTCGATGGTGGTGTGTCGCTGCGATCCGCATTCGATGCAATCTTGGTTCTCTGAAAGGAACCTTACTTGCTTTTGGAGCTTTCTAAGTTGATCTCTGTGGAATTGCTCCTTCACATCCGGATCGATTACATTGGAGGGTTCATATAAGGGCATAGATGGGGCAGGCCTCGATGATGATGATGTGTCGGAAGCCTCAGGAGTCCCATATGTGTTGTCAAACTCCACCAACCTCTCTATGGTCTCCCAAGCCTCTTGTGGAGCGAGTTCAAGGTAGCCATAGGCGGTGTAGGTGTTGATCCTTTCCTTTGTTGCAGCGTCAAGAGCATTGTATATGATCTCCTGAATTACATATGGTGGTTGGCCATGCGTCGGGCATGATCGTAGGAGGTCCTTGAACCTTTCCCAAACAATCGCTAGAGCTTCACCAGGCTTTTGTTTGAAAGCCGTGATTTTTTGTCGGATCAACGCCGTCTTAGAAGGAGGAAAGAACTTGTTGAGAAACGCGTCCTTGACTTCATTCCAGGTGTGGAGCGATTTTGGGGCTAAGCTTTCCAACCACTGCAATGCTTTCCCTGTAAGAGACCATCGAAAGGCTTTTAGTTGGACATACTCAAGACTTCGTCCATCAGCAATAGTATCACAAAGGTCTAAGAAGGTAGAAATACGTGCCATAGGGCATTCGTTAGGTTTTCCTTCATATTGGTGCCTTCTAATCTCAGTTAAGAAGTTAGGTTTTATTTCAAAATTAGAGGCAGGGATAAGAATTGCCGATTCAGGCACTGTGAGAGCGGGATGCATATATTGCTTGGCATTCCTAGGGAGGGCATTGATTTGGGCTTCTATTTGCCTTCGGCCTTCCTCCTCCCTATCCGCACGCTCCTTAAGTGCCGCCTCTCTAGTAGTTAGGTCCTCAACCTGCCTCCTTAGTTGTTCAATGAGTTCTGCTTGGTTCGCGTTTTCCGCCATGATTCTTTGAGCTTGGGCCCTTAGATGGAAATAACGCTCAGGGTCGTCTACTCCTTCAAATTCAGGTGGGCGATCAGCGCGTCGCATACACCTGCAAAGCCAATCTAGATAAAGATGTGAGATAGACTACTAGGGCACGATTGATTGCCTCCCCGGCAACGGCGCCAATTTGTTGTTGCAGGAGGCTTGATATGTCAAGTAATTACAAATATAAAGATGTAAATAAATGTAAACCTAACTCCTGGCTTAAGCAAATAATTACAAGACTTCCTCCCGTTGTAGTGGAAGGGTAGTCAGGATCGATCCACGAGGAGGCGTGTCAGCGGGATCCTAGTAGCATTGGAAATCTCAAGTCTGCGTCGACCAATAGCCTCGATTTCGACCTTGGGCCTCGACGTCGACCTTGGATGTCGATGTTCTCTGCAACAGAAGACCTGCAAAGACAAAAACAAGTGGTCGATATCGACTGGTGGGGGTCGATATCGATGTTAGTCCACGAAATCGACTGGCTCAGAAGTCTGCCAGTCGATACAGAAGGGTCGATATCGATGTCTTGTGTCGATATCGATGTCAGCAAAACTCCGCAGCGATGTTCGTCGTCGACTCAGAAAACTGTCGACGAACTCAGTGGTCGATATCGACGTCTGGGGTCGATATCGATGTCTCCCTGCAGTGTGTTAGTTTCTCGTCGGCAAAGAAAGGCCGAAGAATTAAGGATGGAAAGAGAAGCGATGAATAGAAATAAAACAGCGGGTTTTGGGGAATATAAAATATGTAAAAGCGACTCCTAGGATTAGGGTTTACCACAACGTTAACCAATGCATGCGATGAGATAAATAAGACGGACAATTGCGCTATTTCATCCGAGGGACAAGCTTTCGCCGTACACCAACTCTTAGGATTACTCTTTCAAATAAACCTAATTGTCTCTACCAATTTTATGTTTATAACTCAAGTTGTTAGCATGAATCCCTTTTCTTTCGATTAGGACTAAACATAGAATCGTAGGAGGAGAGATAGACACAACGATATCAACATCAAATACTTACCTCAAGCGCGCATGGCTAACGTCGGGCTCACCCCGACCCTAAGAGCTTTTGGGGAACTACTCGCTTCTCATTATGGAACTCATCGTTAATTGAAAGGGAAAAACTTGCATTAAACTAAACTTCGAAGCTTTACAACTCAACGTCAACTTTCGCAAACGTCAAACCCTAAAACTTCTCTTCTAACTCTAACTCTATTGTCTATTGTCTTGGGTTATTCTATGATTGGATGGGATTGAATAATTAAAAGATGATCTAACAAATCAGCCCTAGGGCTTTATTTATAGGCTACTAATCCTCGCTATCCAAGGATTGTAACTCCTATCTAAACTAATAACTCTATCCGAACAATTAGGATAAAACTTAAATAACTTAAAGGTAAAAGATGAATAAAACTTCAGCTGTCCTCTATCTTTGAAAGTATGAGATAATCACGTGCCTCCTTGAAGATATAGTGCCAATCCGCATTCGAAATCGAGTCTATCTTCTGTCGAGATAAGGGGTCGATATCAACACCAGAGGTCGATATCGAGGTCTCTGTTCCTGCTCGACTTGTTCAGTTCTGGTCGATTTCTATGTTGAGGTCGATATGGGGGTCGATATCGACACTGGGGGTCGATATCTGGGTCTAAGGTCGATATCTACCTCTTCTCAGCTTCACTTGATGTCTATGTTGAGGTCGATATCTATGTTGAAGGTCGATATCTACCCCAGAGGTCGATATCTGGGTCTAGGGTCGATATCTACCTCTGCTCAGCTTCACTTGGCTTCTTTGTTTTGACTCCGTTTTCGCTCGAATTCCTGCATGGTTAGCTCAAAACATGTGCAAACTCTATTTCTTGCATTTTAGCCCATTCTTACACAAGTTTATATTCTTTTGAAACCTTTTCTTTGGAGATCGAATGAAATAAGAAGTCAAAAGATGCAATAAAAGAAGGTGAAAATATGTACATCAGTCGTATATTCCGACATTTTCTCATAGGGTACTGTACACGTAATTCTACCGAAATCTTAAACAATCGAAATTGACATATCCTCTACTCTAATGACTCTGTAACTTGGTAGATACAAGTTTTATATTGTACTTATTGAATCGGAGCCTAAAATTCCGTCTTTTAAGTCCGTCGCACATTTCGACATTTTCTCATAGGGTAGTACACAAAATTCTGTCGAAATCTTACACAATCGAAAATGGCATATCCTCCACTCTAATGACTCTGTAACTTGGTAGATACAAGTTTTATAATGTATTTATTCAATCAGAGCCTAAAATTCCATGTTTTCAATCTGTCGTATATTCCGACATTTCTCATAGGGTAGTACACGTAATTCTATCGAAATCTTAAACAATCGAAAATGGCATATCCTCTACACTAATGACTCTGTAACTTGGTAGATACAAGTTTAACAATTTATTTGTTCAATCAGAGCTTAAAATTCCATGTTTTAAATCTGTCGTATATTCCGACATTTTCTCATAGGGAACTGTACACGTAATTCTATCGAAATCTTAAACAATCGAAATTGACATATTCTCTACTCTAATGACTCTGTAACTTGGTAGATACAAGTTTTATATTATATTTATTGAATCGGAGCCTAAAATTCTGTCTTTTAAGTCCATCGCACACTTCGACATTTTCTCATAGGGTAGTACACGTAATTCTATCGAAATCTTTCACAATCGAAAATGGCATATCCTCTACTCTAATGACTCTGTAACTTGGTAGATACAAGTTTTATAATGTATTTATTCAATCAAAGTCTAAAATTCCATGTTTTAAATCTGTCGTATATTCCGACATTTTCTCATAGGGTATTGTAGACGTAATTCTATCGAAATCTTAAACAATCGAAAATGGCATATCCTCTACTCTAATGACTCTGTAACTTGGTAGATACAAGTTTTATATTGTATTTATTTAATCGGGGCCTAAAATTTTGTGTTTTAAGTCCGTCGCACATTTCGACATTTTCTCATAGGGTACTGTACACTTAATTCTATCGAAATCTTAAACAATCCAAAATGGCATATCCTCTACTCTAATGACTCTGTAACTTGGTAGAAACAAGTTTTAGAATGTATTTATTCAATCAGAACCTAAAATTCCATGTTTTAAATCCGTCGTATATTCCGACATTTTCTCATAATGTACTGTACACGTAATCCTATCGAAATCTTAAACAATCGAAAATGGCATATCCTCTACTCTATTGACTCTGTAACTTGGTAGATACAAGTTTTATATTGTATTTATTTAATCAGGGCCTAAAAATTCGTGTTTTAAGTCCGTAGATTATTTCGACATTTTCTCATAGGGTACTGTACGCGTAATTCTATCGAAATCTTAAACAATCCAAAATGGCATATCCTCTACTCTATTTACTCTGTAACTTGGTAGATACAAGTTTTATATTGTACTTATTGAATAGGAGCCTAAAATTCCGTCTTTTAAGTCCGTCGAACATTTCGACATTTTCTCATAGGGTAGTACACGTAATTCTATCGAAAACTTACACTATCGAAAATGGCATATCCTCTACTCTAATGACTCTTTAACCTGGTAGATACAAGTTTTATAATGTATTTATTCAATCAGAGCCTAAAATTCCATGTTTTAAATCTGTCGTATATTCCGACATTTCTCATAGGGTATTATTGTACACGTAATTCTATCGAAATCTTAAACAATTGAAAATGGCATATCCTCTACTCTAATGACTCTATAACTTGGTAGATACTAGTTTTATATTGTATTTATTTAATCGGGGCCTAAAATTTCGTGTTTTAAGTCCGTAGCACATTTCGACATTTTCTCATAGGGTACTGTACACGTAATTCTATCGAAATCTTAAACAATCCAAAATGGTATATCCTCTACTATAATGACTCTATAACTTGGTAGATACAAGTTTTACAATGTATTTATTCAATCAGAGCCTAAAATTCCATGTTTTAAATCCGTCGTATATTCCGACATTTTCTCATAGGGTACTGTACACGTAATTCTACCGAAATCTTAAACAATCGAAATTGACATATCCTCTACTCTAATGACTCTGTAACTTGGTAGATACAAGTTTTATATTGAACTTATTGAATCGGAGCCTAAAATTCCGTCTTTTAAGTCCGTCGCACATTTCGACATTTTCTCATAGGGTAGTACACATAATTCTGTCGAAATCTTACACAATCGAAAATGGCTTATCCTCTACTCTAATGACTCTGTAACTTGGCAGATACAAGTTTTATAATGTATTTATTCAATCAGAGCCTAAAATTCCATGTTTTAAATCTGTCGTATATTCCGACATTTCTCACAGGGTAGTACACGTAATTCTATCGAAATCTTAAACAATCGAAAATGGCATATCCTCTACTCTAATGACTCTGTAACTTGGTAGATACAAGTTTAACAATGTATTTGTTCAATCAGAGCCTAAAATTCCATGTTTTAAATCTGTCGTATATTCCGACATTTTCTCATAGGAAACTGTACACGTAATTCTATCGAAATCTTAAACAATCGAAATTGATATATTCTCTACTCTAATGACTCTGTAACTTGGTAGATACAAGTTTTATATTGTATTTATTGAATCGAAGCCTAAAATTCCGTCTTTTAAGTCTATCGCACATTTCGATATTTTCTCATAGGGTAGTACACGTAATTCTATCGAAATCTTTCACAATCGAAAATGGCATATCCTCTACTCTAATGACTCTGTAACTTGGTAGATACAAGTTTTATAATGTATTTATTCAATCAAAGTCTAAAATTCCATGTTTTAAATCTGTCGTATATTCCGACATTTTCTCATAGGGTATTGTACACGTAATTCTATCGAAATCTTAAACAATCGAAAATGGCATATCCTCTACTCTAATGACTCTGTAACTTGGTAGATACAAGTTTTATATTGTATTTATTTAATCGGGGCCTAAAATTTTGTGTTTTAAGTCCTTCGCACATTTCGACATTTTCTCATAGGGTACTGTACACTTAATTCTATCGAAATCTTAAACAATCCAAAATGGCATATCCTCTACTCTAATGACTCTGTAACATGGTAGAAACAAGTTTTAGAATGTATTTATTCAATCAGAGCCTAAAATTCCATGTTTTAAATCTGTCGTATATTCCGACATTTCTCACAGGGTAGTACACGTAATTCTATCGAAATCTTAAACAATCGAAAATGGCATATCCTCTACTCTAATGACTCTGTAACTTGGTAGATACAAGTTTAACAATGTATTTGTTCAATCAGAGCCTAAAATTCCATGTTTTAAATCTGTCGTATATTCCGACATTTTCTCATAGGAAACTGTACACGTAATTCTATCGAAATCTTAAACAATCGAAATTGATATATTCTCTACTCTAATGACTCTGTAACTTGGTAGATACAAGTTTTATATTGTATTTATTGAATCGAAGCCTAAAATTCCGTCTTTTAAGTCTATCGCACATTTCGATATTTTCTCATAGGGTAGTACACGTAATTCTATCGAAATCTTTCACAATCGAAAATGGCATATCCTCTACTCTAATGACTCTGTAACTTGGTAGATACAAGTTTTATAATGTATTTATTCAATCAAAGTCTAAAATTCCATGTTTTAAATCTGTCGTATATTCCGACATTTTCTCATAGGGTATTGTACACGTAATTCTATCGAAATCTTAAACAATCGAAAATGGCATATCCTCTACTCTAATGACTCTGTAACTTGGTAGATACAAGTTTTATATTGTATTTATTTAATCGGGGCCAAAAATTTTGTGTTTTAAGTCCTTCGCACATTTCGACATTTTCTCATAGGGTACTGTACACTTAATTCTATCGAAATCTTAAACAATCCAAAATGGCATATCCTCTACTCTAATGACTCTGTAACATGGTAGAAACAAGTTTTAGAATGTATTTATTCAATCAGAGCCTAAAATTCCATGTTTTAAATCTGTCGTATATTCCGACATTTCTCAGAGGGTAGTACACGTAATTCTATCGAAATCTTAAACAATCGAAAATGGCATATCCTCTACTCTAATGACTATGTAACTTGGTAGATACAAGTTTAACAATGTATTTGTTCAATCAGACCCTAAAATTCCATGTTTTAAATCTGTCGTATATTCCGACATTTTCTCATAGGAAACTGTACACGTAATTCTATCGAAATCTTAAACAATCGAAATTGATATATTCTCTACTCTAATGACTCTGTAACTTGGTAGATACAAGTTTTATATTGTATTTATTGAATCGAAGCCTAAAATTCCGTCTTTTAAGTCTATCGCACATTTCGATATTTTCTCATAGGGTAGTACACGTAATTCTATCGAAATCTTTCACAATCGAAAATGGCATATCCTCTACTCTAATGACTCTGTAACTTGGTAGATACAAGTTTTATAATGTATTTATTCAATCAAAGTCTAAAATTCCATGTTTTAAATCTGTCGTATATTCCGACATTTTCTCATAGGGTATTGTACACGTAATTCTATCGAAATCTTAAACAATCGAAAATGGCATATCCTCTACTCTAATGACTCTGTAACTTGGTAGATACAAGTTTTATATTGTATTTATTTAATCGGGGCCTAAAATTTTGTGTTTTAAGTCCGTCGCACATTTCGACATTTTCTCTTAGGGTAGTACACATAATTCTGTCGAAATCTTACACAATCGAAAATGGCTTATCCTCTACTCTAATGACTCTTTAACTTGGCAGATACAAGTTTTATAATGTATTTATTCAATCAGAGCCTAAAATTCCATGTTTTAAATCTGTCGTATATTCCGACATTTCTCACAGGGTAGTACACGTAATTCTATCGAAATCTTAAACAATCGAAAATGGCATATCCTCTACTCTAATGACTCTGTAACTTGGTAGATACAAGTTTAACAATATATTTGTTCAATCAGAGCCTAAAATTCCATGTTTTAAATCTGTCGTATATTCCGACATTTTCTCATAGGAAACTGTACACGTAATTCTATCGAAATCTTAAACAATCGAAATTGATATATTCTCTACTCTAATGACTCTGTAACTTGGTAGATACAAGTTTTATATTGTATTTATTGAATCGAAGCCTAAAATTCCGTCTTTTAAGTCTATCGCACATTTCGATATTTTCTCATAGGGTAGTACACGTAATTCTATCGAAATCTTTCACAATCGAAAATGGCATATCCTCTACTCTAATGACTCTGTAACTTGGTAGATACAAGTTTTATAATGTATTTATTCAATCAAAGTCTAAAATTCCATGTTTTAAATCTGTCGTATATTCCGACATTTTCTCATAGGGTATTGTACACGTAATTCTATCGAAATCTTAAACAATCGAAAATGGCATATCCTCTACTCTAATGACTCTGTAACTTGGTAGATACAAGTTTTATATTGTATTTATTTAATCGGGGCCTAAAATTTTGTGTTTTAAGTCCTTCGCACATTTCGACATTTTCTCATAGGGTACTGTACACTTAATTCTATCGAAATCTTAAACAATCCAAAATGGCATATCCTCTACTCTAATGACTCTGTAACATGGTAGAAACAAGTTTTAGAATGTATTTATTCAATCAGAGCCTAAAATTCCATGTTTTAAATCTGTCGTATATTCCGACATTTCTCACAGGGTAGTACACGTAATTCTATCGAAATCTTAAACAATCGAAAATGGCATATCCTCTACTCTAATGACTCTGTAACTTGGTAGATACAAGTTTAACAATGTATTTGTTCAATCAGAGCCTAAAATTCCATGTTTTAAATCTGTCGTATATTCCGACATTTTCTCATAGGAAACTGTACACGTAATTCTATCGAAATCTTAAACAATCGAAATTGATATATTCTCTACTCTAATGACTCTGTAACTTGGTAGATACAAGTTTTATATTGTATTTATTGAATCGAAGCCTAAAATTCCGTCTTTTAAGTCTATCGCACATTTCGATATTTTCTCATAGGGTAGTACACGTAATTCTATCGAAATCTTTCACAATCGAAAATGGCATATCCTCTACTCTAATGACTCTGTAACTTGGTAGATACAAGTTTTATAATGTATTTATTCAATCAAAGTCTAAAATTCCATGTTTTAAATCTGTCGTATATTCCGACATTTTCTCATAGGGTATTGTACACGTAATTCTATCGAAATCTTAAACAATCGAAAATGGCATATCCTCTACTCTAATGACTCTGTAACTTGGTAGATACAAGTTTTATATTGTATTTATTTAATCGGGGCCTAAAATTTTGTGTTTTAAGTCCTTCGCACATTTCGACATTTTCTCATAGGGTACTGTACACTTAATTCTATCGAAATCTTAAACAATCGAAAATGGCATATCCTCTACTCTATTGACTCTGTAACTTGGTAGATACAAGTTTTATATTGTATTTATTTAATCAGGGCCTAAAAATTCGTGTTTTAAGTCCGTAGATTATTTCGACATTTTCTCATAGGGTACTGTACATGTAATTCTATCGAAATCTTAAACAATCCAAAATGGCATATCCTCTACTCTATTTACTCGGTAACTTGGTAGATACAAGTTTTATAATGTATTTATTGAATCAGAGCCTAAAATTCAATGTTATAAATCCGTCGTATATTCCGACATTCTCTCCTAGGGTAATGTACACGTAATTCTATCGAAATCTTAAACAATCGAAAATGGCATATCCTCTACTCTAATGACTCTGTAACTTGGTAGATACAAGTTTAACAATGTATTTGTTCAATCAGAGCCTAAAATTCCATGTTTTAAATCAGTCGTATATTCCGACATTTTCTCATAGGGTGCGGTACACGTAATTCTATCGAAATCTTAAACAATCGAAATTGACATATTCTCTACTCTAATGACTCTGTAACTTGGTAGATACAAGTTTCAGATTGTATTTATTGAATCGGAGCCTAAAATTCCATCTTTTAAGTCCATCGCACATTTCGACATTTTCTCATAGGGTAGTACACGTAATTCTATCGAAATCTTTCACAATCGAAAATGGCATATCCTCTACTCTAATGACTCTGTAACTTGGTAGATACAAGTTTTATAATGTATTTATTCAATCAAAGTCTAAAATTCCATGTTTTAAATCTGTCGTATATTCCGACATTTTCTCATAGGGTATTGTACACGTAATTCTATCGAAATCTTAAACAATCGAAAATGGCATATCCTCTACTCTAATGACTCTGTAACTTGGTAGATACAAGTTTTATATTGTATTTATTTAATCGGGGCCTAAAATTTTGTGTTTTAAGTCCGTCGCACATTTCGACATTTTCTCTTAGGGTAGTACACATAATTCTGTCGAAATCTTACACAATCGAAAATGGCTTATCCTCTACTCTAATGACTCTTTAACTTGGCAGATACAAGTTTTATAATGTATTTATTCAATCAGAGCCTAAAATTCCATGTTTTAAATCTGTCGTATATTCCGACATTTCTCACAGGGTAGTACACGTAATTCTATCGAAATCTTAAACAATCGAAAATGGCATATCCTCTACTCTAATGACTCTGTAACTTGGTAGATACAAGTTTAACAATGTATTTGTTCAATCAGAGCCTAAAATTCCATGTTTTAAATCTGTCGTATATTCCGACATTTTCTCATAGGAAACTGTACACGTAATTCTATCGAAATCTTAAACAATCGAAATTGATATATTCTCTACTCTAATGACTCTGTAACTTGGTAGATACAAGTTTTATATTGTATTTATTGAATCGAAGCCTAAAATTCCGTCTTTTAAGTCTATCGCACATTTCGATATTTTCTCATAGGGTAGTACACGTAATTCTATCGAAATCTTTCACAATCGAAAATGGCATATCCTCTACTCTAATGACTCTGTAACTTGGTAGATACAAGTTTTATAATGTATTTATTCAATCAAAGTCTAAAATTCCATGTTTTAAATCTGTCGTATATTCCGACATTTTCTCATAGGGTATTGTACACGTAATTCTATCGAAATCTTAAACAATCGAAAATGGCATATCCTCTACTCTAATGACTCTGTAACTTGGTAGATACAAGTTTTATATTGTATTTATTTAATCGGGGCCTAAAATTTTGTGTTTTAAGTCCTTCGCACATTTCGACATTTTCTCATAGGGTACTGTACACTTAATTCTATCGAAATCTTAAACAATCCAAAATGGCATATCCTCTACTCTAATGACTCTGTAACATGGTAGAAACAAGTTTTAGAATGTATTTATTCAATCAGAGCCTAAAATTCCATGTTTTAAATCTGTCGTATATTCCGACATTTCTCACAGGGTAGTACACGTAATTCTATCGAAATCTTAAACAATCGAAAATGGCATATCCTCTACTCTAATGACTCTGTAACTTGGTAGATACAAGTTTAACAATGTATTTGTTCAATCAGAGCCTAAAATTCCATGTTTTAAATCTGTCGTATATTCCGACATTTTCTCATAGGAAACTGTACACGTAATTCTATCGAAATCTTAAACAATCGAAATTGATATATTCTCTACTCTAATGACTCTGTAACTTGGTAGATACAAGTTTTATATTGTATTTATTGAATCGAAGCCTAAAATTCCGTCTTTTAAGTCTATCGCACATTTCGATATTTTCTCATAGGGTAGTACACGTAATTCTATCGAAATCTTTCACAATCGAAAATGGCATATCCTCTACTCTAATGACTCTGTAACTTGGTAGATACAAGTTTTATAATGTATTTATTCAATCAAAGTCTAAAATTCCATGTTTTAAATCTGTCGTATATTCCGACATTTTCTCATAGGGTATTGTACACGTAATTCTATCGAAATCTTAAACAATCGAAAATGGCATATCCTCTACTCTAATGACTCTGTAACTTGGTAGATACAAGTTTTATATTGTATTTATTTAATCGGGGCCTAAAATTTTGTGTTTTAAGTCCTTCGCACATTTCGACATTTTCTCATAGGGTACTGTACACTTAATTCTATCGAAATCTTAAACAATCGAAAATGGCATATCCTCTACTCTATTGACTCTGTAACTTGGTAGATACAAGTTTTATATTGTATTTATTTAATCAGGGCCTAAAAATTCGTGTTTTAAGTCCGTAGATTATTTCGACATTTTCTCATAGGGTACTGTACATGTAATTCTATCGAAATCTTAAACAATCCAAAATGGCATATCCTCTACTCTATTTACTCGGTAACTTGGTAGATACAAGTTTTATAATGTATTTATTGAATCAGAGCCTAAAATTCAATGTTATAAATCCGTCGTATATTCCGACATTCTCTCCTAGGGTAATGTACACGTAATTCTATCGAAATCTTAAACAATCGAAAATGGCATATCCTCTACTCTAATGACTCTGTAACTTGGTAGATACAAGTTTAACAATGTATTTGTTCAATCAGAGCCTAAAATTCCATGTTTTAAATCAGTCGTATATTCCGACATTTTCTCATAGGGTGCGGTACACGTAATTCTATCGAAATCTTAAACAATCGAAATTGACATATTCTCTACTCTAATGACTCTGTAACTTGGTAGATACAAGTTTCAGATTGTATTTATTGAATCGGAGCCTAATATTCCATCTTTTAAGTCCATCGCACATTTCGACATTTTCTCATAGGGTAGTACACGTAATTCTATCGAAATCTTTCACAATCGAAAATGGCATATCCTCTACTCTAATGACCCTGTAACTTGGTAGATACAAGTTTTATAATGTATTTATTCAATTAGAGTCTAAAATTCCATGTTTTAAATCTGCCGTATATTCCGACATTTTCTCATAGGGTATTGTACACAGAATTCTATCGAAATCTTAAACAATCGAAAATGGCATATCCTCTACTCTAATGACTCTATAACTTGGTAGATACAAGTTTTATATTGTATTTATTTAATCGGGGCCTAAAATTTTGTGTTTTAAGTCCGTTCGACATTTTCTCATAGGGTACTATACACGTAATTCTATCGAAATCTTAAACAATCGAAAATGGCATATCCTCTACTCTATTTACTCTGTAACATGGTAGATACAAGTTTTATAATGTATTTATTGAATCAGAGCCTAAAATTCCATGTTTTAAATCCGTCGTATATTCCGACATTCTCTCCTAGGGTACTGTACACGTAATTCTATCGAAATCTTAAACAATCGAAAATGGAATATCCTCTACTCTAATGACTCTGTAACTTGGTAGATACAAGTTTTATATTGTATTTATTGAATCAGAGCCTCAAATTCCATGTTTTAAATCCGTCGTATAATCCGACATTCTCTCCTAGGGTACTGTAAACGTAATTCTATCGAAATCTTAAACAATCCAAAATGGCATATCCTCTACTCTATTTACTCTGTAAGTTGGTAGATACAAGTTTTATAATGTATTTATTGAATCAGAGCCTAAAATTCCATGTTTTAAATCCGACGTATATTCTGACATTCTCTCCTAGGGTACTGTACACGTAATTCCAACGAAATCTTAAACAATCGAAAATGGCATATCCTCTACTCTATTGACTATGTAACTTGGTAGATACAAGTTTTATATTGTATTTATTTAATCAGGGCCTATAAATTCGTGTTTTAAGTCCGTAGATTATTTCGACATTTTCTCATAGGGTACTGTACACGTAATTATATCGAAATCTTAAACAATCCAAAATGGCATATCCTCTACTCTATTTACTCTGTAACTTGGTAGATACAAGTTTTATAATGTATTTATTGAATCAGAGCCTAAAATTCCATGTTTTAAATCCGTCGTATATTCCGACATTCTCTCCTAGGGTACTGTACACGTAATTCCATCGAAATCTTAAACAATCCAAAATGGCATATCCTCTACTCTAATGACTCTGTAACTTGGTAGATACAAGTTTTACAATGTATTTGTTCAATCAGAGCCTAGCATTCCATGTTTTATATCCGTCGTATATTCCGACATTCTCTCCTAGGGTATTGTACACGTAATTCTATCGAAATCTTAAACAATCCAAAGTGGCATATCCTCTACTCTAATGACTCTGTAACTTGGTAGATATAGGTTTTACAATGTATTTGTTCAATCAGAGCCTAAAATTCCATGTTTTAAATCCGTCGTATATTCCGACATTTTCTCATAGGGTACTGTACACGTAATTCTATCGAAATCTTAAACAATCGAAATTGACATATCCTCTACTCTAATGACTCTTTAACTTGGTAGATACAAGTTTTATATTGTATTTATTGAATCGGATCCTAAAATTCTGTCTTTTAAGTCCGCCGCACATTTCGACATTTTCTCATAAGGTAGTACACGTAATTCTATCGAAATCTTTCACAATCGAAAATGGCATATCCTCTACTCTAATGACTCTGTAACTTGGTAGATACAAGTTTTACAATGTGTTTGTTCAATCATAGCCTAAAATTCCATGTTTTAAATCCGTCGTATATTCCGACATTTTCTCATAGGGTACTGTACACGTAATTCTATCGAAATCTTAAACAATCGAAATTGACATATCCTCTACTCTAATGACTCTGTAACTTGGTAGATACAAGTTTTATATTGTACTTATTGAATCGGAGCCTAAAATTCCGTCCTTTAAGTCCGTCGCACATTTTGACATTTTCTGATAGGGTAGTACACGTAATTCTATCGAAATCTTACACAATCGAAAATGGCATATCCTCTACTCTAATGACTCTGTAACTTGGTAGATACAAGTTTTATAATTTATTTATTCAATCAGAGCCTAAAATTCCATGTTTTAAATCTGTCGTATATTCGGACATTTTCTCATAGGGTATTGTACACGTAATCCTATAGAAATCTTAAACAATCGAAAATGGCATATCCTCTACTCTAATGACTCTGTAACTTGGTAGATACAAGTTTTATATTGTATTTATTTAATCATGGCCTAAAATTTTGTGTTTTAAGTCCGTAGCATATTTCGGCATTTTCTCATAGGATACTGTACACGTAATTCTATCGAAATCTTAAACAATCCAAAATGGCATATCCTCTACTCTATTTACTCTGTAAGTTGGTAGATACAAGTTTTATAATGTATTTATTGACTCAGAGCCTCAAATTCCATGTTTTAAATCCGTCGTATATTCCGACATTCTCTCATAGGGTACTGTACACGTAATTCCATCGAAATCTTAAACAATCCAAAATGGCATATCCTCTACTCTAATGACTCTGTAACTTGGTAGATACAAGTTTTACAATGTATTTGTTCAATCAGAGCCTAAAATTCCATGTTTTATATCCGTCGTATATTCCGACATTTTCTCATAGGGTACTGTACACGTAATTCTATCGAAATCTTAAACAATCGAAATTGGCATATCCTCTACTCTAATGACTCTGTAACTTGGTAGATACAAGTTTTATATTGTATTTATTGAATCGGATCCTAAAATTCTGTCTTTTAAGTCCGTCGCACATTTCGACATTTTATCATAAGGTAGTACACGTAATTCTATCGAAATCTTTCACAATCGAAAATGGCATATCCTCTACTCTAATGACTCTGTAACTTGGTAGATACAAGTTTTACAATGTGTTTGTTCAATCAGAGCCTAAAATTCCATGTTTTAAATCCGTCGTATATTCCGACATTTTCTCATAGGGTACTGTACACGTAATTCTATCAAAATCTTAAACAATCGAAATTGACATATCCTCTACTCTAATGACTCTGTAACTTGGTAGTTACAAGTTTTATATTGTACTTGTTGAATCGGAGCCTAAAATTCCGTCTTTTAAGTCCGTCGCACATTTCGACATTTTCTGATAAGGTAGTACACGTAATTCTATCGAAATCTTACACAATCGAAAATGGCATATCCTCTACTCTAATGACTCTGTAACTTGGTAGATACAAGTTTTATAATTTATTTATTCAATCAGAGCCTATAATTCCATGTTTTAAATCTGTCGTATATTCCGACATTTTCTCATAGGGTATTGTAAACGTAATTCTATCGAAATCTTAAGCAATCGAAAATGGCATATCCTCTACTCTTATGACTCTGTAACTTAGTAGATACAAGTTTTATATTTTATTTATTTAATCGGGGCCTAAAATTTTGTGTTTTAAATCCGTCGCACATTTCGACATTTTCTCATAGGGTACTGTACACGTAATCCTATAGAAATCTTAAACAATCGAAAATGGCATATCCTCTACTCTAATGACTCTGTGACTTGGTAGATACAAGTTTTATATTGTATTTATTTAATCATGGCCTAAAATTTTGTGTTTTAAGTCCGTAGCATATTTCGACATTTTCTCATAGGGTACTGTAAACGTAATTCTATCGAAATCTTACACAATCAAAAATGGCATATCCTCTACTCTATTTACTCTATAAGTTGGTAGATACAAGTTTTATAATGTATTTATTGATCAGAGCCTCAAATTCCATGTTTTAGATCTGTCGTATATTCCGACATTCTCTCCTAGGGTACTGTACACGTAATTCTATCGAAATCTTAAACATTCCAAAATGGCATATCCTCTACTCTAATGACTCTGTAACTTGGTAGATACAAGTTTTATATTGTACTTATTGAATCGGAGCCTAAAATTCTGTCTTTTAAGTCCGTCGCACATTTTGACATTTTCTGATAGGGTAGTACACGTAATTCTATCGAAATCTTACACAATCGAAAATGGCATATCCTCTACTCTAATGACTCTGTAACTTGGTAGATACAAGTTTTATAATTTATTTATTCAATCAGAGCCTAAAATTCCATGTTTTAAATCTGTCGTATATTCTGACATTTTCTCATAGGGTATTGTACACTTAATTCTATCGAAATCTTAAACAATCCAAAATGGCATATCCTCTACTCTAATGACTCTGTAACTTGGTAAAAACAAATTTTAGAATGTATTTATTCAATCAGAGCCTAAAATTCCATGTTTCAAATCCGTCGTATATTCCGACATTTTCTCATAAGGTACTGTACACGTAATCCTATCGAAATCTTAAACAATCGAAAATGGCATATCCTCTACTCTAATGACTCTGTAACTTGGTAGATACAAGTTTTATATTTTATTTATTTAATCGGGGCCTAAAATTTTGTGTTTTAAATCCGTCGCACATTTCGACATTTTCTCATAGGGTACTGTACACGTAATCCTATAGAAATCTTAAACAATCCAAAATGGCATATCCTCTACTCTATTTACTCTATAAGTTGGTAGATACAAGTTTTATAATGTATTTATTGAATCAGAGCCTCAAATTCCATGTTTTAGATCCGTCGTATATTCCGACATTCTCTCCTCGGGTACTGTACACGTAATTCCATCGAAATCTTAAACAATCCAAAATGGCATATCCTCTACTCTAATGACTCTGTAACTTGGTAGATACAAGTTTTACAATGTATTTGTTCAATCAGAGCCTAGCATTCCATGTTTTATATCCGTCGTATATTCCGACATTCTCTCCTAGGGTACTTTACACGTAATTCTATCGAAATCTTAAACAATCGAAAATGGCATATCCTCTACTCTAATAACGCTGTAACTTGGTAGATACAAGTTTTGCAATGTATTTGTTCAATCAGAGCCTAAAATTCCATGTTTTATATCCGTCGTATATTCCGACATTTTCTCATAGGGTACTGTACATGTAATTCTATCGAAATTAAACAATCGAAATTGACATATCCTCTACTCTAATGACTCTGTAACTTGGTAGATACAAGTTTTATATTGTATTTATTGAATCGGAGCCTAAAATTCCGTCTTTTAAGTCCGTCGCACATTTCGACATTTTCTCATAGGTTAGTACACGTAATTCTATCGAAATCTTACACAATCGAAAATGGCATATCCTCTACTCTAATGACTCTGTAACTTGGTAGATACAAGTTTTATAATGTATTTATTCAGTCAAAGCCTAAAACTCCATGTTTTAAATCTGTCGTATATTCCGACATTTTCTCATAGGGTATTGTACACGTAATTCTATCGAAATCTTACACAATCGAAAATGGCATATCCTCTACTCTAATGACTCTGTAACTTGGTAGATACAAGTTTTATAATTTATTTATTCAATCAGAGCCTAAAATTCCATGTTTTAAATCTGTTGTATATTCCGACATTTTCTCATAGGGTATTGTACACGTAATTCTATCGAAATCTTAAACAATCGAAAATGTCATATCCTCTACTCTAATGACTCTGTAACTTGGTAGATACAAGTTTTATATTTTATTTATTTAATCGGGGCCTAAAATTCTGTGTTTTAAATCCGTCGCACATTTTGACATTTTCTCATAGGGTACTGTACACGTAATCCTATAGAAATCTTAAACAATCGAAAATGGCATATCCTCTACTCTAATGACTCTGTAACTTGGTAGATACAAGTTTTATATTGTATTTATTTAATCATGGCCTAAAATTATGTGTTTTAAGTCCGTAGCATATATCGACATTTTCTCATAGGGTACTGTACACGTAATTCTATCGAAATCTTAAACAATTCAAAATGGCATATCCTCTACTCTATTTACTCTGTAAGTTGGTAGATACAAGTTTTATAATGTATTTATAGAATCAGAGCCTCAAATTCCATGTTTTAAATCCGTCGTATATTCCGACATTCTCTCCTAGGGTACTGTAAACGTAATTCTATCGAAATCTTAAACAATCGAAATTGACATATTCTCTACTCTAATGACTCTATAACTTGGTAGATACAAGTTTTATAATGTATTTATTCAATTAGAGTCTAAAATTCAATGTTTTAAATCTGTCGTATATTCCGACATTTTCTCATAGGGTATTGTACACGTAATTCTATCGAAATCTTAAACAATCGAAAATGGCATATCATCTACTCTAATGACTCTGTAACTTGGTAGATACAAGTTTTATATTGTATTTATTTAATCGGGGCATAAAATTTTGTGTTTTAAGTCCGTCGCACATTTCGACATTTTCTTATAGGGTACTATACACTTAATTCTATCGAAATCTTAAACAATCCAAAATGGCATATCCTCTACTCTAATGACTCTGTAACTTGGTAGAAACAAGTTTTAGAATGTATTTATTCAATCAGAGCCTAAAATTCCATGTTTTAAATCCGTCGTATATTCCGACATTTTCTTCTAAGGTATTATACACGTAATCCTATCGAAATCTTAAACAATCGAAAATGGCATATCCTCTACTCTATTGACTCTGTAACTTGGTAGATACAAGTTTTATATTGTATTTATTTAATCAGGGCCTAAAAATTCGTGTTTTAAGTCCGTAGCATATTTCGACATTTTCTCATAGGGTACTGTACACGTAATTCTATCGAAATCTTGAACAATCCAAAATGGCATATCCTATACTCTATTTACTCTGTAAGGTTGTAGATAAAAGTTTTAAAATGTATTTATTGAATCAGAGCCTAAAATTCCATTTTTTAAATCCGTCGTATATTCCGACATTCTCTCCTAGGGTACTGTACACGTAATTCTATCGAAATCTTAAATAATAAAAAATGGCATATCCTTTACTCTAATGACTCTGTAACTTGGTAGATACAAGTTTAACAATGTATTTGTTCAATCAGAGCCTAAAATTCCATGTTTTAAATCTGTCGTATATTCCGACATTTTCTCATAGGGTACTGTACACGTAATTCTATCGAAATCTTAAACAATCGAAATTGACATATTCTCTACTCTAATGACTCTGTAACTTGGTAGATACAAGTTTTATATTGTATTTATTGAATCGGAGCCTAAAATTCCGTCTTTTAAGTCCATCGCACATTTCGACATTTTCTCATAGGGTAGTACACGTAATTCTATCGAAATCTTTCACAATCGAAAAAGGCATATCCTCTACTCTAATGACTCTGTAACTTGGTAGATACAAGTTTTATAATGTATTTATTCAATTAGAGCCTAAAATTCCTTGTTTTAAATCTGTCGTATATTCCGACATTTTCTCATAGGGTATTGTACACGTAATTCTATCGAAATCTTAAGCAATCGAAAATGGCATATCCTCTACTCTAATGACTCTGTAACATGGTAGATACAAGTTTTATATTGTATTTATTTAATTGGGGCCTAAAATTTTGTGTTTTAAGTCCGTCGCACATTTCGACATTTTCTCATAGGGTACTATACACTTAATTCTATCGAAATCTTAAACAATCCAAAATGGCATATCCTCTACTCTAATGACTCTGTAACTTGGTAAAAACAAATTTTAGAATGTATTTATTCAATCAGAGCCTAAAATTCCATGTTTCAAATCCGTCGTATATTCCGACATTTTCTCATAAGGTACTGTACACGTAATCCTATCGAAATCTTAAACAATCGAAAATGGCATATCCTCTACTCTATTGACTCTGTAACTTGGTAGATACAAGTTTTATATTGTATTTATTCAATCAGGGCCTAAAAATTCGTGTTTTAAGTCCGTAGCATATTTTGACATTTTCTCATAGGGTACTGTAGACGTAATTCTATCGAAATCATAAACAATCCAAAATGGCATATCCTCTACTCTATTTACTCTGTAACTTGGTAGATACAAGTTTTATAATGTATTTATTGAATCAGAGCCTAAAATTCCATGTTTAAATCTGTCGTATATTCCGACATTCTCTCCTAGAGTACTGTACACATAATTCTATCGAAATCTTAAACAATCGAAAATGGCATATCCTTTACTCTAATGACTCTGTAACTTCGTAGATATAAATTTTACAATGTATTTGTTCAATCAGAGCCTAAAATTCCATATTTTAAATCCGTCGTATATTCCGACATTTTCTCATAGGGAAAGTACACGTAATTCTATCGAAATCTTAAACAATCGAAATTGACATATCCTCTACTCTAATGACTCTGTAACTTGGTAGATACAAGTTTTATATTGTATTTATTGAATCGGAGGCTAAAATTCCGTCTTTTAAGTCCGTCGCACATTTCGACATTTTCTCATAGGGTAGTACACGTAATTCTATCGAAATCTTACACAATCGAAAATGGCATATCCTCTACTCTAATGACTCTGTAACTTGGTAGATACAAGTTTTATAATGTATTTATTCAATCAGAGCCTAAAACTCCATGTTTTAAATCTGTCGTATATTCCGACATTTTCTCATAGGGTATTGTACACGTAATTCTATCGAAATCTTACACAATCGAAAATGGCATATCCTCTACTCTAATGACTCTGTAACTTGGTAGATACAAGTTTTATAATTTATTTATTCAATCAGAGCCTATAATTCCATGTTTTAAATCTGTCGTATATTCCGACATTTTCTCATAGGGTATTGTAAACGTAATTCTATCGAAATCTTAAGCAATCGAAAATGGCATATCCTCTACTCTTATGACTCTGTAACTTAGTAGATACAAGTTTTATATTTTATTTATTTAATCGGGGCCTAAAATTTTGTGTTTTAAATCCGTCGCACATTTCGACATTTTCTCATAGGGTACTGTACACGTAATCCTATAGAAATCTTAAACAATCGAAAATGGCATATCCTCTACTCTAATGACTCTGTGACTTGGTAGATACAAGTTTTATATTGTATTTATTTAATCATGGCCTAAAATTTTGTGTTTTAAGTCCGTAGCATATTTCGACATTTTCTCATAGGGTACTGTAAACGTAATTCTATCGAAATCTTACACAATCAAAAATGGCATATCCTCTACTCTATTTACTCTATAAGTTGGTAGATACAAGTTTTATAATGTATTTATTGATCAGAGCCTCAAATTCCATGTTTTAGATCTGTCGTATATTCCGACATTCTCTCCTAGGGTACTGTACACGTAATTCTATCGAAATCTTAAACATTCCAAAATGGCATATCCTCTACTCTAATGACTCTGTAACTTGGTAGATACAAGTTTTATATTGTACTTATTGAATCGGAGCCTAAAATTCTGTCTTTTAAGTCCGTCGCACATTTTGACATTTTCTGATAGGGTAGTACACGTAATTCTATCGAAATCTTACACAATCGAAAATGGCATATCCTCTACTCTAATGACTCTGTAACTTGGTAGATACAAGTTTTATAATTTATTTATTCAATCAGAGCCTAAAATTCCATGTTTTAAATCTGTCGTATATTCTGACATTTTCTCATAGGGTATTGTACACTTAATTCTATCGAAATCTTAAACAATCCAAAATGGCATATCCTCTACTCTAATGACTCTGTAACTTGGTAAAAACAAATTTTAGAATGTATTTATTCAATCAGAGCCTAAAATTCCATGTTTCAAATCCGTCGTATATTCCGACATTTTCTCATAAGGTACTGTACACGTAATCCTATCGAAATCTTAAACAATCGAAAATGGCATATCCTCTACTCTAATGACTCTGTAACTTGGTAGATACAAGTTTTATATTTTATTTATTTAATCGGGGCCTAAAATTTTGTGTTTTAAATCCGTCGCACATTTCGACATTTTCTCATAGGGTACTGTACACGTAATCCTATAGAAATCTTAAACAATCCAAAATGGCATATCCTCTACTCTATTTACTCTATAAGTTGGTAGATACAAGTTTTATAATGTATTTATTGAATCAGAGCCTCAAATTCCATGTTTTAGATCCGTCGTATATTCCGACATTCTCTCCTCGGGTACTGTACACGTAATTCCATCGAAATCTTAAACAATCCAAAATGGCATATCCTCTACTCTAATGACTCTGTAACTTGGTAGATACAAGTTTTACAATGTATTTGTTCAATCAGAGCCTAGCATTCCATGTTTTATATCCGTCGTATATTCCGACATTCTCTCCTAGGGTACTTTACACGTAATTCTATCGAAATCTTAAACAATCGAAAATGGCATATCCTCTACTCTAATAACGCTGTAACTTGGTAGATACAAGTTTTGCAATGTATTTGTTCAATCAGAGCCTAAAATTCCATGTTTTATATCCGTCGTATATTCCGACATTTTCTCATAGGGTACTGTACATGTAATTCTATCGAAATTAAACAATCGAAATTGACATATCCTCTACTCTAATGACTCTGTAACTTGGTAGATACAAGTTTTATATTGTATTTATTGAATCGGAGCCTAAAATTCCGTCTTTTAAGTCCGTCGCACATTTCGACATTTTCTCATAGGTTAGTACACGTAATTCTATCGAAATCTTACACAATCGAAAATGGCATATCCTCTACTCTAATGACTCTGTAACTTGGTAGATACAAGTTTTATAATGTATTTATTCAGTCAAAGCCTAAAACTCCATGTTTTAAATCTGTCGTATATTCCGACATTTTCTCATAGGGTATTGTACACGTAATTCTATCGAAATCTTACACAATCGAAAATGGCATATCCTCTACTCTAATGACTCTGTAACTTGGTAGATACAAGTTTTATAATTTATTTATTCAATCAGAGCCTAAAATTCCATGTTTTAAATCTGTTGTATATTCCGACATTTTCTCATAGGGTATTGTACACGTAATTCTATCGAAATCTTAAACAATCGAAAATGTCATATCCTCTACTCTAATGACTCTGTAACTTGGTAGATACAAGTTTTATATTTTATTTATTTAATCGGGGCCTAAAATTCTGTGTTTTAAATCCGTCGCACATTTTGACATTTTCTCATAGGGTACTGTACACGTAATCCTATAGAAATCTTAAACAATCGAAAATGGCATATCCTCTACTCTAATGACTCTGTAACTTGGTAGATACAAGTTTTATATTGTATTTATTTAATCATGGCCTAAAATTATGTGTTTTAAGTCCGTAGCATATATCGACATTTTCTCATAGGGTACTGTACACGTAATTCTATCGAAATCTTAAACAATTCAAAATGGCATATCCTCTACTCTATTTACTCTGTAAGTTGGTAGATACAAGTTTTATAATGTATTTATAGAATCAGAGCCTCAAATTCCATGTTTTAAATCCGTCGTATATTCCGACATTCTCTCCTAGGGTACTGTAAACGTAATTCTATCGAAATCTTAAACAATCGAAATTGACATATTCTCTACTCTAATGACTCTATAACTTGGTAGATACAAGTTTTATAATGTATTTATTCAATTAGAGTCTAAAATTCAATGTTTTAAATCTGTCGTATATTCCGACATTTTCTCATAGGGTATTGTACACGTAATTCTATCGAAATCTTAAACAATCGAAAATGGCATATCATCTACTCTAATGACTCTGTAACTTGGTAGATACAAGTTTTATATTGTATTTATTTAATCGGGGCATAAAATTTTGTGTTTTAAGTCCGTCGCACATTTCGACATTTTCTTATAGGGTACTATACACTTAATTCTATCGAAATCTTAAACAATCCAAAATGGCATATCCTCTACTCTAATGACTCTGTAACTTGGTAGAAACAAGTTTTAGAATGTATTTATTCAATCAGAGCCTAAAATTCCATGTTTTAAATCCGTCGTATATTCCGACATTTTCTTCTAAGGTATTATACACGTAATCCTATCGAAATCTTAAACAATCGAAAATGGCATATCCTCTACTCTATTGACTCTGTAACTTGGTAGATACAAGTTTTATATTGTATTTATTTAATCAGGGCCTAAAAATTCGTGTTTTAAGTCCGTAGCATATTTCGACATTTTCTCATAGGGTACTGTACACGTAATTCTATCGAAATCTTGAACAATCCAAAATGGCATATCCTATACTCTATTTACTCTGTAAGGTTGTAGATAAAAGTTTTAAAATGTATTTATTGAATCAGAGCCTAAAATTCCATTTTTTAAATCCGTCGTATATTCCGACATTCTCTCCTAGGGTACTGTACACGTAATTCTATCGAAATCTTAAATAATAAAAAATGGCATATCCTTTACTCTAATGACTCTGTAACTTGGTAGATACAAGTTTAACAATGTATTTGTTCAATCAGAGCCTAAAATTCCATGTTTTAAATCTGTCGTATATTCCGACATTTTCTCATAGGGTACTGTACACGTAATTCTATCGAAATCTTAAACAATCGAAATTGACATATTCTCTACTCTAATGACTCTGTAACTTGGTAGATACAAGTTTTATATTGTATTTATTGAATCGGAGCCTAAAATTCCGTCTTTTAAGTCCATCGCACATTTCGACATTTTCTCATAGGGTAGTACACGTAATTCTATCGAAATCTTTCACAATCGAAAAAGGCATATCCTCTACTCTAATGACTCTGTAACTTGGTAGATACAAGTTTTATAATGTATTTATTCAATTAGAGCCTAAAATTCCTTGTTTTAAATCTGTCGTATATTCCGACATTTTCTCATAGGGTATTGTACACGTAATTCTATCGAAATCTTAAGCAATCGAAAATGGCATATCCTCTACTCTAATGACTCTGTAACATGGTAGATACAAGTTTTATATTGTATTTATTTAATTGGGGCCTAAAATTTTGTGTTTTAAGTCCGTCGCACATTTCGACATTTTCTCATAGGGTACTATACACTTAATTCTATCGAAATCTTAAACAATCCAAAATGGCATATCCTCTACTCTAATGACTCTGTAACTTGGTAAAAACAAATTTTAGAATGTATTTATTCAATCAGAGCCTAAAATTCCATGTTTCAAATCCGTCGTATATTCCGACATTTTCTCATAAGGTACTGTACACGTAATCCTATCGAAATCTTAAACAATCGAAAATGGCATATCCTCTACTCTATTGACTCTGTAACTTGGTAGATACAAGTTTTATATTGTATTTATTCAATCAGGGCCTAAAAATTCGTGTTTTAAGTCCGTAGCATATTTTGACATTTTCTCATAGGGTACTGTAGACGTAATTCTATCGAAATCATAAACAATCCAAAATGGCATATCCTCTACTCTATTTACTCTGTAACTTGGTAGATACAAGTTTTATAATGTATTTATTGAATCAGAGCCTAAAATTCCATGTTTAAATCTGTCGTATATTCCGACATTCTCTCCTAGAGTACTGTACACATAATTCTATCGAAATCTTAAACAATCGAAAATGGCATATCCTTTACTCTAATGACTCTGTAACTTCGTAGATATAAATTTTACAATGTATTTGTTCAATCAGAGCCTAAAATTCCATATTTTAAATCCGTCGTATATTCCGACATTTTCTCATAGGGAAAGTACACGTAATTCTATCGAAATCTTAAACAATCGAAATTGACATATCCTCTACTCTAATGACTCTGTAACTTGGTAGATACAAGTTTTATATTGTATTTATTGAATCGGAGGCTAAAATTCCGTCTTTTAAGTCCGTCGCACATTTCGACATTTTCTCATAGGGTAGTACACGTAATTCTATCGAAATCTTACACAATCGAAAATGGCATATCCTCTACTCTAATGACTCTGTAACTTGGTAGATACAAGTTTTATAATGTATTTATTCAATCAGAGCCTAAAACTCCATGTTTTAAATCTGTCGTATATTCCGACATTTTCTCATAGGGTATTGTACACGTAATTCTATCGAAATCTTACACAATCGAAAATGGCATATCCTCTACTCTAATGACTCTGTAACTTGGTAGATACAAGTTTTATAATTTATTTATTCAATCAGAGCCTAAAATTCCATGTTTTAAATCTGTTGTATATTCCGACATTTTCTCATAGGGTATTGTACACGTAATTCTATCGAAATCTTAAACAATCGAAAATGGCATATCCTCTACTCTAATGACTCTGTAACTTGGTAGATACAAGTTTTATATTTTATTTATTTAATCGGGGCCTAAAATTCTGTGTTTTAAATCCGTCGCACATTTCGACATTTTCTCATAGGGTACTGTACACGTAATCCTATAGAAATCTTAAACAATCGAAAATGGCATATCCTCTACTCTAATGACTCTGTAACTTGGTAGATACAAGATTTATATTGTATTTATTTAATCCTGGCCTAAAATTATGTGTTTTAAGTCCGTAGCATATATCGACATTTTCTCATAGGGTACTGTAAACGTAATTCTATCGAAATCTTAAACAATTCAAAATGGCATATCCTCTACTCTATTTACTCTGTAAGTTGGTAGATACAAGTTTTATAATGTATTTATAGAATCAGAGCCTCAAATTCCATGTTTTAAATCCGTCGTATATTCCGACATTCTCTCCTAGGGTACTGTAAACGTAATTCTATCGAAATATTAAACAATCGAAATTGACATATTCTCTACTCTAATGACTCTATAACTTGGTAGATACAAGTTTTATAATGTATTTATTCAATTAGAGTCTAAAATTCAATGTTTTAAATCTGTCGTATATTCCGACATTTTCTCATAGGGTATTGTACACGTAATTCTATCGAAATCTTAAACAATCGAAAATGGCATATCCTCTACTCTAATGACTCTGTAACTTGGTAGATACAAGTTTTATATTGTATTTATTTAATCGGGGCATAAAATTTTGTGTTTTAAGTCCGTCGCACATTTCGACATTTTCTTATAGGGTACTATACACTTAATTCTATCGAAATCTTAAACAATCCAAAATGGCATATCCTCTACTCTAATGACTCTGTAACTTGGTAGAAACAAGTTTTAGAATGTATTTATTCAATCAGAGCCTAAAATTCCATGTTTTAAATCCGTCGTATATTCCGACATTTTCTTCTAAGGTATTGTACACGTAATCCTATCGAAATCTTAAACAATCGAAAATGGCATATCCTCTACTCTATTGACTCTGTAACTTGGTAGATACAAGTTTTATATTGTATTTATTTAATCAGGGCCTAAAAATTCGTGTTTTATGTCCGTAGCATATTTCGACATTTTCTCATAGGGTACTGTACACGTAATTCTATCGAAATCTTGAACAATCCAAAATGGCATATCCTATACTCTATTTACTCTGTAAGGTTGTAGATAAAAGTTTTAAAATGTATTTATTGAATCTGAGCCTAAAATTCCATTTTTTAAATCCGTCGTATATTCCGACATTCTCTCCTAGGGTACTGTACACGTAATTCTATCGAAATCTTAAATAATCGAAAATGGCATATCCTCTACTCTAATGACTCTGTAACTTGGTAGATACAAGTTTAACAATGTATTTGTTCAATCAGAGCCTAAAATTCCATGTTTTAAATCTGTCGTATATTCCGACATTTTCTCATAGGGTACTGTACACGTAATTCTATCGAAATCTTAAACAATCGAAATTGACATATTCTCTACTCTAATGACTCTGTAACTTGGTAGATACAAGTTTTATATTGTATTTATTGAATCGGAGCCTAAAATTCCGTCTTTTAAGTCCATCGCACATTTCGACATTTTCTCATAGGGTAGTACACGTAATTCTATCGAAATCTTTCACAATCGAAAATGGCATATCCTCTACTCTAATGACTCTGTAACTTGGTAGATACAAGTTTTATAATGTATTTATTCAATTAGAGCCTAAAATTCCTTGTTTTAAATCTGTCGTATATTCCGACATTTTCTCATGGGGTATTGTACACGTAATTCTATCGAAATCTTAAGCAATCGAAAATGGCATATCCTCTACTCTAATGACTCTGTAACTTGGTAGATACAAGTTTTATATTGTATTTATTTAATTGGGGCCTAAAATTTTGTGTTTTAAGTCCGTCGCACATTTCGACATTTTCTCATAGGGTACTATACACTTAATTCTATCGAAATCTTAAACAATCCAAAATGGCATATCCTCTACTCTAATGACTCTGTAACTTGGTAAAAACAAATTTTAGAATGTATTTATTCAATCAGAGCCTAAAATTCCATGTTTCAAATCCGTCGTATATTCCGACATTTTCTCATAAGGTACTGTACACGTAATCCTATCGAAATCTTAAACAATCGAAAATGGCATATCCTCTACTCTATTGACTTTGTAACTTGGTAGATACAAGTTTTATATTGTATTTATTTAATCAGGGCCTAAAAATTTGTGTTTTAAGTCCGTAGCATATTTCGACATTTTCTCATAGGGTACTGTACACGTAATTCTATCGAAATCTTGAACAATCCAAAATGGCATATCCTATACTCTATTTACTCTGTAAGGTTGTAGATAAAAGTTTTAAAATGTATTTATTGAATCAGAGCCTAAAATTCCATTTTTTAAATCCGTCGTATATTCCGACATTCTCTCCTAGGGTACTGTACACGTAATTCTATCGAAATCTTAAATAATCAAAAATGGCATATCCTCTACTCTAATGACTCTGTAACTTGGTAGATACAAGTTTAACAATGTATTTGTTCAATCAGAGCCTAAAATTCCATGTTTTAAATCTGTCGTATATTCCGACATTTTCTCATAGGGTATTGTACACGTAATTCTATCGAAATCTTAAACAATCGAAATTGACATATTCTCTACTCTAATGACTCTGTAACTTGGTAGATACAAGTTTTATATTGTATTTATTGAATCGGAGCCTAAAATTCCATCTTTTAAGTCCATCGCACATTTCGACATTTTCTCATAGGGTAGTACACGTAATTCTATCGAAATCTTTCACAATCGAAAATGGCATATCCTCTACTCTAATGACTCTGTAACTTGGTAGATACAAGTTTTATAATGTATTTATTCAATTAGAGCCTAAAATTCCTTGTTTTAAATCTGTCGTATATTCCGACATTTTCTCATAGGGTATTATACACGTAATTCTATCGAAATCTTAAGCAATCGAAAATGGCATATCCTCTACTCTAATGACTCTGTAACTTGGTAGATACAAGTTTTATATTGTATTTATTTAATTGGGGCCTAAAATTTTGTGTTTTAAGTCCGTCGCACATTTCGACATTTTCTCATAGGGTACTATACACTTAATTCTATCGAAATCTTAAACAATCCAAAATGGCATATTCTCTACTCTAATGACTCTGTAACTTGGTAAAAACAAATTTTAGAATGTATTTATTCAATCAGAGCCTAAAATTCCATGTTTCAAATCCGTCGTATATTCCGACATTTTCTCATAAGGTACTGTACACGTAATCCTATCGAAATCTTAAACAATCGAAAATGGCATATCCTCTACTCTATTGACTCTGTAACTTGGTAGATACAAGTTTTATATTGTATTTATTTAATCAGGGCCTAAAAATTCGTGTTTTAAGTCCGTAGCATATTTTGACATTTTCTCATAGGGTACTGTAGACGTAATTCTATCGAAATCTTAAACAATCCAAAATGGCATATCCTCTACTCTATTTACTCTGTAACTTGGTAGATACAAGTTTTATAATGTATTTATTGAATCAGAGCCTAAAATTCCATGTTTAAATCTATCGTATATTCCGACATTCTCTCCTAGAGTACTGTACACATAATTCTATCGAAATCTTAAACAATCGAAAATGGCATATCCTTTACTCTAATGACTCTGTAACTTCGTAGATATAAGTTTTACAATGTATTTGTTCAATCAGAGCCTAAAATTCCATATTTTAAATCCGTCGTATATTCCGACATTTTCTCATAGGGTACTGTACACGTAATTCTATCGAAATCTTAAACAATCGAAATTGACATATCCTCTACTCTAATGACTCTGTAACTTGGTAGATACAAGTTTTATATTGTATTTATTGAATCGGAGCCTAAAATTCCGTCTTTTAAGTCCGTCGCACATTTCGACATTTTCTCATAGGGTAGTACACGTAATTCTATCGAAATCTTACACAATCGAAAATGGCATATCCTCTACTCTAATGACTCTGTAACTTGGTAGATACAAGTTTTATAATGTATTTATTCAATCAGAGCCTAAAACTCCATGTTTTAAATCTGTCGTATATTCCGACATTTTCTCATAGGGTATTGTACACGTAATTCTATCGAAATCTTACACAATCGAAAATGGCATATCCTCTACTCTAATGACTCTGTAACTTGGTAGATACAAGTTTTATAATTTATTTATTCAATCAGAGCCTAAAATTCCATGTTTTAAATCTGTTGTATATTCCGACATTTTCTCATAGGGTATTGTACACGTAATTCTATCGAAATCTTAAACAATCGAAAATGGCATATCCTCTACTCTAATGACTCTGTAACTTGGTAGATACAAGTTTTATATTTTATTTATTTAATCGGGGCCTAAAATTCTGTGTTTTAAATCCGTCGCACATTTCGACATTTTCTCATAGGGTACTGTACACGTAATCCTATAGAAATCTTAAACAATCGAAAATGGCATATCCTCTACTCTAATGACTCTGTAACTTGGTAGATACAAGTTTTATATTGTATTTATTTAATCCTGGCCTAAAATTATGTGTTTTAAGTCCGTAGCATATATCGACATTTTCTCATAGGGTACTGTAAACGTAATTCTATCGAAATCTTAAACAATTCAAAATGGCATATCCTCTACTCTATTTACTCTGTAAGTTGGTAGATACAAGTTTTATAATGTATTTATAGAATCAGAGCCTCAAATTCCATGTTTTAAATCCGTCGTATATTCCGACATTCTCTCCTAGGGTACTGTAAACGTAATTCTATCGAAATCTTAAACAATCGAAATTGACATATTCTCTACTCTAATGACTCTATAACTTGGTAGATACAAGTTTTATAATGTATTTATTCAATTAGAGTCTAAAATTCAATGTTTTAAATCTGTCGTATATTCCGACATTTTCTCATAGGGTATTGTACACGTAATTCTATCGAAATCTTAAACAATCGAAAATGGCATATCCTCTACTCTAATGACTCTGTAACTTGGTAGATACAAGTTTTATATTGTATTTATTTAATCGGGGCATAAAATTTTGTGTTTTAAGTCCGTCGCACATTTCGACATTTTCTTATAGGGTACTATACACTTAATTCTATCGAAATCTTAAACAATCCAAAATGGCATATCCTCTACTCTAATGACTCTGTAACTTGGTAGAAACAAGTTTTAGAATGTATTTATTCAATCAGAGCCTAAAATTCCATGTTTTAAATCCGTCGTATATTCCGACATTTTCTTCTAAGGTATTGTACACGTAATCCTATCAAAATCTTAAACAATCGAAAATGGCATATCCTCTACTCTATTGACTCTGTAACTTGGTAGATACAAGTTTTATATTGTATTTATTTAATCAGGGCCTAAAAATTCGTGTTTTATGTCCGTAGCATATTTCGACATTTTCTCATAGGGTACTGTACATGTAATTCTATCGAAATCTTGAACAATCCAAAATGGCATATCCTATACTCTATTTACTCTGTAAGGTTGTAGATAAAAGTTTTAAAATGTATTTATTGAATCAGAGCCTAAAATTCCATTTTTTAAATCCGTCGTATATTCCGACATTCTCTCCTAGGGTACTGTACACGTAATTCTATCGAAATCTTAAATAATCGAAAATGGCATATCCTCTACTCTAATGACTCTGTAACTTGGTAGATACAAGTTTAACAATGTATTTGTTCAATCAGAGCCTAAAATTCCATGTTTTAAATCTGTCGTATATTCCGACATTTTCTCATAGGGTACTGTACACGTAATTCTATCGAAATCTTAAACAATCGAAATTGACATATTCTCTACTCTAATGACTCTGTAACTTGGTAGATACAAGTTTTATATTGTATTTATTGAATCGGAGCCTAAAATTCCGTCTTTTAAGTCCATCGCACATTTCGACATTTTCTCATAGGGTAGTACACGTAATTCTATCGAAATCTTTCACAATCGAAAATGGCATATCCTCTACTCTAATGACTCTGTAACTTGGTAGATACAAGTTTTATAATGTATTTATTCAATTAGAGCCTAAAATTCCTTGTTTTAAATCTGTCGTATATTCCGACATTTTCTCATGGGGTATTGTACACGTAATTCTATCGAAATCTTAAGCAATCGAAAATGGCATATCCTCTACTCTAATGACTCTGTAACTTGGTAGATACAAGTTTTATATTGTATTTATTTAATTGGGGCCTAAAATTTTGTGTTTTAAGTCCGTCGCACATTTCGACATTTTCTCATAGGGTACTATACACTTAATTCTATCGAAATCTTAAACAATCCAAAATGGCATATCCTCTACTCTAATGACTCTGTAACTTGGTAAAAACAAATTTTAGAATGTATTTATTCAATCAGAGCCTAAAATTCCATGTTTCAAATCCGTCGTATATTCCGACATTTTCTCATAAGGTACTGTACACGTAATCCTATCGAAATCTTAAACAATCGAAAATGGCATATCCTCTACTCTATTGACTCTGTAACTTGGTAGATACAAGTTTTATATTGTATTTATTTAATCAGGGCCTAAAAATTCGTGTTTTAAGTCCGTAGCATATTTTGACATTTTCTCATAGGGTACTGTAGACGTAATTCTATCGAAATCTTAAACAATCCAAAATGGCATATCCTCTACTCTATTTACTCTGTAACTTGGTAGATACAAGTTTTATAATGTATTTATTGAATCAGAGCCTAAAATTCCATGTTTAAATCTATCGTATATTCCGACATTCTCTCCTAGATTACTGTACACATAATTCTATCGAAATCTTAAACAATCGAAAATGGCATATCCTTTACTCTAATGACTCTGTAACTTCGTAGATATAAGTTTTACAATGTATTTGTTCAATCAGAGCCTAAAATTCCATATTTTAAATCCGTCGTATATTCCGACATTTTCTCATAGGGTACTGTACACGTAATTCTATCGAAATCTTAAACAATCGAAATTGACATATCCTCTACTCTAATGACTCTGTAACTTGGTAGATACAAGTTTTATATTGTATTTATTGAATCGGAGCCTAAAATTCCGTCTTTTAAGTCCGTCGCACATTTCGACATTTTCTCATAGGGTAGTACACGTAATTCTATCGAAATCTTACACAATCGAAAATGGCATATCCTCTACTCTAATGACTCTGTAACTTGGTAGATACAAGTTTTATAATGTATTTATTCAATCAGAGCCTAAAACTCCATGTTTTAAATCTGTCGTATATTCCGACATTTTCTCATAGGGTATTGTACACGTAATTCTATCGAAATCTTACACAATCGAAAATGGCATATCCTCTACTCTAATGACTCTGTAACTTGGTAGATACAAGTTTTATAATTTATTTATTCAATCAGAGCCTAAAATTCCATGTTTTAAATCTGTTGTATATTCCGACATTTTCTCATAGGGTATTGTACACGTAATTCTATCGAAATCTTAAACAATCGAAAATGGCATATCCTCTACTCTAATGACTCTGTAACTTGGTAGATACAAGTTTTATATTTTATTTATTTAATCGGGGCCTAAAATTCTGTGTTTTAAATCCGTCGCACATTTCGACATTTTCTCATAGGGTACTGTACACGTAATCCTATAGAAATCTTAAACAATCGAAAATGGCATATCCTCTACTCTAATGACTCTGTAACTTGGTAGATACAAGTTTTATATTGTATTTATTTAATCCTGGCCTAAAATTATGTGTTTTAAGTCCGTAGCATATATCGACATTTTCTCATAGGGTACTGTAAACGTAATTCTATCGAAATCTTAAACAATTCAAAATCTCATATCCTCTACTCTATTTACTCTGTAAGTTGGTAGATACAAGTTTTATAATGTATTTATAGAATCAGAGCCTCAAATTCCATGTTTTAAATCCGTCGTATATTCCGACATTCTCTCCTAGGGTACTGTAAACGTAATTCTATCGAAATCTTAAACAATCGAAATTGACATATTCTCTACTCTAATGACTCTATAACTTGGTAGATACAAGTTTTATAATGTATTTATTCAATTAGAGTCTAAAATTCAATGTTTTAAATCTGTCGTATATTCCGACATTTTCTCATAGGGTATTGTACACGTAATTCTATCGAAATCTTAAACAATCGAAAATGGCATATCCTCTACTCTAATGACTCTGTAACTTGGTAGATACAAGTTTTATATTGTATTTATTTAATCGGGGCATAAAATTTTGTGTTTTAAGTCCGTCGCACATTTCGACATTTTCTTATAGGGTACTATACACTTAATTCTATCGAAATCTTAAACAATCCAAAATGGCATATCCTCTACTCTAATGACTCTGTAACTTGGTAGAAACAAGTTTTAGAATGTATTTATTCAATCAGAGCCTAAAATTCCATGTTTTAAATCCGTCGTATATTCCGACATTTTCTTCTAAGGTATTGTACACGTAATCCTATCAAAATCTTAAACAATCGAAAATGGCATATCCTCTACTCTATTGACTCTGTAACTTGGTAGATACAAGTTTTATATTGTATTTATTTAATCAGGGCCTAAAAATTCGTGTTTTATGTCCGTAGCATATTTCGACATTTTCTCATAGGGTACTGTACATGTAATTCTATCGAAATCTTGAACAATCCAAAATGGCATATCCTATACTCTATTTACTCTGTAAGGTTGTAGATAAAAGTTTTAAAATGTATTTATTGAATCAGAGCCTAAAATTCCATTTTTTAAATCCGTCGTATATTCCGACATTCTCTCCTAGGGTACTGTACACGTAATTCTATCGAAATCTTAAATAATCGAAAATGGCATATCCTCTACTCTAATGACTCTGTAACTTGGTAGATACAAGTTTAACAATGTATTTGTTCAATCAGAGCCTAAAATTCCATGTTTTAAATCTGTCGTATATTCCGACATTTTCTCATAGGGTACTGTACACGTAATTCTATCGAAATCTTAAACAATCGAAATTGACATATTCTCTACTCTAATGACTCTGTAACTTGGTAGATACAAGTTTTATATTGTATTTATTGAATCGGAGCCTAAAATTCCGTCTTTTAAGTCCATCGCACATTTCGACATTTTCTCATAGGGTAGTACACGTAATTCTATCGAAATCTTTCACAATCGAAAATGGCATATCCTCTACTCTAATGACTCTGTAACTTGGTAGATACAAGTTTTATAATGTATTTATTCAATTAGAGCCTAAAATTCCTTGTTTTAAATCTGTCGTATATTCCGACATTTTCTCATGGGGTATTGTACACGTAATTCTATCGAAATCTTAAGCAATCGAAAATGGCATATCCTCTACTCTAATGACTCTGTAACTTGGTAGATACAAGTTTTATATTGTATTTATTTAATTGGGGCCTAAAATTTTGTGTTTTAAGTCCGTCGCACATTTCGACATTTTCTCATAGGGTACTATACACTTAATTCTATCGAAATCTTAAACAATCCAAAATGGCATATCCTCTACTCTAATGACTCTGTAACTTGGTAAAAACAAATTTTAGAATGTATTTATTCAATCAGAGCCTAAAATTCCATGTTTCAAATCCGTCGTATATTCCGACATTTTCTCATAAGGTACTGTACACGTAATCCTATCGAAATCTTAAACAATCGAAAATGGCATATCCTCTACTCTATTGACTCTGTAACTTGGTAGATACAAGTTTTATATTGTATTTATTTAATCAGGGCCTAAAAATTCGTGTTTTATGTCCGTAGCATATTTCAACATTTTCTCATAGGGTACTGTACACGTAATTCTATCGAAATCTTAAACAATCCAAAATGGCAAATCCTCTACTCTATTTACTCTGTAACTTGGTAGATACAAGTTTTATAATGTATTTATTGAATCAGAGCCTAAAATTCCATGTTTAAATCCGTCGTATATTCCGACATTCTCTCCTAGAGTACTGTACACGTAATTCTATCGAAATCTTAAACAATCGAAAATGGCATATCCTTTACTCTAATGACTCTGTAACTTGGTAGATATAAGTTTTACAATGTATTTTTTCAATCAGAGCCTAAAATTCCATTTTTTAAATCCGTCGTATATTCCGACATTTTCTCATAGGGTACTGTACACGTAATTCTATCGAAATCTTAAACAATCGAAATTGACATATCCTCTACTCTAATGACTCTGTAACTTGGTAGATACAAGTTTTATATTGTATTTATTGAATCGGAGCCTAAAATTCCGTCTTTTAAGTCCGTCGCAAATTTCGACATTTTCTCATAGGGTAGTACACGTAATTCTATCGAAATCTTACACAATCGAAAATGGCATATCCTCTACTCTAATGACTCTGTAACTTGGTAGATACAAGTTTTATAATGTATTTATTGAATTAGAGCCTAAAATTCCATGTTTTAAATCCGTCGTATATTCCGACATTCTCTCCTAGGGTGCTGTACACGTAATTCTATCGAAATCTTAAACAATCGAAAATGGCATATCCTCTACTCTAGTCACTCTATAACTTGGTAGATACAAGTTTAACAATATATTTGTTCAATCAGAGCCAAAAATTCCATGTTTTAAATCTGTCGTATATTCCGACATTTTCAGTACACGTAATTCTATCGAAATCTTAAACAATCGAAATTGACATATTCTCTACTCTAATGACTCTGTAACTTGGTAGATACAAGTTTAATAATGTATTTATTCAATTAGAGTCTAAAATTCCATGTTTTAAATCTGTCGTATATTCCGACATTTTCTCATAGGGTATTGTACACCTAATTCTATCGAAATCTTTCACAATCGAAAATGGCATATCCTCTACTCTAATGACTCTGTAACTTGGTAGTTACAAGTTTTATAATGTATTTATTCAATCAGAGTCTAAAATTCCATGTTTTAAATCTGTCGTATATTCCGACATTTTCTCATAGGGTATTGTACACGTAATTCTATCGAAATCTTAAACAATCGAAAATGACATATCCTCTATTCTAATGACTCTGTAACTTGGTAGATACAAGTTTTATATTGTATTTATTTAATCGGGGCCTAAAATTTTGTGTTTTAAGTCCGTCGCACATTTTGACATTTTCTCATAGGGTACTGTACATTTAATTCTATCGAAATCTTAAACAATCCAAAATGGCATATCCTCTACTCTAATGACTCTGTAACTTGGTAGAAACAAGTTTTAGAATATATTTATTCAATCAGAGCCTAAAATTCCATGTTTTAAATCCGTCGTATATTCCGACATTTTCTCATAAGGTACTGTACACCTAATCCTATCGAAATCTTAAACAATCGAAAATGGCATATCCTCTACTCTATTGACTCTGTAACTTGGTAGATACAAGTTTTATATTGTATTTATTTAATCAGGGCCTAAAAAAATCATGTTTTAAGTCCATAGCATATTTCGACATTTTCTCATAGGGTACTGTACACGTAATTCTATCGAAATCTTAGACAATCCAAAATGGCATATCCTCTACTCTATTTACTTTGTAACTTAGTAGATACAAGTTTTATAATGTATTTATTGAATCAGAGCCTAAAATTCCATGTTTTAAATCCGTCGTATATTCCGACATTCTCTCCTAGGGTACTGTACACGTAATTCTATCGAAATCTTAAACAATCGAAAATGGCACATCCTCTACTCTAATGACTCTGTAACTTGGTAGATATAAGTTTTACAATGTATTTGTTTAATCAGAGCCTAAAATTCCACGTTTTAAATCCGTCGTATATTCCGACATTTCATCATAGGGTACCGTACACGTAATTCTATCGAAATCTTAAACAATCGAAATTGACATATCCTCTACTCTAATGACTCTGTAACTTGGTAGATACAAGTTTTATATTGTATTTATTGAATCGGAGCCTAAAATTCCGTCTTCTAAGTCAGTCGCACATTTCGACATTTTCTCATAGGGTAGTACACGTAATTCTATCGAAATCTTACACAATCGAAAATGGCATATCCTCTACTCTAATGACTCTGTAACTTGGTAGATGCAAGTTTTATAATGTATTTATTCAATGAGAGCCTAAAATTCCATGTTTTAAATCCGTCGTATATTCCGACATTCTCTCCTAGGGTGCTGTACACGTAATTCTATCGAAATCTTAAACAATCGAAAATGGCATATCCTCTACTCTAATGACTCTGTAACTTGGTAGATACAAGTTTTATATTTTATTTATTTAATCGGAGCCTAAAATTTTGTGTTTTAAATCCGTCGCACATTTCGACATTTTCTCACAGGGTACTGTACACTTAATTCTATCGAATTCTTAATCAATCCAAAATGGCATATCCTCTACTCTAATGACTCTGTAACTTGGTAGAAACAAGTTTTAGAATGTATTTATTCAATCAGAGCCTAAAATTCCATGTTTTAAATCCGTCGTATATTCCGACATTTTCTCATAGGGTACTGTACACGTAATCCTATAGAAATCTTACACAATCGAAAATGGCATATCCTCTACTCTAATGACTCTGTAACTTAGTAGATACAAGTTTTATAGTTTATTTATTTAATCATGGCCTAAAATTTTCTGTTTTAAGTCCGTAGCATATTTCGACATTTTCTCATAGGGTACTGTACACGTAATTCTATCGAAATCTTAAACAATCCAAAATGGCATATCCTCTACTCTATTTACTCTGTAACTTGGTAGATACAAGTTTTATAATGTATTTATTGAATGAGAGCCTAAAATTCCATGTTTTAAATCCGTCGTATATTCCGACATTCTCTCCTAGGGTGCTGTACACGTAATTCTATCGAAATCTTAAACAATCGAAAATGGCATATCCTCTACTCTAATGACTCTGTAACTTGGTAGATACAAGTTTAACAATGTATTTGTTCAATCAGAGCCTAAAATTCCATGTTTTAAATCTGTCGTAAATTCCGACATTTTCTCGTAGGGTATTGTACACGTAATTCTATCGAAATCTTAAACAATCGAAAATGGCATATCCTCTACTCCAATGACTCTGTAACTTGGTAGATACAAGTTTTATATTTTATTTATTTAATCGGGGCCTAAAATTTTGTGTTTTAAATCCGTCGCACATTTCGACATTTTCTCACAAGGTACTGTACACTTAATTCTATCGAAATCTTAAACAATCCAAAATGGCATATCCTCTACTCTAATGACTCTGTAACTTGGTAGAAACAAGTTTGAGAATGTATATATTCAATCAGAGCCTAGAATTCCATGTTTTAAATCCGTCGTATATTCCAACATTTTCTCATAGGGTACTGTACACGTAATCCTACAGAAATCTTAAACAATCGAAAATGGCATATCCTCTACTCTAATGACTCTGTAACTTGGTAGATACAAATTTTATATTGTATTTATTTAATCAGGGCCTAAAAAAATCATGTTTTAAGTCCATAGCATATTTCGACATTTTCTCATAGGGTAGTGTACACGTAATTCTATCGAAATCTTAGACAATCCAAAATGGCATATCCTCTACTCTATTTACTTTGTAACTTAGTAGATACAAGTTTTATAATGTATTTATTGAATCAGTGCCTAAAATTACATGTTTTAAATCCGTCGTATATTCCGACATTCTCTCCTATGGTACTGTACACGTAATTCTATCGAAATCTTAAACAATCGAAAATGGCACATCCTCTACTCTAATGACTCTGTAACTTGGTAGATATAAGTTTTACAATGTATTTGTTTAATCAGAGCCTAAAATTCCACGTTTTAAATCCGTCGTATATTCCGACATTTCATCATAGGGTACCGTACACGTAATTCTATCGAAATCTTAAACAATCGAAATTGACATATCCTCTACTCTAATGACTCTGTAACTTGGTAGATACAAGTTTTATATTGTATTTATTGAATCGGAGCCTAAAATTCCGTCTTTTAAGTCAGTCGCACATTTAGACATTTTCTCATAGGGTAGTACACGTAATTCTATCGAAATCTTACACAATCGAAAATGGCATATCCTCTACTCTAATGACTCTGTAACTTGGTAGATACAAGTTTTATAATGTATTTATTCAATCAGAGCCTAAAATTCCATGTTTTAAATCTGTCGTATATTCCGACATTTTCTCGTAGGGTATTGTACACGTAATTCTATCGAAATCTTAAACAATCGAAAATGGCATATCCTATACTCTAATGACTCTGTAACTTGGTAGATACAAGTTTTATATTTTATTTATTTAATCGGGGCCTAAAATTTTGTGTTTTAAATCCGTCGCACATTTTGACATTTTCTCACAGGGTACTGTACACTTAATTCTATCGAAATCTTAAACAATCCAAAATGGCATATCCTCTACTCTATTTACTCTATAACTTGGTAGATACAAGTTTTATAATGTATTTATTGAATGAGAGCCTAAAATTCCATGTTTTAAATCCGTCGTATATTCCGACATTCTCTCCTAGGGTGCTGTACACGTAATTCTATCGAAATCTTAAACAATCGAAAATGGCATATCCTCTACTCTAATGACTCTGTAACTTGGTAGATACAAGTTTTATATTTTATTTATTTAATCATGGCCTAAAATTTTGTGTTTTAAGTCCGTAGCATATTTCGACATTTTCTCATAGGGTACTGTACACGTAATTCTATCGAAATCTTAAACAATCCAAAATGGCATATCCTCTATTCTATTTACTCTGTAACTTGGTAGATACAAGTTTTATAATGTATTTATTGAATGAGAGCCTAAAATTCCATGTTTTAAATCCGTCGTATATTCCGACATTCTCTCCTAGGGTGCTGTACACGTAATTCTATCGAAATCTTAAACAATCGAAAATGGCATATCCTCTACTCTAATGACTCTGTAACTTGGTAGATACAAGTTTAACAATGTATTTTTTCAATCAGAGCCTAAAATTCCATGTTTTAAATCTGTCGTATATTCCGACATTTTCTCATAGGGTACTGTACACGTAATTCTATCGAAATCTTAAACAATCGAAATTGACATATTCTCTGCTCTAATGACTCTGTAACTTGGTAGATAAAAGTTATATATTGTATTTATTGAATCGGAGCCTAAAATTCCGTCTTTTAAGTCAGTCGCACATTTCGACATTTTCTCATAGGGTAGTACACGTAATTCTATCGAAATCTTACACAATCGAAAATGGCATATCCTCTACTCTAATGACTCTGTAACTTGGTAGATACAAGTTTTATAATGTATTTATTCAATCAGAGCCTAAAATTCCATGTTTTAAATCTGTCGTATATTCCGACATTTTCTCGTAGGGTATTGTACACGTAATTCTATCGAAATCTTAAACAATCGAAAATGGCATATCCTCTACTCCAATGACTCTGTAACTTGGTAGATACAAGTTTTGTATTTTATTTATTTAATCGGGGCCTAAAATTTTTTGTTTTAAGTCCGTCGCACATTTCGACATTTTCTCACAGGGTACTGTACACTTAATTCTATCGAAATCTTAAACAATCCAAAATGGCATATCCTCTACTCTAATGACTCTGTAACTTGGTAGAAACAAGTTTTAGAATGTATTTATTCAATCAGAGCCTAAAATTCCATGTTTTAAATCCGTCGTATATTCCGACATTTTCTCATAGGGTACTGTACACGTAATCCTATAGAAATCTTAAACAATCGAAAATGGCATATCCTCTACTCTAATGACTCTGTAACTTGGTAGATACAAGTTTTATATTTTATTTATTTAATCATGGCCTAAAATTTTCTGTTTTAAGTCCGTAGCATATTTCGACATTTTCTCATAGGGTACTGTACACGTAATTCTATCGAAATCTTAAACAATCCAAAATGGCATATCCTCTACTCTAATGACTCTGTAACTTGGTAGAAACAAGTTTTAGAATGTATTTATTCAATCAGAGCCTAAAATTCCATGTTTTAAATCCGTCGTATATTCCGACATTTTCTCATAGGGTACTGTACACGTAATCCTACAGAAATCTTAAACAATCGAAAATGACATATCCTCTACTCTAATGACTCTGTAACTTGGTATATACAAGTTTTATATTGTATTTATTTAATCAGGGCCTAAAAAAATCATGTTTTAAGTCCATAGCATATTTCGACATTTTCTCATAGGGTACTGTACACGTAATTCTATCGAAATCTTAGACAATCCAAAATGGCATATCCTCTACTCTATTTACTTTGTAACTTAGTAGATACAAGTTTTATAATGTATTTATTGAATCAGAGCCTAAAATTCCATGTTTTAAATCCGTCGTATATTCCGACATTCTCTCCTAGGGTACTGTACACGTAATTCTATCGAAATCTTAAACAATCGAAAATGGCACATCCTCTACTCTAATGACTCTGTAACTTGGTAGATATAAGTTTTATAATGTATTTGTTTAATCAGAGCCTAAAATTCCACGTTTTAAATCCGTCGTATATTCCGACATTTCATCATAGGGTACCGTACATGTAATTCTATCGAAATCTTAAACAATCGAAATTGACATATCCTCTACTCTAATGACTCTGTAACTTGGTAGATACAAGTTTTATATTGTATTTATTGATTCGGAGCCTAAAATTCCGTCTTTTAAGTCAGTCGCACATTTCGACATTCTCTCCTAGGGTGCTGTACACGTAATTCTATCGAAATCTTAAACAATCGAAAATGGCATATCCTCTACTCTAATGACTCTGTAACTTGGTAGATACAAGTTTAACATTGTATTTGTTCAATCAGAGCCTAAAATTCCATGTTTTAAATCTGTCGTATATTCCGACATTTTCTCGTAGGGTATTGTACACGTAATTCTATCGAAATCTTAAACAATCGAAAATGGCATATCCTCTACTCTAATGACTCTGTAACTTGGTAGATACAAGTTTTACATTTTATTTATTTAATCGGGGCCTAAAATTTTGTGTTTTAAATCCGTCGCACATTTCGACATTTTCTCACAGGGTACTGTACACTTAATTCTATCGAAATCTTAAACAATCCAAAATGGCATATCCTCTACTCTAATGAATCTGTAACATGGTAGAAACAAGTTTTAGAATGTATTTATTCAATCAGAGCCTAAAATTCCATGTTTTAAATCCGTCGTATATTCCGACATTTTCTCATAGGGTACTGTACACGTAATCCTATAGAAATCTTAAACAATCGAAAATGGCATATCCTCTACTCTAATGACTCTGTAACTTGGTAGATACAAGTTTTATATTGTATTTATTTAATCATGGCCTAAAATTTTGTGTTTTAAGTCCGTAGCATATTTCGACATTTTCTCATTGGGTACTGTACACGTAATTCTATCGAAATCTTAAACAATCCAAAATGGCATATCCTCTACTCTATTTACTCTGTAACTTGGTAGATACAAGTTTTATAATGTATTTATTGAATGAGAGCCTAAAATTCCATGTTTTAAATTCGTCGTATATTCCGACATTCTCTCCTAGGGTGCTGTACACGTAATTCTATCGAAATCTTAAACAATCGAAAATGGCATATCCTCTACTCTAATGACTCTGTAACTTGGTAGATACAAGTTTAACAATGTATTTGTTCAATCAGAGCATAAAATTCCATGTTTTAAATCTGTCGTATATTCCGACATTTTCTCATAGGGTACTGTACACGTAATTCTATCGAAATCTTAAACAATCGAAATTGACATATTCTCTTCTCTAATGACTCTGTAACTTGGTAGATACATGTTTTATATTGTATTTATTGAATCGGAGCCTAAAATTCCGTCTTTTAAGTCAGTCCCACATTTCGACATTTTCTCATAGGGTAGTACACGTAATTCTATCGAAATCTTACACAATCGAAAATGGCATATCCTCTACTCTAATGACTCTGTAACTTGGTAGATACAAGTTTTATAATGTATTTATTCAATCAGAGCCTAAAATTCCATGTTTTAAATCCGTCGTATATTCCGACATTTTCTCATAGGGTACTGTACACGTAATCCTATAGAAATCTTAAACAATCGAAAATGGCATATCCTCTACTCTAATGACTCTGTAACTTGGTAGATACAAGTTTTATATTGTATTTATTTAATCATGGCCTAAAATTTTGTGTTTTATGTCCGTAGCATATTTCGACATTTTCTCATAGGGTACTGTACACGTAATTCTATCGAAATCTTAGACAATCGAAAATGGCATATCCTCTACTCTATTTACTTTGTAACTTAGTAGATACAAGTTTTATAATGTATTTATTGAATCAGTGCTTAAAATTCCATGTTTTAAATCCGTCGTATATTCCGACATTCTCTCCTATGGTACTGTACACGTAATTCTATCGAAATCTTAAACAATCGAAAATGGCATATCCTCTACTCTAATGACTCTGTAACTTGGTAGATACATGTTTTATATTTTATTTATTTAATCGGGGCCTAAAATTTTGTGTTTTAAGTCCGTCGCACATTTCGACATTTTCTCACAGGGTACTGTACACTTAATTCTATCGAAATCTTAAACAATCCAAAATGGCATATCCTCTACTCTAATGAATCTGTAACATGGTAGAAACAAGTTTTAGAATGTATTTATTCAATCAGAGCCTAAAATTCCATGTTTTAAATCCGTCGTATATTCCGACATTTTCTCATAGGGTACTGTACACGTAATCCTATAGAAATCTTAAACAATCGAAAATGGCATATCCTCTACTCTAATGACTCTGTAACTTGGTAGATACAAGTTTTATATTGTATTTATTTAATCATGGCCTAAAATTTTGTGTTTTAAGTCCGTAGCATATTTCGACATTTTCTCATAGGGTACTGTACACGTAATTCTATCGAAATCTTAAACAATCCAAAATGGCATATCCTCTACTCTATTTACTCTGTAACTTGGTAGATACAAGTTTTATAATGTATTTATTGAATGAGAGCCTAAAATTCCATGTTTTAAATCCGTCGTATATTCCGACATTCTCTCCTAGCGTGCTGTACACGTAATTCTATCGAAATCTTAAACAATCGAAAATGGCATATCCTCTACTCTAATGACTCTGTAACTTGGTAGATACAAGTTTAACAATGTATTTGTTCAATCAGAGCATAAAATTCCATGTTTTAAATCTTTCGTATATTCCGACATTTTCTCATAGGGTAATGTACACGTAATTCTATCGAAATCTTAAACAATCGAAATTGACATATTCTCTACTCTAATGACTCTGTAACTTGGTAGATACAAGTTTTATATTGTATTTATTGAATCGGAGCCTAAAATTCCGTCTTTTAAGTCAGTCCCACATTTCGACATTTTCTCATAGGGTAGTACACGTAATTCTATCGAAATCTTACACAATCGAAAATGGCATATCCTCTACTCTAATGACTCTGTAACTTGGTAGATACAAGTTTTATAATGTATTTATTCAATCAGAGCCTAAAATTCCATGTTTTAAATCTGTCGTATATTCCGACATTTTCTCGTAGGGTATTGTACACGTAATTCTATCGAAATCTTAAACAATCGAAAATGGCATATCCTCTACTCTAATGACTCTGTAACTTGGTAGATACAAGTTTTATATTTTATTTATTTAATCGGGGCCTAAAATTTTGTGTTTTAAGTCCGTCGCACATTTCGACATTTTCTCACAGGGTACTGTACACTTAATTCTATCGAAATCTTAAACAATCCAAAATGGCATATCCTCTACTCTAATGACTCTGTAACTTGGTAGAAACAAGTTTTAGAATGTATTTATTCAATCAGAGCCTAAAATTCCATGTTTTAAATCCGTCGTATATTCCGACATTTTCTCATAGGGTACTGTACACGTAATCCTATAGAAATCTTAAACAATCGAAAATGGCATATCCTCTACTCTAATGACTCTGTAACTTGGTAGATACATGTTTTATATTGTATTTATTTAATCATGGCCTAAAATTTTGTGTTTTAAGTCCGTAGCATATTTCGACATTTTCTCATAGGGTACTGTACACGTAATTCTATCGAAATCTTAAACAATCCAAAATGGCATATCCTCTACTCTATTTACTCTGTAACTTGGTAGATACAAGTTTTATAATGTATTTATTGAATGAGAGCCTAAATTCCATGTTTTAAATCCGTCGTATATTCCGACATTCTCTCCTAGGGTGCTGTACAAGTAATTCTATCGAAATCTTAAACAATCGAAAATGGGATATCCTCTACTCTAATGACTCTGTAACTTGGTAGATACAAGTTTAACAATGTATTTGTTCAATCAGAGCATAAAATTCCATGTTTTAAATCTGTCGTATATTCCGACATTTTCTCATAGGGTACTGTACACGTAATTCTATCGAAATCTTAAACAATCGAAATTGACATATTCTCTGCTCTAATGACTCTGTAACTTGGTAGATACAAGTTTTATATTGTATTTATTGAATCGGAGCCTAAAATTCCGTCTTTTAAGTCAGTCCCACATTTCGACATTTTCTCATAGGGTAGTACACGTAATTCTATCGAAATCTTACACAATCGAGAATGGCATATCCTCTACTCTAATGACTCTGTAACTTGGTAGATACAAGTTTTATAATGTATTTATTCAATCAGAGCCTAAAATTCCATGTTTTAAATCTGTCGTATATTCCGACATTTTCTCGTAGGGTATTGTACACGTAATTCTATCGAAATCTTAAACAATCGAAAATGGCATATCCTCTACTCTAATGACTCTGTAACTTGGTAGATACAAGTTTAAATTTTATTTATTTAATCGGGGCCTAAAATTTTGTGTTTTAAGTCCGTCGCACATTTCGACATTTTCTCACAGGGTACTGTACACTTAATTCTATCGAAATCTTAAACAATCCAAAATGGCATATCCTCTACTCTAATGACTCTGTAACTTGGTAGAAACAAGTTATAGAATGTATTTATTCAATCAGAGCCTAAAATTCCATGTTTTAAATCCGTCGTATATTCCGACATTTTCTCATAGGGTACTGTACACGTAATCCTATAGAAATCTTAAACAATCGAAAATGGCATATCCTCTACTCTAATGACTCTGTAACTTGGTAGATACAAGTTTTATATTGTATTTATTTAATCATGGCCTAAAATTTTGTGTTTTAAGTCTGTAGCATATTTCGACATTTTCTCATAGGGTACTGTACACGTAATTCTATCGAAATCTTAAACAATCCAAAATGGCATATCCTCTACTCTATTTACTCTGTAACTTGGTAGATACAAGTTTTATAATGTATTTATTCAATGAGAGCCTAAAATTCCATGTTTTAAATCTGTCGTATATTCCGACATTCTCTCCTAGGGTGCTGTACACGTAATTCTATCGAAATCTTAAACAATCGAAAATGGCATATCCTCTACTCTAATGACTCTGTAACTTGTTAGATACAAGTTTAACAATGTATTTGTTCAATCAGAGCCTAAAATTCCATGTTTTAAATCTGTCGTATATTCCGACATTTTCTCATAGGGTACTGTACACGTAATTCTATCGAAATCTTAAACAATCGAAATTGACATATTCTCTGCTCTAATGACTCTGTAACTTGGTAGATACAAGTTTTATATTGTATTTATTGAATCGGAGCCTAAAATTCCGTCTTTTAAGTCAGTCGCACATTTCGACATTTTCTCATAGGGTAGTACACGTAATTCTATCGAAATCTTACACAATCGAAAATGGCATATCCTCTACTCTAATGACTCTGTAACTTGGTAGATACAAGTTTTATAATGTATTTATTTAATCAGAGCCTAAAATTCCATGTTTTAAATCTGTCGTATATTCCGACATTTTCTCGTAGGGTATTGTACACGTAATTCTATCGAAATCTTAAACAAATGAAAATGGCATATCCTCTACTCTAATGACTCTGTAACTTGGTAGATACAAGTTTTATATTTTATTTATTTAATCGGGGCCTAAAATTTTGTGTTTTAAGTCCGTCGCACATTTCGACATTTTCTCACAGGGTACTGTACACTTAATTCTATCGAAATCTTAAACAATCCAAAATGGCATATCCTCTACTCTAATGACTCTGTAACTTGGTAGAAACAAGTTTTAGAATGTATTTATTCAATCAGAGCCTAAAATTCCATGTTTTAAATCCGTCGTATATTCCGACATTTTCTCATAGGGTACTGTACACGTAATCCTATAGAAATCTTAAACAATCGAAAATGGCATATCCTCTATTCTAATGACTCTGTAACCTGGTAGATACAAGTTTTATATTGTATTTATTTAATCATGGCCTAAAATTTTGTGTTTTAAGTCCGTAGCATATTTCGACATTTTCTCATAGGGTACTGTACACGTAATTCTATCGAAATCTTAAACAATCCAAAATGGCATATCCTCTACTCTATTTACTCTGTAACTTGGTAGATACAAGTTTTATAATGTATTTATTGAATGAGAGCCTAAAATTCCATGTTTTAAATCCGTCGTATATTCCGACATTCTCTCCTAGGGTTCTGTACACGTAATTCTATCAAAATCTTAAACAATCGAAAATGGCATATCCTCTACTCTAATGAATCTGTAACTTGGTAGATACAAGTTTAACAATGTATTTGTTCAATTAGAGCATAAAATTCCATGTTTTAAATCTGTCGTATATTCCGACATTTTCTCATAGGGTACTGTACACGTAATTCTATCGAAATCTTAAACAATCGAAATTGACATATTCTCTGCTCTAATGACTCTGTAACTTGGTAGATACAATTTTTATATTGTATTTATTGAATCGGAGGTTAAAATTCCGTCTTTTAAGTCAGTCGCACATTTCGACATTTTCTCATAGGGTAGTACACGTAATTCTATCGAAATCTTACACAATCGAAAATGGCATATCCTCTACTCTAATGACTCTGTAACTTGGTAGATACAAGTTTTATAATGTATTTATTCAATCAGAGCCTAAAATTCCATGTTTTAAATCTGTCGTATATTCCGACATTTTCTCATAGGGTATTGTACACGTAATTCTATCGAAATCTTAAACAATCGAAAATGGCATATCCTCTACTCTAATGACTCTGTAACTTGGTAGATACAAGTTTTATATTTTATTTATTTAATCGGGGCCTAAAATTTTGTGTTTTAAGTCCGTCGCACATTTCGACATTTTCTCACAGGGTACTGTACACTTAATTCTATCGAAATCTTAAACAATCCAAAATGGCATATCCTCTACTCTAATGACTCTGTAACTTGGTAGAAACAAGTTTTAGAATGTATTTATTCAATCAGAGCCTAAAATTCCATGTTTTTAATCCGTCGTATATTCCGACATTTTCTCATAGGGCACTGTACACGTAATCCTACCGAAATCTTAAACAATCGAAAATGGCATATCCTCTACTCTAATGACTCTGTAACTTGGTAGATACAAGTTTTAAATTGTATTTATTTAATCATGGCCTAAAATTTTGTGTTTTAAGTCCGTAGCATATTTCGACATTTTCTCATAGGGGGGTACACGTAATTCTATCGAAATCTTAAACAATCCAAAATGGCATATCCTCTACTCTATTTACTCTGTTACTTGGTAGATAAAAGTTTTATAATGTATTTATTGAATCAGAGCCTAAAATTCCATGTTTTAAATCCATCGTATATTCCGACATTCTCTCCTAGGGTACTGTACACGTAATTCTATCGAAATCTTAAACAATCGAAAATGGCATATCCTCTACTCTAACGACTCTGTAACTTGGTAGATACAAGTTTAAAAATGTATTTGTTCAATCAGAGCCTAAAATTCCATGTTTTAAATCTGTCGTATATTCCGACATTTTCGCATATGGTACTGTACACGTAATTCTATCGAAATCTTAAACAATCGAAATTGACATATTCTCTACTCTAATGATTCTTTAACTTGGTAGATACATGTTTTATATTATATTTATTGAATCGGAGCCTAAAATTCCGTCTTTTAAGTCCATCGCACATTTTGACATTTTCTCATGGGGTAGTACACGTAATTCTATCGAAATCTTTCACAATCGAAAATGGCATATCCTCTACTCTAATGACTCTGTAACTGTTGTTTCTATTCATTGCTTCTCTTTCCATCCTTAAATTCTTCGGCCTTTTCTTTGCCGACAAAGAACTAACCCACTGCAGGAAGACATCGATATCGACCCCAAACGTCGATATCGACCACTGAGTTCGTCGACATTTTTCTGAGTCGACGACGAACATCGCTGCGGAGTTTTGCTGACATCGATATCGACACCAGACATCGATATCGACCCTTCTATATCGACTGGCAGTCTTCAGAGCCAGTCGATTTCGTAGACTGACATCGATATCGACCCCCACCAGTCGATATCGACCACTTGTTTTTATCTCTGCAGGTCTTCTGTTGTAGAGAACATCGACAACCGAGGTTGACATCGAGGCTCAAGGTCGAAATCGAGGCTACTGGTCGACGCAGACGTGAGATTTCCAACGCTACTAGGATCCCGCTGACACGCCTCCTCGTGGATCGATCCTGACTACCCTTCCACTACAACGGGAGGAAGTCTTGTAATTATTTGCTTAGGCCAGGAGTTGGTTTACATTTATTTACATCTTTATATTTGTAATTACTTGACATATCATCCCTCCTGCAACAACAAATTGGCGCCGTTTCCGGGGAGGCAATCAATCGCGCCCTAGTAGTCTATCTCACGTCTTTTTCTAGTTTGGTCTTGCAGGTGTATGCGACGCGCTGATCGCCCACCTGAATTTGAAGGAGTAGACGACCCTGAGCGTTATTTCCATCTAAGGGCCCAAGCTCAAAGAATCATGGCGGAAAACGCGAACCAAGCTGAACTTATTGAACAACTAAGGAGGCAGGTTGAGGACCTAACGACTAGAGAGGCGGCACTTCAGGAGCGTGCGGATAGGGAGGAGGAAGGCCGAAGGCAAATAGAAGCCCAAATCAATGCCCTCCCTAGGAATGCCAAGCAATATATGCACCCCGCTCTCACAGTGCCTGAATCGGCAATTCTTATCCCTGCCTCTAATTTTGAAATAAAACCTAACTTCTTAACTGAGATTAGAAGGCACCAATATGAAGGAAAACCTAACGAATGCCCTATGGCACATATTTCTACCTTCTTAGACCTTTGTGATACTATTGTTGATGGACGAAGTCTTAAATATGTCCAACTAAAAGCCTTTCGATGGTCTCTCACAGGGAAAGCATTGCAGTGGTTGGTAAGCTTAGCCCCAAAATCGCACCGCACCTGGAATGAAGTCAAGGACGCGTTTCTCAACAAGTTCTTTCCTCCTAAGACGGCATTGATCCGACAGAAAATCACGGCTTTCAAACAAAAGCCTGGTGAGGCTCTGGCGACTGTTTGGGAAAGGTTCAAGGACCTTCTACGATCATGCCCGACGCATGGCCAACCACCCTATGTAATTCAGGAGATCATATACAATGCTCTTGACGCTGCAACAAAGGAGAGGATCAACACCTACACCGCCTATGGCTACCTTGAACTAGCTCCACAAGAGGCTTGGGAGACCATAGAGAGGTTAGTGGAGTTCGACAACACATATGGGACTCCTGAGGCTCCCGACACATCATCATCATCAAGGCCTGCCCCATCTATGCCCTTATATGAACCCTCCAATGTAATCGATCCGGACGTGAAGGAGCAATTCCATAGAGATCAACTTAGAAAGCTCCAAAAGCAAGTAAGGTTCCTTTCAGCGAACCAAGATTGCATCGAATGCGGATCGCAGCGGCACACCACCATCGAGTGCCCCCATGCCGAACAAGTACACCTAGCGGAGACTCACCAAGAGGCGCGCTACATGAGGGGTCCCAACAACCAATATTGGGGAGACCAAAGGTTCCATCAACCACAAAGGAACCCGGTTAACCCTAGGGACCCTCCGCCTTATAGAGCTCCTGGGCACCCGGAGAGATACCAAAAGAAGGATGATCTTCAACTTGTGTTGGACGAGATATGGCGGAACCAAGCTAAGAACGATCAATCCAACAATGCTATCCACTCTCAACTCAATCACCTTACCACAAGGATTGGGGAGATGGATATTTGGAAGAAGAACGTAGAGACCCAACTGGGTCAATTGGCGGCACAAATCCCTAGGCCGTCTGGAACACTCCCTGGGCAACCCACCACAAATCCTAAGGGATAATCCGGGATGGGCCATGTCGCAGCCATACAATTAAGGAGTGGCACCAAAGTACAAAAGCCACGGACGGATACGGAGGGGAAAGCAACAGACCCAGTCGACGTCGACAGACCAGCCGATGTCGACCCAGAGGTCGATATCGACCACCATGTCGACCCCCTGGTCGATGTCGGTGACACTGCAGAGCCATCAGAGCCTCAACAGAGGTCGAAATCGACCATCCCAGTCGATATCGACCACATTCCAGTCGATGTCGATGTCCAACAGGCCCCTCCGACCACCGTTTTGGCCCCCCCACCAAAGAAGACGTTGCCATTCCCTTCCAAAGCATTGGAGGATCCCACCAAAGGTAAGTTTAGGCGCTTCATAAAGATACTTCAAGGACTCAACATCACTATCCCTCTAACGGAAGCCCTAAGCGAGATGCCCGCCTATGTGCGATTCCTCAAAGACATCCTGAGCAAGAAGAGGTCCATGGCAGAGATCGCAGAGGAGTGCTCGAAGATGGACTTCCCTGAGAAGAAGAGTGATCCAGGGAAGTTTGCAATCACCGTGGGACTTGGCCAACATCGTTATAAAGCCCTATGTGACCTAGGGGCAAGTGTAAGTCTCATGCCTCTCTCTATTTGGCAGAAGGTGAACATTGGTGCCCTTGAACCTGTGGACATGAAGCTCTATATGGCTGACAACTCATTTGTCAGACCCACAGGTATAGTTGATGACGTTCCGGTAAAGGTAGGTAAGTTCTTTGTGCCTACTGATTTCATTGTATTGGAGATGCCTGAAGATCCTGTAGTGCCTATTATACTTGGTAGGCCTTTCTTAGCTACTGCTGATGCCAATATCAATGTACGTCGAGGGTTACTAACCTTTACTATAGGGAACGAAGTGATAGAATTCTCTTTCAACCCAACCATGAGTGAAACAAAGCACCTGGAGCAAGTAGTCCTCTCGCCGGCCAAAGAAAAGCTTAGAAAATTCTTGTTGGCGAGGACGGAAACAGCAAGCAGGGTCGACATCGACTGGAACCAGTCGATATCGACTAAAAGCATCGAAATCGACCCCCCTTGGTCGCAATCGAGTATGCCAGATCGCTGCCAAGAGCTTAAGTATGGGGTCACAGAGGTCGATGTCGACCCCCACATGTCGATATCGACCACATCACTCGAAATCGACCCTCCTTGGTCGAAATCGACCACCCCTCAGCCCGAAGATTTCTGTTTCGGGCCCAAACAGGTAAGCCCAGGTACGACTCCTAACCCTCCTCCGTCCATTATTGATGAATCAATTAAACCTATTATTGATAAATCTACTAAAGAGAGGGTCAAAGCTCCATGGTTTGCCTATATTGCTAAAGTTAGGTCAAGAAAGAGAAGAAAAGCACCCAAAGAAGAACCTAATGATGAAGAAGCCTTGGTCGCCGAACTTAGATGCTACCAAAAGGACCTAGATGATCCAGGAGAAGGTTCATGCTCGAAGGGTCCCTACATAAAAGGGTCATGAAGAATTGACGGAGAAGTCGGCCTAGCGACTCAAAAATCTAGAGCATGTACATAAAACATTTAAATTTCGCATGGATGGTTTTTAGGATTTAATTTTTGGCTATTTTGAACTTTTAAAACTGAGATAATTCGTGCTTTATCTATATTATTAACCAAGATTTCAGGTTGTCAAGCAAAAGGAACGATGAAGAAGGAAAGAAGCTTCTGCAGAGGTAGTCGAAATCGACCAGGCCAGTCGAAATCGACCCCCCCCCAGGGTCAAGCCACCTCCTGGAGTCGACGTCGAGGACTCAGGAGCGAAAAGCAGAGGTCGATATCGACCCTAATACTTGATATCGACCTCAATCAGGCAGCCCTTGTCTTCATTTTTCTTCCTCGACTTCGACAGATGCAGTCGACATCGACCACTGACCTAGATATCGACTTCTGGCATCGACCAAACCTGAAATCGACCTGAATCCGATGTAAGTCTCTCTCTACCCTTGTTTTTCTTTTTAATACAGTGAGGACACTGTATATTTTAAGTATGGGGTGGGGGAAAGACATGTCTTATGGTCATAACTTGGTTTCTTCTTCATTGCATTCATGTTTAAATTTTTGTTTTTAGTTTTACTTTTATAAAATGTCAAAAATAAAAAAAAATAGAAAAAATGCATGTTTATTTTTAAGTTTGTTTTTTTTTACCCTACTTAGATGTCCTATGGTGAAAACTCAATAGCTGACTTGATCATGTAAATCCTATGGCATATTTGGATGGTTTAGCCTAAGTCTTTAAAAATTTTATGTAGATTGTGAACTTGTGATGAAATTGAGCACATATGATCCTAGGCTAAAAGGCAAATCCAACAAAAATTGTCCTTGTGAGAATTTTGACCTATAGGGAGAACATCAAAAATCCCTCCGCTTTCTTCAGTGAATTTACTCTTCCTATGCATATCTAAATGTTGTGATAGTTATTCAAAACCAATGCATATATATATGTTTATGTTTACGAGAATTAAATGATGGAGGCATCTTTTAAGTCATTTTTATCCTCTCTTTACCTACCCTGCATTATCCCTGCTTGAAGCCAGAACATTAGCCTGAGCCTGAAATTGCAAACTCCACAAAATTATCCCTAGCCGAATTGAGCCTGACCCCCATTTGGGAATTGAGACTTAGATTGGTTGGACTAATGCCTTGTGGAAGGAAAAGAGCATAATGTCCAGTTTTGAGCAAGGAAATTATGGGTTGGTGTATATTTTCATCTTGTCATATTTTGTAAAAGGATTAGTTGGCTCACCATATAAATGCACATAGCTTTAGTATCTACTTATTATTTCCGAAAAAATAAAAATCCGAAAAAAAAGAGATATATATATATATATAGTGCATGAGCCAAAATCCTTAAGTCTTTAATTAATACAAGTGTTATATTTTTGAGAGGTATATTAGAGCTTGGAAGAAGGGTTGATATATGGTTTACATCTTTTAGTGCATCTTTAGAGCATATTATATAATGATGAGTTGGGAAAGAGCATTATAGAGATTGAGCTTACATTGAAGAGTTATGGTTTGGACATTGCAAGTGTTGAGATTTAGGAGTCTTGATTCCCGAATTATAAAAGCACCAGATAGCCAAATAATTCCATACCTTTTATTTCATACCAAGCCCCATTACAACCCCGCCGAATGGAGTCTTCTTTGAAGTCTTCCATTGAGCGAAAGTCCTCCTGATGATTTTTATTGCATTTTCATAATTGGTTGCGAAGTAGATTATTATAAATTGCAATGTTTATGAGATTGTATATGGAATTGAGTTGAGAGTTGATCTTCATAGCCTAAACACATGAGAGTTGAGTGCAAACACATTATCCCTGTGAGGTAGGATCAAAATTTCATATGCCTATGGATCGCCAAAATATGTGCTATGACGTTAAATTCACTTGCTTTGCTTTGCTACCGCTTATGATGTTGCTTTTGAAAAAGGCGAACACTTGAAAGGTGTGGTGTAGGTGTTGGTTATTGCTTGGTTATTGCTTGAGGACAAGCAAGTTTAAGTATGGGGTGTTTTGATGTACATATTTGCACCTTCTTTTATTGCATCTTTTGACTTCATATTTCATTCGATTTCCAAAGAAAAGGATCAAAAGAATATAAACTTGTGTAAGAATGGGCTAAAATGCAAGAAATAGAGTTTGCACATGTTTTGAGCTAACCATGCAGGAATTCGAGCGAAAACGGAGTCAAAACGGAGAAGCCAAGTGAAGCTGAGAAGAGGTAGATATCGACCTTAGACCCAGATATCGACCCCCAGTGTTGATATCGACCCCCATATCGACCTCAACATAGAAATCGACCAGAGCAGAACAAGTCGAGCAGGAACAGAGACCTCGATATCGACCTCTGGTGTCGATATCGACCTCTGGTGTCGATATCGACCCCTTATCTCGACAGAAGATAGACTCGATTTCGAATGCGGATTGGCACTATATCTTCAAGAAGGCACGGGATTATCTCATACTTTTAAAGATAGAGGACAGCTGAAGTTTTATTCATCTTTTACCTTTAAGTTATTTAAGTTTTATCAAAATAAAAGACCTATCCTAATTGTTCGGACAGAGTTATTAGTTTAGATAGGAGTTACAATCCTTGGATAGCGAGGATTAGTAGCCTATAAATAAAGCCTTAGGGCTGATTTGTTGGGGGATCATCCAAGAATCGAATAATCCAATCATAGAACAACCAAAGACAATAGACAATAGAGTTAGAGTTAGAGAGAAGTTTTAGGGTTTGACGTTTGCGAAAGTTGACGTTGAGTTGTAAAGCTTCGAAGTTTAGTTTAATGCAAGTTTCTTCCTTTCAATTGATGATGAATCCCAAGATGAGAAGCGAGTAGTTCCCCAAAGCTCTTAGGGTCGGGGTGAGCCCGACGTTAGCCATGCGCACTTGAGGTAAGTATTTGATGTTGATATCGTTGTGTCTATCTCTCCTCCTACGATTCTATGTTTAGTCCTAATCGAAAGAAAAGGGATTCATGCTAACAACTTGAGTTATAAACATAAAATTGGTAGAGACAATTAGGTTTATTTGAAAGAGTAATCCTAAGAGTTGGTGTACGGCGAAAGCTCGTCCCTCGGGAGAAATAGCGCAATTGTCCGTCTTATTTATCTCATCGCATGCATTGGTTAACGTTGTGGTGAACCCTCATCCTAAGAGTTGCTTTTTACAATTGCGCTATTTCACCCGAGGGACAAGCTTTCGCCGTACACCAACTCTTAGGATTACTCTTGTAAATAAACCTAATTGTCTCTACCAATTTTATGTTTATAACTCAAGTTGTTAGCATGAATCCCTTTTCTTTCGATTAGGACTAAACATAGAATCGTAGAAGGAGAGATAGACACAACGATATTAACATCAAATACTTACCTCAAGCGCGCATGGCTAACGTCGGGCTCACCACGACCCTAAGAGCTTTGGGGAACTACTCGCTTCTCATCATGGAACTCATTGTTATTTGAAAGGAAGAAACTTGCATTAAAATAAACTCCGAAGCTTTACAACTCAACGTCAACTTTCGCAAACGTCAAACCCTAAAACTTCTCTCTAACTCTAACTCTATTGTCTTGATTGTCAATTGAATTCTAAGATTGGATCATCTAACAAATCAACCCCTAGGGCTTTATTTATAGGCTACTAATCCTCGCTATCCAAGGATTGTAACTCCTATCTAACCTATGAACTCTATCCAAACAATTAGGATATGTCTTTTATTTTGATAAAACTTAAATGACTTAAAGGTAAAAAGATAAATAACTCTTCAGCTGCCATCTATCTTGAAAGTATGAGATAATTTCGTGCCTCCTTGAATATATAGTTCCAATCCGCATTCGAAATCGAGTCTATCTTCTGTCGAGATAAGGGGTCAATATCGACACCAGAGGTCGATATCGAGGTCTCTGTTCCTGCTCGACTTGTTCAGCTCTGGTCGATTTCTATGTTGAGGTCGATATGGGGGTCGATATCGACACCAGAGGTCGATATCTGGGTCTAAGGTCGATATCTACCTCTTCTCAGCTTCACTTAGCTTCTCCGTTTTGACTCCGTTTTCGCTCGAATTCCTGCATGGTTAGCTCAAAACATGTGCAAACTCTATTTCTTCCATTTTAGCCCATTCTTACACAAGTTTATATTCTTTTGAACCTTTTCTTTGGAAATCGAATGAAATACGAAGTCAAAAGATGCAATAAACAAAGGTGTAAATGTGTACATCAGTAACTTGGTAGTTACAAGTTTTATAATGTATTTATTCAATCAGAGTCTAAAATTCCATGTTTTAAATCTGTCGTATATTCCGACATTTTCTCATAGGGTATTGTACACGTAATTCTATCGAAATCTTAAACAATCGAAAATGGCATATCCTCTACTCTAATGACTCTGTAACCTGGTAGATACAAGTTTTATATTGTATTTATTTAATCGGGGCCTAAAATTTTGTGTTTTAAGTCCGTCGCACATTTCGACATTTTCTCACAGGGTACTGTACACTTAATTCTATCGAAATCTTAAACAATCCAAAATGGCATATCCTCTACTCTAATGACACTGTAACTTGGTAGAAACAAGTTTTAGAATGTATTTATTCAATCAGAGCCTAAAATTCCATGTTTTAAATCCGTCGTATATTCCGACATTTTCTCATAAGGTACTGTACACGTAATCCTATCGAAATCTTAAACAATCGAAAATGGCATATCCTCTACTCTATTAACTCTGTAACTTGGTAGATACAAGTTTTATATTGTATTTATTTAATCAGGGCCTAAAAATTCGTGTTTTAAGTCCGTAGTATATTTCGACATTTTCTCATAGGGTACTGTACACGTAATTCTATCGAAATCTTAAACAATCCAAAATGGCATATCCTCTACTCTATTTACTCTGTAACTTGGTAGATACTAGTTTTATAATGTATTTATTGAATGAGAGCCTAAAATTCCATGTTTTAAATTCGTCGTATATTCCGACATTCTCTCCTAGGGTGCTGTAAACGTAATTCTATCGAAATCTTAAACAATCGAAAATGGCATATCCTCTACTCTAATGACTCTGTAACTTGGTAGATACAAGTTTAACAATGTATTTGTTCAATCAGAGCCTAAAATTCCATGTTTTAAATCTGTCGTATATTCCGACATTTTCTCATAGGGTACTGTACACGTAATTCTATCGAAATCTTTAACAATCGAAATTGATATATTCTCTGCTCTAATGACTCTGTAACTTGGTAGATACAAGTTTTATATTGTATTTATTGAATCGGAGCCTAAAATTCCGTCTTTTAAGTCAGTCGCACATTTCGACATTTTCTCATAGGGTAGTACACGTAATTCTATCGAAATCTTACACAATCGAAAATGGCATATCCTCTCCTCTAATGACTCTGTAACTTGGTAGATACAAGTTTTATAATGTATTTATTCAATCAGAGCCTAAAATTCCATGTTTTAAATCTGTCGTATATTCCGACATTTTCTCATAGGGTATTGTACACGTAATTCTATCGAAATCTTAAACAATCGAAAATGGCATATCCTCTACTCCAATGACTCTGTAACTTGGTAGATACAAGTTTTATATTGTATTTATTTAATTGGGGCCTAAAATTTTGTGTTTTAAGTCCGTCGCACATTTCGACATTTCTCACAGGGTACTGTACACTTAATTCTATCGAAATCTTAAACAATCCAAAATGGCATATCCTCTACTCTAATGACTCTGTAACTTGGTAGAAACAAGTTTTAGAATGTATTTATTCAATCAGAGCCTAAAATTCCATGTTTTAAATCCGTCGTATATTCCGACATTTTCTCATAGGGTACTGTACACGTAATCCTACAGAAATCTTAAACAATCGAAAATGGCATATCCTCTACTCTAATGACTCTGTAACTTGGTAGATACAAGTTTTAAATTGTATTTATTTAATCATGGCCTAAAATTTTTTGTTTTAAGTCCGTAGCATATTTCGACATTTTCTCATAGGGTACAGTAAACGTAATTCTATCGAAATCTTAAACAATCCAAAATGGCATATCCTCTACTCTATTTACTCTGTAACTTGGTAGATAAAAGTTTTATAATGTATTTATTGAATCAGAGCCTAAAATTCCATGTTTTAAATCCATCGTATATTTCGACATTCTCTCCTAGGGTACTGTACACGTAATTCTATCGAAATCTTAAACAATCGAAAATGGCATATCCTCTACTCTAATGACTCTGTAACTTGGTAGATACAAGTTTAACAATGTATTTGTTCAATCAGAGCCTAAAATTCCATGTTTTAAATCTGTCGTATATTCCGACATTTTCGCATAAGGTACTGTACACGTAATTCTATCGAAATCTTAAACAATCGAAATTGACATATTCTCTACTCTAATGACTCTGTAACTTGGTAGATACATGTTTTATATTATATTTATTGAATCGGAGCCTAAAATTCCGTCTTTTAAGTCAGTCGCACATTTCGACATTTTCTCATAGGGTAGTACACGTAATTCTATCGAAATCTTACACAATCGAAAATGGCATATCCTCTCCTCTAATGACTCTGTAACTTGGTAGATACAAGTTTTATAATGTATTTATTCAATCATAGCCTAAAATTCCATGTTTTAAATCTGTCGTATATTCTGACATTTTCTCATAGGGTATTGTAAACGTAATTCTATCGAAATCTTAAACAATCGAAAATGGCATATCCTCTACTCCAATGACTCTGTAACTTGGTAGATACAAGTTTTATATTGTATTTATTTAATTGGGGCCTAAAATTTTGTGTTTTAAGTCCGTCGCACATTTCGACATTTCTCACAGGGTACTGTACACTTAATTCTATCGAAATCTTAAACAATCCAAAATGGCATATCCTCTACTCTAATGACTCTGTAACTTGGTAGAAACAAGTTTTAGAATGTATTTATTCAATCAGAGCCTAAAATTCCATGTTTTAAATCCGTCGTATATTCCGACATTTTCTCATAGGGTACTGTACACGTAATCCTACAGAAATCTTAAACAATCGAAAATGGCATATCCTCTACTCTAATGACTCTGTAACTTGGTAGATACAAGTTTTATATTGTATTTATTTAATCATGGCCTAAAATTTTGTGTTTTAAGTCCGTAGCATATTTCGACATTTTCTCATAGGGTACTGTAAACGTAATTCTATCGAAATCTTAAACAATCCAAAATGGCATATCCTCTACTCTATTTACTCTGTAACTTGGTAGATAAAAGTTTTATAATGTATTTATTGAATCAGAGCCTAAAATTCCATGTTTTAAATCCATCGTATATTTCGACATTCTCTCCTAGGGTACTGTACACGTAATTCTATCGAAATCTTAAACAATCGAAAATGGCATATCCTCTACTCTAATGACTCTGTAACTTGGTAGATACAAGTTTAACAATGTATTTGTTCAATCAGAGCCTAAAATTCCATGTTTTAAATCTGTCGTATATTCCGACATTTTCGCATAAGGTACTGTACACGTAATTCTATCGAAATCTTAAACAATCGAAATTGACATATTCTCTACTCTAATGACTCTGTAACTTGGTAGATACATGTTTTATATTATATTTATTGAATCGGAGCCTAAAATTCCGTCTTTTAAGTCCATCGCACATTTCGACATTTTCTCATGGGGTAGTACACGTAATTCTATCGAAATCTTTCACAATCGAAAATGGCATATCCTCTACTCTAATGACTCTGTAACTTGGTAGTTACAAGTTTTATAATGTATTTATTCAATCAGAGTCTAAAATTCCATGTTTTAAATTTGTCTTATATTCCGACATTTTCTCATAGGGTATTGTACACGTAATTCTATCGAAATCTTAAACAATCGAAAATGGCATATCCTCTACTCTAATGACTCTGTAACTTGGTAGATACAAGTTTTATATTGTATTTATTTAATCGGGGCCTAAAATTTTGTGTTTCAAGTCCGTCGCACATTTCGACATTTTCTCACAGGGTACTGTACACTTAATTCTATCGAAATCTTAAACAATCCAAAATGGCATATCCTCTACTCTAATGACTCTGTAACTTGGTAGAAACAAGTTATAGAATGTATTTATTCAATCAGAGCCTAAAATTCCATTTTTTAAATCCGTCGTATATTCCGACATTTTCTCATAAGGTACTGTACACGTAATCCTATCGAAATCTTAAACAATCGAAAATGGCATATCCTATACTCTATTAACTCTGTAACTTGGTAGATACAAGTTTTATATTGTATTTATTTAATCAGGGCCTCAAAATTCGTGTTTTATGTCCGTAGCATATTTCGACATTTTCTCATAGGGTACTGTACACGTAATTCTATCGAAATCTTAAACAATCCAAAATGGCATATCCTCTACTCTATTTACTCTGTAACTTGGTAGATACTAGTTTTATAATGTATTTATTGAATGAGAGCCTAAAATTCCATGTTTTAAATCCGTCGTATATTCCGACATTCTCTCCTAGGGTGCTGTAAACGTAATTCTATCGAAATCTTAAACAATCGAAAATGGCATATCCTCTACTCTAATGACTCTGTAACTTGGTAGATACAAGTTTAACAATGTATTTGTTCAATCAGAGCCTAAAATTCCATGTTTTAAATCTATCGTATATTCCGACATTTTCTCATAGGGTACTGTACACGTAATTCTATCGAAATCTTAAACAATCGAAATTGATATATTCTCTGCTCTAATGACTCTGTAACTTGGTAGATACAAGTTTTATATTGTATTTATTGAATCGGAGCCTAAAATTCCGTCTTTTAAGTCAGTCGCACATTTCGACATTTTCTCATAGGGTAGTACACGTAATTCTATCGAAATCTTACACAATCGAAAATGGCATATCCTCTCCTCTAATGACTCTGTAACTTGGTAGATACAAGTTTTATAATGTATTTATTCAATCAGAGCCTAAAATTCCATGTTTTAAATCTGTCGTATATTCCGACATTTTCTCATAGGGTATTGTACACGTAATTCTATCGAAATCTTAAACAATCGAAAATGGCATATCCTCTACTCCAATGACTCTGTAACTTGGTAGATACAAGTTTTATATTGTATTTATTTAATTGGGGCCTAAAATTTTGTGTTTTAAGTCCGTCGCACATTTCGACATTTCTCACAGGGTACTGTACACTTAATTCTATCGAAATCTTAAACAATCCAAAATGGCATATCCTCTACTCTAATGACTCTGTAACTTGGTAGAAACAAGTTTTAGAATGTATTTATTCAATCAGAGCCTAAAATTCCATGTTTTAAATCCGTCGTATATTCCGACATTTTCTCATAGGGTACTGTACACGTAATCCTACAGAAATCTTTAACAATCGAAAATGGCATATCCTCTACTCTAATGACTCTGTAACTTGGTAGATACAAGTTTTAAATTGTATTTATTTAATCATGGTCTAAAATTTTGTGTTTTAAGTCCGTAGCATATTTCGACATTTTCTCATAGGGTACTGTAAACGTAATTCTATCGAAATCTTAAACAATTCAAAATGGCATATCCTCTACTCTATTTACTCTGTAACTTGGTAGATAAAAGTTTTATAATCTATTTATTGAATCAGAGCCTAAAATTCCATGTTTTAAATCCATCGTATATTTCGACATTCTCTCCTAGGGTACTGTACACGTAATTCTATCGAAATCTTAAACAATCGAAAATGGCATATCCTCTACTCTAATGACTCTGTAACTTGGTAGATACAAGTTTTAAATTGTATTTATTTAATCATGGCCTAAAATTTTGTGTTTTAAGTCCGTAGCATATTTCGACATTTTCTTATAGGGTACTGTAAACGTAATTCTATCGAAATCTTAAACAATCGAAAATGGCATATCCTCTACTCTAATGACTCTGTAACTTGGTAGATACAAGTTTAACAATGTATTTGTTCAATCAGAGCCTAAAATTCCATGTTTTAAATCTGTCGTATATTCCGACATTTTCGCATAAGGTACTGTACACGTAATTCTATCGAAATCTTAAACAATCGAAATTGACATATTCTCTACTCTAATGACTCTGTAACTTGGTAGATACATGTTTTATATTATATTTATTGAATCGGAGCCTAAAATTCCGTCTTTTAAGTCAGTCGCACATTTCGACATTTTCTCATAGGGTAGTACACGTAATTCTATCGAAATCTTACACAATCGAAAATGGCATATCCTCTCCTCTAATGACTCTGTAACTTGGTAGATACAAGTTTTATAATGTATTTATTCAATCAGAGCCTAAAATTCCATGTTTTAAATCTGTCGTATATTCCGACATTTTCTCATAGGGTATTGTACACGTAATTCTATCGAAATCTTAAACAATCGAAAATGGCATATCCTCTACTCCAATGACTCTGTAACTTGGTAGATACAAGGTTTATATTGTATTTATTTAATTGGGGCCTAAAATTTTGTGTTTTAAGTCCGTCGCACATTTCGACATTTCTCACAGGGTACTGTACACTTAATTCTATCGAAATCTTAAACAATCCAAAATGGCATATCCTCTACTCTAATGACTCTGTAACTTGGTAGAAACAAGTTTTAGAATGTATTTATTCAATCAGAGCCTAAAATTCCATGTTTTAAATCCGTCGTATATTCCGACATTTTCTCATAGGGTACTGTACACGTAATCCTGCAGAAATCTTAAACAATCGAAAATGGCATATCCTCTACTCTAATGACTCTGTAACTTGGTAGATACAAGTTTTAAATTGTATTTATTTAATCATGGCCTAAAATTTTGTGTTTTAAGTCCGTAGCATATTTCGACATTTTCTCATAGGGTACTGTAAACGTAATTCTATCGAAATCTTAAACAATTCAAAATGGCATATCCTCTACTCTATTTACTCTGTAACTTGGTAGATAAAAGTTTTATAATCTATTTATTGAATCAGAGCCTAAAATTCCATGTTTTAAATCCATCGTATATTTCGACATTCTCTCCTAGGGTACTGTACACGTAATTCTATCGAAATCTTAAAAAATCGAAAATGGCATATCCTCTACTCTAATGACTCTGTAACTTGGTAGATACAAGTTTAACAATGTATTTGTTCAATCAGAGCCTAAAATTCCATGTTTTAAATCTGTCGTATATTCCGACATTTTCGCATAAGGTACTGTACACGTAATTCTATCGAAATCTTAAACAATCGAAATTGACATATTCTCTACTCTAATGACTCTGTAACTTGGTAGATACATGTTTTATATTATATTTATTGAATCGGAGCCTAAAATTCCGTCTTTTAAGTCCATCGCACATTTCGACATTTTCTCATGGGGTAGTACACGTAATTCTATCGAAATCTTTCACAATCGAAAATGGCATATCCTCTACTCTAATGACTCTGTAACTTGGTAGTTACAAGTTTTATAATGTATTTATTCAATCAGAGTCTAAAATTCCATGTTTTAAATCTGTCTTATATTCCGACATTTTCTCATAGGGTATTGTACACGTAATTCTATCGAAATCTTAAACAATCGAAAATGGCATATCCTCTACTCTAATGACTCTGTAACTTGGTAGATACAAGTTTTATATTGTATTTATTTAATCGGGGCCTAAAATTTTGTGTTTTAAGTCCGTCGCACATTTCGACATTTTCTCACAGGGTACTGTACACTTAATTCTATCGAAATCTTAAACAATCCAAAATGGCATATCCTCTACTCTAATGACTCTGTAACTTGGTAGAAACAAGTTATAGAATGTATTTATTCAATCAGAGCCTAAAATTCCATTTTTTAAATCCGTCGTATATTCCGACATTTTCTCATAAGGTACTGTACACGTAATCCTATCGAAATCTTAAACAATCGAAAATGGCATATCCTCTACTCTATTGACTCTGTAACTTGGTAGATACAAGTTTTATATTGTATTTATTTAATCAGGGCCTAAAAATTCGTGTTTTATGTCCGTAGCATATTTCGACATTTTCTCATAGGGTACTGTACACGTAATTCTATCGAAATCTTAAACAATCCAAAATGGCATATCCTCTACTCTATTTACTCTGTAACTTGGTAGATACAAGTTTTATAATGTATTTATTGAATGAGAGCCTAAAATTCCATGTTTTAAATCCGTCGTATATTTCGACATTCTCTCCTAGTGTGCTGTACACGTAATTCTATCGAAATCTTAAACAATCGAAAATGGCATATCCTCTACTCTAATGACTCTGTAACTTGGTAGATACAAGTTTAACAATGTATTTGTTCAATCAGAGCCTAAAATTCCATGTTTTAAATCTGTCGTATATTCCGACATTTTCTCATAGGGTACTGTACACGTAATTCTATCGAAATCTTAAACAATCGAAATTGACATATTCTCTGCTCTAATGACTCTGTAACTTGGTAGATACAAGTTTTATATTATATTTATTGAATCGAAGCCTAAAATTCCGTCTTTTAAGTCAGTCGCACATTTCGACATTTTCTCATAGGGTAGTACACGTAATTCTATCGAAATCTTACACAATCGAAAATGGCATATCCTCTACTCTAATGACTCTGTAACTTGGTAGATACAAGTTTTATAATGTATTTATTCAATCAGAGCCTAAAATTCCATGTTTTAAATCTGTCGTATATTCCGACATTTTCTCATAGGGTATTGTACACGTAATTCTATCGAAATCTTAAACAATCGAAAATGGCATATCCTCTACTCTAATGACTCTGTAACTTGGTAGATACAAGTTTTATATTGTATTTATTTAATCGGGGCCTAAAATTTTGTGTTTTAAGTCCGTCGCACATTTCGACATTTTCTCACAAGGTACTGTACACTTAATTCTATCGAAATCTTAAACAATCCAAAATGGCATATCCTCTACTCTAATGACTCTGTAACTTGGTAGAAACAAGTTTTAGAATGTATTTATTCAATCAGAGCCTAAAATTCCATGTTTTAAATCCGTCGTATATTCCGACATTTTCTCATAGGGTACTGTACACGTAATCCTGCAGAAATCTTAAACAATCGAAAATGGCATATCCTCTACTCTATTGACTCTGTAACTTGGTAGATACAAGTTTTATATTGTATTTATTTAATCAGGGCCTAAAAATTCGTGTTTTAAGTCCGTAGCATATTTCGACATTTTCTCATAGGGTATTGTACACGTAATTCTATCGAAATCTTAAACAATCCAAAATGGCATATCCTCTACTCTATTTACTCTGTAACTTGGTAGATACAAGTTTTATAATGTATTTATTGAATGAGAGCCTAAAATTCCATGTTTTAAATCCGTCGTATATTTCGACATTCTCTCCTAGTGTGCTGTACACGTAATTCTATCGAAATCTTAAACAATCGAAAATGGCATATCCTCTACTCTAATGACTCTGTAACTTGGTAGATACAAGTTTAACAATGTATTTGTTCAATCAGAGCCTAAAATTCCATGTTTTAAATCTGTCGTATATTCCGACATTTTCTCATAGGGTACTGTACACGTAATTCTATCGAAATCTTAAACAATCGAAATTGACATATTCTCTGCTCTAATGACTCTGTAACTTGGTAGATACAAGTTTTATATTATATTTATTGAATCGAAGCCTAAAATTCCGTCTTTTAAGTCAGTCGCACATTTCGACATTTTCTCATAGGGTAGTACACGTAATTCTATCGAAATCTTACACAATCGAAAATGGCATATCCTCTACTCTAATGACTCTGTAACTTGGTAGATACAAGTTTTATAATGTATTTATTCAATCAGAGCCTAAAATTCCATGTTTTAAATCTGTCGTATATTCCGACATTTTCTCATAGGGTATTGTACACGTAATTCTATCGAAATCTTAAACAATCGAAAATGGCATATCCTCTACTCTAATGACTCTGTAACTTGGTAGATACAAGTTTTATATTGTATTTATTTAATCGGGGCCTAAAATTTTGTGTTTTAAGTCCGTCGCACATTTCGACATTTTCTCACAAGGTACTGTACACTTAATTCTATCGAAATCTTAAACAATCCAAAATGGCATATCCTCTACTCTAATGACTCTGTAACTTGGTAGAAACAAGTTTTAGAATGTATTTATTCAATCAGAGCCTAAAATTCCATGTTTTAAATCCGTCGTATATTCCGACATTTTCTCATAGGGTACTGTACACGTAATCCTGCAGAAATCTTAAACAATCGAAAATGGCATATCCTCTACTCTATTGACTCTGTAACTTGGTAGATACAAGTTTTATATTGTATTTATTTAATCAGGGCCTAAAAATTCGTGTTTTAAGTCCGTAGCATATTTCGACATTTTCTCATAGGGTATTGTACACGTAATTCTATCGAAATCTTAAACAATCCAAAATGGCATATCCTCTACTCTATTTACTCTGTAACTTGGTAGATAAAAGTTTTATAATGTATTTATTGAATGAGAGCCTAAAATTCCATGTTTCAAATCCGTCGTATATTCCGACATTCTCTCCTAGGGTACTGTACACGTAATTCTATCGAAATCTTAAACAATCGAAAATGGCATATCCTCTACTCTAACGACTCTGTAACTTGGTACATACAAGTTTTACAATGTATTTGTTCAATCAGAGCCTAAAATTCCGTGTTTTAAATCCGTCGTATATTCCGACATTTTCTCATAAGGTACTGTACACGTAATTCTATCGAAATCTTAAAGAATCGAAATTGACATATCCTCTACTCTAATGACTCTGTAACTCGGTAGATACAAGTTTTATATTGTACTTATTGAATCGGAGCCTAAAATTTTGTGTTTTAAGTCCGTCGCACATTTCGACATTTTCTGATAGGGTAGTACACGTAATTCTATCGAAATCTTACACAATCGAAAATGGAATATCCTCTACTCTAATGACTTTGTAACTTGGTAGAATCAAGTTTTATAATGTATTTATTCAATCAGAGCCTAAAATTCCATATTTTAAATTTGTCGTATATTCCGACATTTTCTCATAAGTTATTGTACACGTAATCCTATCAAAATCTTAAACAATCGAAAATGGCATATCCTCTACTCTAATGACTCTCTAACTTGGTAGATAAAAGTTTTATATTTTATTTATTTAATCGGGGCCTAAAATTTTGTGTTTTAAATCCGTCGCACATTTCGACATTTTCTCATAGGGTACTGTACACTTAATTCTATCGAAATCTTAAACAATCCAAAATGGCATATCCTCTACTCTAATGACTCTGTAACTTGGTAGAAACAAGTTTTAGAATGTATTTATTCAATCAGAGCCTAAAATTCCATGTTTTAAATCCGTCGTATATTCCGACATTTTCTCATAAGGTACTGTACACGTAATCCTATCGAAATCTTAAACAATCGAAAATGGCATATCCTCTACTCTATTCACTCTGTAACATGGTAGATACAAGTTTTATATTGTATTTATTTAATCAGGGCCTAAAAATTCGTGTTTTAAGTCCGTAGCATATTTCGACATTTTCTCATAGGGTATTGTACACGTAATTCTATCGAAATCTTAAACAATCCAAAATGGCATATCTTCTACTCTATTTACTCTGTAACTTGGTAGATACAAGTTTTATAATGTGTTTATTGAATCAGAGCCTAAAATTCCATGTTTTAAATCCATCGTATATTCCGACATTCTCTCCTAGGGTACTGTACACGTAATTCTATCGAAATCTTAAACAATCGAAAATGGCATATCCTCTACTCTAATGACTCTGTAACTTGGTAGATACAAGTTTAACAATGTATTTGTTCAATCAGAGCCTAAAATTCCATGTTTTAAATCTGTCGTATATTCCGACATTTTCGCATAGGGTACTGTACACGTAATTCTATCGAAATCTTAAACAATCGAAATTGACATATTCTCTACTCTAATGACTCTGTAACTTGGTAGATACATGTTTTATATTATATTTGTTGAATCGGAGCCTAAAATTCCGTCTTTTAAGTCCATCGCACATTTCGACATTTTCTCATGGGGTAGTACACGTAATTCTATCGAAATCTTTCACAATCGAAAATGGCATATCCTCTTCTCTAATGACTCTGTAACTTGGTAGTTACAAGTTTTATAATGTATTTATTCAATCAGAGTCTAAAATTCCATGTTTTAAATCTGTCGTATATTCCGACATTTTCTCATAAGGTATTGTACACGTAATTCTATCGAAATCTTAAACAATCGAAAATGGCATATCCTCTACTCTAATGACTCTGTAACTTGGTAGATACAAGTTTTATATTGTATTTATTTAATCGGGGCCTAAAATTTCGTGTTTTAAGTCCGTCGCACATTTCGACATTTTCTCACAGGGTACTGTACACTTAATTCTATCGAAATCTTAAACAATCCAAAATGGCATATCCTCTACTCTAATGACTCTGTAACTTGGTAGAAACAAGTTTTAGAATGTATTTATTAAATCAGAGCCTGAAATTCCATGTTTTAAATCCGTCGTATATTCCGACATTTTCTCATAAGGTACTGTACACGTAATCCTATCGAAATCTTAAACAATCGAAAATGGCATATCCTCTACTCTATTGACTCTGTAACTTGGTAGATACAAGTTTTATATTGTATTTATTTAATCAGGGCCTAAAAATTCGTGTTTTAAGTCCGTAGCATATTTCGACATTTTCTCATAGGGTACTGTACACGTAATTCTATCGAAATCTTAAACAATCCAAAATGGCATATCCTCTACTCTATTTACTCTGTAACTTGGTAGATACAAGTTTTATAATGTATTTATTGAATGAGAGCCTAAAATTCCATGTTTTAAATCCGTCGTATATTCCGACATTCTCTCCTAGGGTACTGTACACGTAATTCTATCGAAATCTTAAACAATCGAAAATGGCATATCCTCTACTCTAATAACTCTGTAACTTGGTAGATACAAGTTTTACAATGTATTTGTTCAATCAGAGCCTAAAATTCCGTGTTTTAAATCCGTCGTATATTCCGACATTTTCTCATAAGGTACTGTACACGTAATTCTATCGAAATCTTAAAGAATCGAAATTGACATATCCTCTACTCTAATGACTCTGCAACTCGGTAGATACAAGTTTTATATTGTACTTATTGAATCGGGGCCTAAAATTTAGTGTTTTAAGTCCGTCAGACATTTCGACATTTTCTGATAGGGTCGTACACGTAATTCTATTGAAATCTTACACAATCCAAAATGGAATATCCTCTACTCTAATGACTCTGTAACTTGGTAGAAACAAGTTTTATAATGTATTTATTCAATCAGAGCCTAAAATTCCATATTTTAAATTTGTCGTATATTCCGACATTTTCTCATAAGGTATTGTACACGTAATCCTATCAAAATCTTAAACAATCGAAAATGGCATATCCTCTACTCTAATGACTCTGTAACTTGGTAGATACAAGTTTTATATTTTATTTATTTAATCGGGGCCTAAAATTTTGTGTTTTAAATCCGTCGCACATTTCGACATTTTCTCATAGGGTACTGTACACTTAATTCTATCGAAATCTTAAACAATCCAAAATGGCATATCCTCTACTCTAATGACTCTGTAACTTGGTAGAAACAAGTTTTAGAATGTATTTATTCAATCAGAGCCTAAAATTCCATGTTTTAAATCCGTCGTATATTCCGACATTTTCTCATAAGGTACTGTACACGTAATCCTATCGAAATCTTAAACAATCGAAAATGGCATATCCTCTACTCTATTGACTCTGTAACTTGGTAGATACAAGTTTTATATTGTATTTATTTAATCAGGGCCTAAAAATTCGTGTTTTATGTCCGTAGCATATTTCAACATTTTCTCATAGGGTACTGTACACGTAATTCTATCGAAATCTTAAACAATCCAAAATGGCATATCTTCTACTCTATTTACTCTGTAACATGGTAGATACAAGTTTTATAATGTATTTATTGAATCAGAGCCTAAAATTCCATGTTTTAAATCCATCGTATATTCCGACATTCTCTCCTAGGGTACTGTACACGTAATTCTATCGAAATCTTAAACAATCGAAAATGGCATATCCTCTACTCTAATGACTCTGTAACTTGGTAGATACAAGTTTAACAATGTATTTGTTCAATCAGAGCCTAAAATTCCATGTTTTAAATCTGTCGTATATTCCGACATTTTCGCATAGGGTATTGTACACGTAATTCTATCGAAATCTTAAACAATCGAAATTGACATATTCTCTACTCTAATGATTCTGTAACTTGGTAGATACATGTTTTATATTATATTTATTGAATCGGAGCCTAAAATTCCGTCTTTTAAGTCCATCGCACATTTCGACATTTTCTAATGGGGTAGTACACGTACTTCTATCGAAATCTTTCACAATCGAAAATGGCATATCCTCTACTCTAATGACTCTGTAACTTGGTAGTTACAAGTTTTATAATGTATTTATTCAATCAGAGTCTAAAATTCCATGTTTTAAATCTGTCGTATATTCCGACATTTTCTCATATGGTATTGTACACGTAATTCTATCGAAATCTTAAACAATCGAAAATGGCATATCCTCTACTCTAATGACTCTGTAACTTGGTAGATACAAGTTTTATATTGTATTTATTTAATCGGGGCCTAAAATTTTGTGTTTTAAGTCCGTCGCACATTTCGACATTTTCTCACAGGGTACTGTACACTTAATTCTATCGAAATCTTAAACAATCCAAAATGGCATATCCTCTACTCTAATGACTCTGTAACTTGGTAGAAACAAGTTTTAGAATGTATTTATTAAATCTGAGCCTAAAATTCCATGTTTTAAATCCGTCGTATATTCCGACATTTTCTCATAAGGTACTGTACACGTAATCCTATCGAAATCTTAAACAATCGAAAATGGCATATCCTCTACTCTATTGACTCTGTAACTTGGTAGATACAAGTTTTATATTGTATTTATTTAATCAGGGCCTAAAAATTCGTCTTTTAAGTCCGTAGCATATTTCGACATTTTCTCATAGGGTACTGTACACGTAATTCTATCGAAATCTTAAACAATCCAAAATGGCATATCCTCTACTCTATTTACTCTGTAATTTGGTAGATACAAGTTTTATGATGTATTTATTGAATCAGAGCCTAAAATTCCATGTTTTAAATCCGTGGTATATTCCGACATTCTCTCCTAGGGTACTGTACACGTAATTCTATCGAAATCTTAAACAATCGAAAATGGCATATCCTCTACTCTAATGACTCTGTAACTTGGTAGATACAAGTTTTACAATGTATTTGTTCAATCAGAGCCTAAAATTCCGTGTTTTAAATCCGTCGTATATTCCGACATTTTCTCATAGGGTACTGTACATGTAATTCTATCGAAATCTTAAAGAATCGAAATTGACATATCATCTACTCTAATGACTCTGTAACTTGGTAAATACAAGTTTTATATTGTACTTATTGAATCGGAGCCTAAAATTTTGTGTTTTAAGTCCGTCGCACATTTCGACATTTTCTCATTGGGTAGTACATGTAATTCTATCGTAATCTTTCACAATCGAAAATGGCATATCCTCTACTATAATGACTCTGTAACATGGTAGATACAAGTTTTACAATGTGTTTGTTCAATCAGAGCCTAAAATTCCATGTTTTAAATCCGTCGTATATTCCGACATTTTCTCATAGGGTATGTACACGTAATTCTATCGAAATCTTAAACAATCGAAATTGACATATCCTCTACTCTAATGACTCTGTAACTTGGTAGATACAAGTTTTATATTGTACTTATTGAATCGGAGCCTAAAATTCCGTCTTTTAAGTCCGTCGCACATTTCGACATTTTCTGATAGGGTACTGTACACTTAATTCTATCGAAATCTTAAACAATCCAAAATGGCATATCCTCTACTCTAATGACTTTGTAACTTGGTAGAAACAAGTTTTAGAATGTATTTATTCAATCAGAGCCTCAAATTCCATGTTTTAAATCCGTCGTATATTACGACATTTTCTCATAGGGTACTGTACACGTAATCCTATAGAAATCTTAAACAATCGAAAATGGCATATCCTCTACTCTAATGACTCTGTAACTTGGTAGTACAAGTTTAACAATATATTTGTTCAATCAGAGCCTAAAATTCCATGTTTTAAATCCGTCGTATATTCCGACATTTTCTCATAGGGTATTGTACACGTAATTCTATCGAAATCTTAAACAATCGAAATTGACATATCCTCTACTCTAATGACTCTGTAACTTGGTAGATACAAGTTTTATATTGTATTTATTGAATCGGAGCCTAAAATTCCGTCTTTTATGTCCGTCGCACATTTTGACATTTTCTCATAGGGTAGTACACGTAATTCTATCGAAATCTTACACAATCGAAAATGGCATATCCTCTAATCTAATGACTCTGTAACTTGGTAGATACAAGTTTTACAACGTGTTTGTTCAATCAGAGCCTAAAATTCCATGTTTTAAATCCGTCGTATATTCCGACATTTTCTCATAGGGTATTGTACACGTAATTCCATCGAAATCTTAAACAATCGAAAATTGCATATCCTCTACTCTAATAACTCTGTAACTTGGCAGATACAAGTTTTATAGTTTATTTATTTAATCGGGGCCAAAAATTTTGTGTTTTAAATCCGTCGCACATTTCGACATTTTCTCATAGGGTACTGTACACTTAATTCTATCGAAATCTTAAACAATCCAAAATGGCATATCCTCTACTCTAATGACTTTGTAACTTCGTAGAAACAAGTTTTAGAATGTATTTATTCAATCAGAGCCTAAAATTCCATGTTTTAAATCCGTCGTATATTCCGACATTTTCTCATAGGGTACGGTACACGTAATCCTATAGAAATCTTAAACAATCGAAAATGGTATATCCTCTACTCTAATGACTCTGTAACTTGGTAGATAAAAGTTTTATATTGTATTTATTCAATCATGGCCTAAAATTTCGTGTTTTAAGTCCGTAGCATATTTCGACATTTTCTCATAGGGTACTGTACACGTAATTCTATCGAAATCTTAAACAATCCAAAATGGCATATCCTCTACTCTATTTACGCTGTAACTTGGTAGTTACAAGTTTTACAATGTATTTATTGAATCAGAGCCTAAAATCCCATGTTTTAAATCCGTCATATATTCCGACATTCTCTCCTAGGGTACTGTACACGTAATTCTATCGAAATCTTAAACAATCGAAAATGGCATATCCTCTACTCTAATGACTCTGTAACTTGGTAGATACAAGTTTAACAATGTATTTGTTCAATCAGAGCCTTAAATTCCATGTTTTAAATCCGTCGTATATTCCGACATTTTCTCATAGGGTATTGTACACGTAATTCTATCGAAATCTTAAACAATCGAAATTGACATATCCTCTACTCTAATGACTCTGTAACTTGGTAGATACAAGTTTTATATTGTATTTATTGAATCGGAGCCTAAAATTCCGTCTTTTATGTCCGTCGCACATTTCGACATTTTCTCATTGGGTAGTACACGTAATTCTATCGAAATCTTTCACAATCGAAAATGGCATATCCTCTACTCTAATGACTCTGTAACTTGGTAGATATAAGTTTTATATTGTATTTATTTAATCGGGGCCTAAAATTTTGTGTTTTAAGTCCGTCGTACATTTTGACATTTTCTCATAGGGTACTGTACACTTAATTCTGTCGAAATCTTAAACAATCCAAAATGGCATATCCTCTACTCTAATAATTCTGTAACTTGGTAGAAACAAGTTTTAGAATGTATTTATTCAATCAGAGCCTAAAATTCCATATTTTAAATCTGTCGTATATTCCGACATTTTCTCATAAGGTACTGTACACGTAATCCTATCGAAATCTTAAACAATCGAAAATGGCATATCCTCTACTCTATTGACTCTGTAACTTGGTAGATACAAGTTTTATATTGTATTTATTTAATAAGGGCCTAAAAATTCGTGTTTTAAGTCCGTAGCATATTTCGACATTTTCTCATAGGGTACTGTACACGTAATTCTATCGAAATCTTAAACAATCCAAAATGGCATATCCTCTACTCTATTTACTCTGTAACTTGGTAGATACAAGTTTTATATTGTATTTATTTAATCGGGGCCTAAAATTTTGTGTATTAAGTCCGTCGCACATTTCGACATTTTCTCATAGGGTACTGTACACTTAATTCCATCGAAATCTTAAACAATCCAAAATGGCATATCCTCTACTCTAATTACTATGTAACTTGGTAGAAACAAGTTTTAGAATGTATTATTCAATCAGAGCCTAAAATTCCATGTTTTAAATCCGTCGCATATTCCGACATTTTCTCATAAGGTACTGTACACGTAATCCTATCGAAATCTTAAACAATCGAAAATGGCACATCCTCTACTCTATTGACTCTGTAACTTGGTAGATACAAGTTTTATATTGTATTTATTGAATCGGAGCCTAAAATTCCGTCTTTTAAGTCCGTTGCACATTTCGACATTTTCTCATAGGGTAGTACACGTAATTCTATCGAAATCTTTCACAATCGAAAATGGCATATCCTCTACTCTAATGACTCTGTAACTTGGTAGATACAAGTTTTACAATGTGTTTGTTCAATCAGAGCCTCAAATTCCATGTTTTAAATCCGTCGTATATTCCGACATTTTCTCATAGGGTACTGTACACGTAATTCTATCGAAATCTTAAACAATCGAAATTGACATATCCTCTACTCTAATGACTCTGTAACTTGGTAGATACAAGTTTTATATTGTACTTATTAAATCGGAGCCTAAAATTCCGTCTTTTAAGTCCGTCGCACATTTCGACATTTTCTGATAGGGTAGTACACGTAATTCTATCGAAATTTTACACAATTGAAAATGGCATATCCTCTACTCTAATAACTCTGTAACTTGGTAGATAAAAGTTTTATATTTTATTTATTTAATCGGGGCCTAAAATTTTGTATTTTAAGTCCGTCGCACATTTCGACATTTTCTCATAGGGTACTGTACACTTAATTCTATCGAAATCTTAAACAATCCAAAATGGCATATCCTCTACTCTAATGATTTTGTAACTTGGTAGAAACAAGTTTTAGAATGTATTTATTCAATCAGAGCCTAAAATTCCATGTTTTAAATCCGTCGTATATTCCGACATTTTCTCATAAGGTATTGTACACGTAATCCTATCGAAATCTTAAACAATCGAAAATGGCATATCCTCTACTCTATTGACTCTGTAAGTTGGTAGATACAAGTTTTATATTGTATTTATTTAATCAGGGCCTAAAAATTCGTGTTTTAAGTCCGTAGCATATTTTGACATTTTCTCATAGGGTAGTACACGTAATTCTATCGAAATCTTAAACAATCCAAAATGGCATATCCTCTACTCTATTTACTCTATAACTTGGTAGTTACAAGTTTTATAATGTATTTATTGAATCAGAGCCTAAAATTCCATGTTTTAAATCCGCCGTATATTCCGACATTCTCCCCTAGGGTACTGTACACGTAATTCTATCAAAATCTTAAACAATCGAAAATGGCATATCCTCTACTCTAATGACTCTGTAACTTGGTAGATACAAGTTTTACAATGTATTTGTTCAATCAGAGCCTAAAATTCCATGTTTTAAATCCGTAGTATATTCCGACATTTTCTCCTAGGCTACTGTACACGTAATTCTATCGAAATCTTAAACAATCGAAATTGATATATCCTCTACTCTAATGACTCTGTAACTTGGTAGATACAAGTTTTATATTGTATTTATTGAATCGGAGCCTAAAATTCCGTCTTTTAAGTCCGCCGCACATTCCTACATTCTCTCCTAGGGTACTGTACACGTAATTCTATCAAAATCTTTCACAATCAAAAATGGCATATCCTCTACTCTAATGACTCTGTAACTTGGTAGATACAAGTTTTACAATGTGTTTGTTCAATCAGAGCCTAAAATTCCATGTTTTAAATCCGTCGTATATTCCGACATTTTCTCATAGGGTACTGTACACGTAATTCTAACGAAATCTTAAACAATCGAAATTGACATATTCTCTACTCTAATGACTCTGTAACTTGGTAGATACAAGTTTTATATTGTATTTATTGAATCGGAGCCTAAAATTCCGTCTTTTAAGTCCGTCGCACATTTCGACATTTTCTCATAGGGTAGTACACGTAATTCTATCGAAATCTTACACAATCGAAAATGGCATATCCTCTACTCTAATGACTCTGTAACTTGTTAGATACAAGTTTTATAGTGTATTTATTTAATCAGAGCCTAAAATTCCATGTTTTAAATCTGACGTATATTCCGACATTTTCTAATTGGGTATTGTACACGTAATTCTATCGAAATCTTAAACAATCGAAAATGGCATATCCTCTACTCTAATGACTCTGTAACTTGGTAGATACAAGTTTTATATTGTATTTATTTAATCGGGGCCTAAAATTTTGTGTTTTAAGTCCGTCGCACATTTCGACATTTTCTCATAGGGTAATGTACACTTAATTCTATCGAAATCTTAAACAATCCAAAATGGCATATCCTCTACTCTAATGACTCTGTAACTTGGTAGAAACAAGTTTTAGAATGTATTTATTCAATCAGAGCCTAAAATTCCATGTTTTAAATCCGTCGTATATTCCGACATTCTCTCCTAGGGTACTGTACACGTAATTCTATCAAAATCTTAACCAATCGAAAATGGCATATCCTCTACTCTAATGACTCTGTAACTTGGTAGATACAAGTTTTACAATGTATTTGTTCAATCTAAGCCTAAAGTTCCATGTTTTAAATCCGTCGTATATTCCGACATTTTCTCATAGGGTACTGTACACGTAATTCTAACGAAATCTTAAACAATCGAAATTGATATATCCTCTACTCTAATGACTCTGTAACTTGGTAGATACAAGTTTTATATTGTATTTATTGAATCGAAGCCTAAAATTCCGTCTTTTAAGTCCGTCGCACATTTCGACATTTTCTCATAGGGTAGTACACGTAATTCTATCGAAATCTTTCACAATCGAAAATGGCATATCCTCTACTCTAATGACTCTGTAACTTGGTAGATAAAAGTTTTACAATGTGTTTGTTCAATCAGAGCCTCAAATTCCATGTTTTAAATCCGTCGTATATTCCGACATTTTCTCATAGGGTACTGTACACGTAATTCTATCGAAATCTTAAACAATCGAAATTGACATATCCTCTACTCTAATGACTCTGTAACTTGGTAGATTCAAGTTTTATATTGTACTTATTAAATCGGAGCCTAAAATTCCGTCTTTTAAGTCCGTCGCACATTTTGACATTTTTTGATAGGGTAGTACACGTAATTCTATCGAAATCTTACACAATCGAAAATGGCATATCCTCTACTCTAATAACTCTGTAACTTGGTAGATACAAGTTTTATATTTTATTTATTTAATCGGGGCCTAAAATTTTGTGTTTTAAGTCCGTCGCACATTTTGACATTTTCTCATAGGGTACTATACACTTAATTCTATCGAAATCTTAAACAATCCAAAATGGCATATCCTCTACTCTAATGATTTTGTAACTTGGTAGAAACAAGTTTTAGAATGTATTTATTCAATCAGAGCCTAAAATTCCATGTTTTAAATCCGTCGTATATTCCGACATTTTCTCATAAGGTATTGTACACGTAATCCTATCGAAATCTTAAACAATCGAAAATGGCATATCTTCTACTCTACTGACTCTGTAACTTGGTAGATACAAGTTTTATATTGTATTTATTTAATCAGGGCCTAAAAATTCGTGTTTTAAGTCCGTAGCATATTTCGACATTTTCTCATAGGGTACTGTACACGTAATTCTATCGAAATCTTAAACAATCCAAAATGGCATATCCTCTACTCTATTTACTCTATAACTTGGTAGATACAAGTTTTATAATGTATTTATTGAATCAGAGCCTAAAATTCCATGTTTTAAATCCGCCGTATATTTCGACATTCTCTCCTAGGGTACTGTACACGTAATTCTATCAAAATCTTAAACAATCGAAAATGGCATATCCTCTACTCTAATGACTCTGTAACTTGGTAGATACAAGTTTTACAATGTATTTGTTCAATTAGAGCCTAAAATTCCATGTTTTAAATCCGTCGTATATTCCGACATTTTCTCATAGGGTACTGTACACGTAATTCTATCGAAATCTTAAACAATCGTAATTGATATATCCTCTACTCTAATGACTCTGTAACTTGGTAGATACAAGTTTTATATTGTATTTATTGAATTGGAGCCTAAAATTCCGTCTTTTAAGTCCGCCGCACATTCCGACATTCTCTCCTAGGGTACTGTACACGTAATTCTATCGAAATCTTTCACAATCGAAAATGGCATATCCTCTACTCTTATGACTCTGTAACTTGGTAGATACAAGTTTTACAATGTGTTTGTTCAATCAGAGCCTCAAATTCCATGTTTTAAATCCGTCGTATATTCCTACATTTTCTCATAGGGTACTGTACACGTAATTCTATCGAAATCTTAAACAATCGAAATTGACATATCCTCTACTCTAATGACTCTGTAACTTGGTAGATTCAAGTTTTCTATTGTAATTATTAAATCGGAGCCTAAAATTCCGTCTTTTAAGTCCGTCGCACATTTCGACATTTTCTGATAGGGTAGTACACGTAATTCTATCGAAATCTTACACAATCGAAAATGGCATATCCTCTACTCTAATAACTCTGTAACTTGGTAGATACAAGTTTTATATTTTATTTATTTAATCGGGGCCTAAAATTTTGTGTTTTAAGTCTGTCGCACATTTCGACATTTTCTCATAGGGTGCTGTACACTTAATTCTATCGAAATCTTAAACAATCCAAAATTGCATATCCTCTACTCTAATGATTTTGTAACTTGGTAGAAACAAGTTTTAGAATGTATTTATTCAATCAGAGCCTAAAATTCCATGTTTTAAATCCGTCGTATATTCCGACATTTTCTCATAAGGTATTGTACACGTAATCCTATCGAAATCTTAAACAATCGAAAATGGCATATCTTCTACTCTACTGACTCTGTAACTTGGTAGATACAAGTTTTATATTGTATTTATTTAATCAGGGCCTAAAAATTCGTGTTTTAAGTCCGTAGCATATTTCGACATTTTCTCATAGGGTACTGTACACGTAATTCTATCGAAATCTTAAACAATCCAAAATGGCATATCCTCTACTCTATTTACTCTATAACTTGGTAGATACAAGTTTTATAATGTATTTATTGAATCAGAGCCTAAAATTCCATGTTTTAAATCCGCTGTATATTTCGACATTCTCTCCTAGGGTACTGTACACGTAATTCTATCAAAATCTTAAACAATCGAAAATGGCATATCCTCTACTCTAATGACTCTGTAACTTGGAAGATACAAGTTTTACAATGTATTTGTTCAATTAGAGCCTAAAATTCCATGTTTTAAATCCGTCGTATATTCCGACATTTTCTCATAGGGTACTGTACACGTAATTCTATCGAAATCTTAAACAATCGAAATTGATATATCCTCTACTCTAATGACTCTGTAACTTGGTAGATACAAGTTTTATATTGTATTTATTGAATCGAAGCCTAAAATTCCGTCTTTTAAGTCCGTCGCACATTTCGACATTTTCTCATAGGGTAGTACACGTAATTCTATCGAAATCTTTCACAATCGAAAATGGCATATCCTCTACTCTAATGACTCTGTAACTAGGTAGATACAAGTTTTACAATGTGTTTGTTCAATCAGAGCCTCAAATTCCATGTTTTAAATCCGTCGTATATTCCGACATTTTCTCATAGGGTACTGTACACGTAATTCTATCGAAATCTTAAACAATCGAAATTGACATATCCTCTACTCTAATGACTCTGTAACTTGGTAGATTCAAGTTTTATACTGTACTTATTAAATCGGAGCCTAAAATTCCGTCTTTTAAGTCCGTCGCACATTTTAACATTTTTTGATAGGGTAGTACACGTAATTCTATCGAAATCTTACACAATCGAAAATGGCATATCCTCTACTCTAATAACTCTGTAACTTGGTAGATACAAGTTTTATATTTTATTTATTTAATCGGGGCCTAAAATTTTGTGTTTTAAGTCCGTCGCACATTTTGACATTTTCTCATAGGGTACTATACACTTAATTCTATCGAAATCTTAAACAATCCAAAATGGCATATCCTCTACTCTAATGATTTTTTAACTTGGTAGAAACAAGTTTTAGAATGTATTTATTCAATCAGAGCCTAAAATTCCATGTTTTAAATCCGTCGTATATTCCGACATTTTCTCATAAGGTATTGTACGCGTAATCCTATCGAAATGTTAAACAATCGAAAATGGCATATCTTCTACTCTACTGACTCTGTAACTTGGTAGATACAAGTTTTATATTGTATTTATTTAATCAGGGCCTAAAAATTCATGTTTTAAGTCCGTAGCATATTTCGACATTTTCTCATAGGGTACTGTACACGTAATTCTATCGAAATCTTAAACAATCCAAAATGGCATATCCTCTACTCTATTTACTCTATAACTTGGTAGATACAAGTTTTATAATGTATTTATTGAATCAGAGCCTAAAATTCCATGTTTTAAATCCGCCGTATATTTCGACATTCTCTCCTAGGGTACTGTACACGTAATTCTATCAAAATCTTAAAGAATCGAAAATGGCATATCCTCTACTCTAATGACTCTGTAACTTGGTAGATACAAGTTTTACAATGTATTTGTTCAATTAGAGCCTAAAATTCCATGTTTTAAATCCGTCGTATATTCCGACATTTTCTCATAGGGTATTGTACACGTAATTCTATCGAAATCTTAAACAATCGAAATTGATATATCCTCTACTCTAATGACTCTGTAACTTGGTAGATACAAGTTTTATATTGTATTTAATGAATTGGAGCCTAAAATTCCGTCTTTTAAGTCCGCCGCACATTCCGACATTCTCTCCTAGGGTACTGTACACGTAATTCTATCGAAATCTTTCACAATCGAAAATGGCATATCCTCTACTCTTATGACTCTGTAACTTGGTAGATACAAGTTTTACAATGTGTTTGTTCAATCAGAGCCTCAAATTCCATGTTTTAAATCCGTCGTATATTCCTACATTTTCTCACAGGGTACTGTACACGTAATTCTATCGAAATCTTAAACAATCGAAATTGACATATCCTCTACTCTAATGACTCTGTAACTTGGTAGATTCAAGTTTTATATTGTACTTATTAAATCGGAGCCTAAAATTCCGTCTTTTAAGTCCGTCGCACATTTCGACATTTTCTGATAGGGTAGTACACGTAATTCTATCGAAATCTTACACAATCGAAAATGGCATATCCTCTACTCTAATAACTCTGTAACTTGGTAGATACAAGTTTTATATTTTATTTATTTAATCGGGGCCTAAAATTTTGTGTTTTAAGTCCTTCGCACATTTCGACATTTTCTCATAGGGTACTGTACACTTAATTCTATCGAAATCTTAAACAATCCAAAATGGCATATCCTCTACTCTAATGATTTTGTAACTTGGTAGAAACAAGTTTTAGAATGTATTTATTCAATCAGAGCCTAAAATTCCATGTTTTAAATCCGTCGTATATTCCGACATTTTCTCATAAGGTATTGTACACGTAATCCTATCGAAATCTTAAACAATCGAAAATGGCATATCCTCTACTCTATTGACTCTGTAACTTGGTAGATACAAGTTTTATATTGTATTTATTTAATCAGGGCCTAAAAATTCGTGTTTTAAGTCCGTAGCATATTTCGACATTTTCTCATAGGGTAGTACACGTAATTCTATCGAAATCTTAAACAATCCAAAATGGCATATCCTCTACTCTATTTACTCTATAACTTGGTAGTTACAAGTTTTATAATGTATTTATTGAATCAGAGCCTAAAATTCCATGTTTTAAATCCGCCGTATATTCCGACATTCTCTCCTAGGGTACTGTACACGTAATTCTATCAAAATCTTAAACAATCGAAAATGGCATATCCTCTACTCTAATGACTCTGTAACATGGTAGATACAAGTTTTACAATGTATTTGTTCAATCAGAGCCTAAAATTCCATGTTTTAAATCCGTCGTATATTCCGACATTTTCTCCTAGGGTACTGTACACGTAATTCTATCGAAATCTTAAACAATCGAAAATGGCATATCCTCTACTCTAATGACTCTGTAACTTGGTAGATACAAGTTTTACAATGTATTTGTTCAATCAGAGCCTAAAATTCCATGTTTTAAATCCGTCGTATATTCCGACATTTTCTCCTAGGGTACTGTACACGTAATTCTATCGAAATCTTAAACAATCGAAATTGATATATCCTCTACTCTAATGACTCTGTAACTTGGTAGATACAAGTTTTATATTGTATTTATTGAATCGGAGCCTAAAATTCCGTCTTTTAAGTCCGCCGCACATTCCTACATTCTCTCCTAGGGTACTGTACACGTAATTCTATCAAAATCTTTCACAATCAAAAATGGCATATCCTCTACTCTAATGACTCTGTAACTTGGTAGATACAAGTTTTACAATGTGTTTGTTCAATCAGAGCCTAAAATTCCATGTTTTAAATCCGTCGTATATTCCGACATTTTCTCATAGGGTACTGTACACGTAATTCTAACGAAATCTTAAACAATCGAAATTGACATATTCTCTACTCTAATGACTCTGTAACTTGGTAGATACAAGTTTTATATTGTATTTATTGAATCGGAGCCTAAAATTCCGTCTTTTAAGTCCGTCGCACATTTCGACATTTTCTCATAGGGTAGTAAACGTAATTCTATCGAAATCTTACACAATCGAAAATGGCATATCCTCTACTCTAATGACTCTGTAACTTGTTAGATACAAGTTTTATAGTGTATTTATTTAATCAGAGCCTAAAATTCCATGTTTTAAATCTGACGTATATTCCGACATTTTCTAATTGGGTATTGTACACGTAATTCTATCGAAATCTTAAACAATCGAAAATGGCATATCCTCTACTCTAATGACTCTGTAACTTGGTAGATACAAGTTTTATATTGTATTTATTTAATCGGGGCCTAAAATTTTGTGTTTTAAGTCCGTCGCACATTTCGACATTTTCTCATAGGGTAATGTACACTTAATTCTATCGAAATCTTAAACAATCCAAAATGGCATATCCTCTACTCTAATGACTCTGTAACTTGGTAGAAACAAGTTTTAGAATGTATTTATTCAATCAGAGCCTAAAATTCCATGTTTTAAATCCGTCGTATATTCCGACATTCTCTCCTAGGGTACTGTACACGTAATTCTATCAAAATCTTAACCAATCGAAAATGGCATATCCTCTACTCTAATGACTCTGTAACTTGGTAGATACAAGTTTTACAATGTATTTTTTCAATGAAAGCCTAAAGTTCCATGTTTTAAATCCGTCGTATATTCCGACATTTTCTCATAGGGTACTGTACACGTAATTCTATCGAAATCTTAAACAATCGAAATTGATATATCCTCTACTCTAATGACTCTGTAACTTGGTAGATACAAGTTTTATATTGTATTTATTGAATCGAAGCCTAAAATTCCGTCTTTTAAGTCCGTCGCACATTTCGACATTTTCTCATAGGGTAGTACACGTAATTCTATCGAAATCTTTCACAATCGAAAATGGCATATCCTCTACTCTAATGACTCTGTAACTTGGTAGATACAAGTTTTACAATGTGTTTGTTCAATCAGAGCCTCAAATTCCATGTTTTAAATCCATCGTATATTCCGACATTTTCTCATAGGGTACTGTACACGTAATTCTATCGAAATCTTAAACAATCGAAATTGACATATCCTCTACTCTAATGACTCTGTAACTTGGTAGATTCAAGTTTTATATTGTACTTATTAAATCGGAGCCTAAAATTCCGTCTTTTAAGTCCGTCGCACATTTTGACATTTTTTGATAGGGTAGTACACGTAATTCTATCGAAATCTTACACAATCGAAAATGGCATATCCTCTACTCTAATAACTCTGTAACTTGGTAGATACAAGTTTTATATTTTATTTATTTAATCGGGGCCTAAAATTTTGTGTTTTAAGTCCGTCGCACATTTTGACATTTTCTCATAGGGTACTATACACTTAATTCTATCGAAATCTTAAACAATCCAAAATGGCATATCCTCTACTCTAATGATTTTGTAACTTGGTAGAAACAAGTTTTAGAATGTATTTATTCAATCAGAGCCTAAAATTCCATGTTTTAAATCCGTCGTATATTCCGACATTTTCTCATAAGGTATTGTACACGTAATCCTATCGAAATCTTAAACAATCGAAAATGGCATATCTTCTACTCTACTGACTCTGTAACTTGGTAGATACAAGTTTTATATTGTATTTATTTAATCAGGGCCTAAAAATTCGTGTTTTAAGTCCGTAGCATATTTCGACATTTTCTCATAGGGTACTGTACACGTAATTCTATCGAAATCTTAAACAATCCAAAATGGCATATCCTCTACTCTATTTACTCTATAACTTGGTAGATACAAGTTTTATAATGTATTTATTGAATCAGAGCCTAAAATTCCATGTTTTAAATCCGCCGTATATTTCGACATTCTCTCCTAGGGTACTGTACACGTAATTCTATCAAAATCTTAAACAATCGAAAATGGCATATCCTCTACTCTAATGACTCTGTAACTTGGTAGATACAAGTTTTACAATGTATTTGTTCAATTAGAGCCTAAAATTCCATGTTTTAAATCCGTCGTATATTCCGACATTTTCTCATAGGGTACTGTACACGTAATTCTATCGAAATCTTAAACAATCGAAATTGATATATCCTCTACTCTAATGACACTGTAACTTGGTAGATACAAGTTTTATATTGTATTTATTGAATTGGAGCCTAAAATTCCGTCTTTTAAGTCCGCCGCACATTCCGACATTCTCTCCTAGGGTACTGTACACGTAATTCTATCGAAATCTTTCACAATCGAAAATGGCATATCCTCTACTCTTATGACTCTGTAACTTGGTAGATACAAGTTTTACAATGTGTTTGTTCAATCAGAGCCTCAAATTCCATGTTTTAAATCCGTCGTATATTCCTACATTTTCTCATAGGGTACTGTACACGTAATTCTATCGAAATCTTAAATAATCGAAATTGACATATCCTCTACTCTAATGACTCTGTAACTTGGTAGATTCAAGTTTTCTATTGTACTTATTAAATCGGAGCCTAAAATTCCGTCTTTTAAGTCCGTCGCACATTTCGACATTTTCTGATAGGGTAGTACACGTAATTCTATCGAAATCTTACACAATCGAAAATGGCATATCCTCTACTCTAATAACTCTGTAACTTGGTAGATACAAGTTTTATATTTTATTTATTTAATCGGGGCCTAAAATTTTGAGTTTTAAGTCTGTCGCACATTTCGACATTTTCTCATAGGGTACTATACACTTAATTCTATCGAAATCTTAAACAATCCAAAATGGCATATCCTCTACTCTAATGATTTTGTAACTTGGTAGAAACAAGTTTTAGAATGTATTTATTCAATCAGAGCCTAAAATTTCATGTTTTAAATCCGTCGTATATTCCGACATTTTCTCATAAGGTATTGTACACGTAATCCTATCGAAATCTTAAACAATCGAAAATGGCATATCTTCTACTCTACTGACTCTGTAACTTGGTAGATACAAGTTTTATATTGTATTTATTTAATCAGGGCCTAAAAATTCGTGTTTTAAGTCCGTAGCATATTTCGACATTTTCTCATAGGGTACTGTACACGTAATTCTATCGAAATCTTAAACAATCCAAAATGGCATATCCTCTACTCTATTTACTCTATAACTTGGTAGATACAAGTTTTATAATGTATTTATTGAATCAGAGCCTAAAATTCCATGTTTTAAATCCGCCGTATATTTCGACATTCTCTCCTAGGGTACTGTACACGTAATTCTATCAAAATCTTAAACAATCGAAAATGGCATATCCTCTACTCTAATGACTCTGTAACTTGGTAGATACAAGTTTTACAATGTATTTGTTCAATTAGAGCCTAAAATTCCATGTTTTAAATCCGTCGTATATTCCGACATTTTCTCATAGGGTACTGTACACGTAATTCTATCGAAATCTTAAACAATCGAAATTGATATATCCTCTACTCTAATGACTCTGTAACTTGGTAGATACAAGTTTTATATTGTATTTATTGAATTGGAGCCTAAAATTCCGTCTTTTAAGTCCGCCGCACATTCCGACATTCTCTCCTAGGGTATTGTACACGTAATTCTATCGAAATCTTTCACAATCGAAAATGGCATATCCTCTACTCTTATGACTCTGTAACTTGGTAGATACAAGTTTTACAATGTGTTTGTTCAATCAGAGCCTCAAATTCCATGTTTTAAATCCGTCGTATATTCCTACATTTTCTCATAGGGTACTGTACACGTAATTCTATCGAAATCTTAAACAATCGAAATTGACATATCCTCTACTCTAATGACTCTGTAACTTGGTAGATTCAAGTTTTATATTGTACTTATTAAATCGGAGCCTAAAATTCCGTCTTTTAAGTCCGTCGCACATTTCGACATTTTCTGATAGGGTAGTACACGTAATTCTATCGAAATCTTACACAATCGAAAATGGCATATCCTCTACTCTAATAACTCTGTAACTTGGTAGATACAAGTTTTATATTTTATTTATTTAATCGGGGCCTAAAATTTTGTGTTTTAAGTCCGTCGCACATTTCGACATTTTCTCATAGGGTACTGTACACTTAATTCTATCGAAATCTTAAACAATCCAAAATGGCATATCCTCTACTCTAATGATTTTGTAACTTGGTAGAAACAAGTTTTAGAATGTATTTATTCAATCAGAGCCTAAAATTCCATGTTTTAAATCCGTCGTATATTCCGACATTTTCTCATAAGGTATTGTACACGTAATCCTATCGAAATCTTAAACAATCGAAAATGGCATATCCTCTACTCTATTGACTCTGTAACTTGGTAGATACAAGTTTTATATTGTATTTATTTAATCAGGGCCTAAAAATTCGTGTTTTAAGTCCGTAGCATATTTCGACATTTTCTCATAGGGTAGTACACGTAATTCTATCGAAATCTTAAACAATCCAAAATGGCATATCCTCTACTCTATTTACTCTATAACTTGGTAGTTACAAGTTTTATAATGTATTTATTGAATCAGAGCCTAAAATTCCGTGACTTAAATCCGCCGTATATTCCGACATTCTCTCCTAGGGTACTGTACACGTAATTCTATCAAAATCTTAAACAATCGAAAATGGCATATCCTCTACTCTAATGACTCTGTAACTTGGTAGATACAAGTTTTACAATGTATTTGTTCAATCAGAGCCTAAAATTCCATGTTTTAAATCCGTCGTATATTCCGACATTTTCTCCTAGGGTACTGCACACGTAATTCTATCGAAATCTTAAACAATCGAAATTGATATATCCTCTACTCTAATAACTCTGTAACTTGGTAGATACAAGTTTTATATTGTATTTATTGAATCGGAGCCTAAAATTCCGTCTTTTAAGTCCGCCGCACATTCCTACATTCTCTCCTAGGGTACTGTACACGTAATTCTATCAAAATCTTTCACAATAAAAAATGGCATATCCTCTACTCTAATGACTCTGTAACTTGGTAGATACAAGTTTTACAATGTGTTTGTTCAATCAGTGCCTAAAATTCCATGTTTTAAATCCGTCGTATATTCCGACATTTTCTCATAGGGTACTGTACACGTAATTCTAACGAAATCTTAAACAATCGAAATTGACATATTCTCTACTCTAATGACTCTGTAACTTGGTAGATACAAGTTTTATATTGTATTTATTGAATCGGAGCCTAAAATTCCGTCTTTTAAGTCCGTCGCACATTTCGACATTTTCTCATAGGGTAGTACATGTAATTCTATCGAAATCTTACACAATCGAAAATGGCATATCCTCTACTCTAATGACTCTGTAACTTGTTAGATACAAGTTTTATAGTGTATTTATTTAATCAGAGCCTAAAATTCCATGTTTTAAATCTGACGTATATTCCGACATTTTCTAATTGGGTATTGTACACGTAATTCTATCGAAATCTTAAACAATCGAAAATGGCATATCCTCTACTCTAATGACTCTGTAACTTGGTAGATACAAGTTTTATATTGTATTTATTTAATCGGGGCCTAAAATTTTGTGTTTTAAGTCCGTCGCACATTTCGACATTTTCTCATAGGGTAATGTACACTTAATTCTATCGAAATCTTAAACAATCCAAAATGGCATATCCTCTACTCTAATGACTCTGTCACTTGGTAGAAACAAGTTTTAGAATGTATTTATTCAATCAGAGCCTAAAATTCCATGTTTTAAATCCGTCGTATATTCCGACATTCTGTCCTAGGGTACTGTACACGTAATTCTATCAAAATCTTAACCAATCGAAAATGGCATATCCTCTACTCTAATGACTCTGTAACTTGGTAGATACAAGTTTTACAATGTATTTGTTCAATCAAAGCCTAAAGTTCCATGTTTTAAATCCGTCGTATATTCCGACATTTTCTCATAGGGTATTGTACACGTAATTCTATCGAAATCTTAAACAATCGAAATTGATATATCCTCTACTCTAATGACTCTGTAACTTGGTAGATACAAGTTTTATATTGTATTTATTGAATCGAAGCCTAAAATTCCGTCTTTTAAGTCCGTCGCACATTTCGACATTTTCTCATAGGGTAGTACACGTAATTCTATCGAAATCTTTCACAATCGAAAATGGCATATCCTCTACTCTAATGACTCTGTAACTTGGTAGATACAAGTTTTACAATGTGTTTGTTCAATCAGAGCCTCAAATTCCATGTTTTAAATCCGTCGTATATTCCGACATTTTCTCATAGGGTACTGTACACGTAATTCTATCGAAATCTTAAACAATCGAAATTGACATATCCTCTACTCTAATGACTCTGTAACTTGGTAGATTCAAGTTTTATATTGTACTTATTAAATCGGAGCCTAAAATTCCGTCTTTTAAGTCCGTCGCACATTTCGACATTTTTTGATAGGGTAGTACACGTAATTCTATCGAAATCTTACACAATCGAAAATGGCATATCCTCTACTCTAATAACTCTGTAACATGGTAGATACAAGTTTTATATTTTATTTATTTAATCGGGGCCTAAAATTTTGTGTTTTAAGTCCGTCGCACATTTTGACATTTTCTCATAGGGTAATGTACACTTAATTCTATCGAAATCTTAAACAATCCAAAATGGCATATCCTCTACTCTAATGACTCTGTAACTTGGTAGAAACAAGTTTTAGAATGTATTTATTCAATCAGAGCCTAAAATTCCATGTTTTAAATCCGTCGTATATTCCGACATTCTGTCCTAGGGTACTGTACACGTAATTCTATCAAAATCTTAACCAATCGAAAATGGCATATCCTCTACTCTAATGACTCTGTAACTTGGTAGATACAAGTTTTACAATGTATTTGTTCAATCAAAGCCTAAAGTTCCATGTTTTAAATCCGTCGTATATTCCGACATTTTCTCATAGGGTATTGTACACGTAATTCTATCGAAATCTTAAACAATCGAAATTGATATATCCTCTACTCTAATGACTCTGTAACTTGGTAGATACAAGTTTTATATTGTATTTATTGAATCGAAGCCTAAAATTCCGTCTTTTAAGTCCGTCGCACATTTCGACATTTTCTCATAGGGTAGTACACGTAATTCTATCGAAATCTTTCACAATCGAAAATGGCATATCCTCTACTCTAATGACTCTGTAACTTGGTAGATACAAGTTTTACAATGTGTTTGTTCAATCAGAGCCTCAAATTCCATGTTTTAAATCCGTCGTATATTCCGACATTTTCTCATAGGGTACTGTACACGTAATTCTATCGAAATCTTAAACAATCGAAATTGACATATCCTCTACTCTAATGACTCTGTAACTTGGTAGATTCAAGTTTTATATTGTACTTATTAAATCGGAGCCTAAAATTCCGTCTTTTAAGTCCGTCGCACATTTCGACATTTTTTGATAGGGTAGTACACGTAATTCTATCGAAATCTTACACAATCGAAAATGGCATATCCTCTACTCTAATAACTCTGTAACATGGTAGATACAAGTTTTATATTTTATTTATTTAATCGGGGCCTAAAATTTTGTGTTTTAAGTCCGTCGCACATTTTGACATTTTCTCATAGGGTACTATACACTTAATTCTATCGAAATCTTAAACAATCCAAAATGGCATATCCTCTACTCTAATGATTTTGTAACTTGGTAGAAACTAGTTTTAGAATGTATTTATTCAATCAGAGCCTAAAATTCCATGTTTTAAATCCGTCGTATATTCCGACATTTTCTCATAAGGTATTGTACACGTAATCCTATCGAAATCTTAAACAATCGAAAATGGCATATCTTCTACTCTACTGACTCTGTAACTTGGTAGATACAAGTTTTATATTGTATTTATTTAATCAAGGCCTAAAAATTCGTGTTTTAAGTCCGTAGCATATTTCGACATTTTCTCATAGGGTACTGTACACGTAATTCTATCGAAATCTTAAACAATCCAAAATGGCATATCCTCTACTCTATTTACTCTATAACTTGGTAGATACAAGTTTTATAATGTATTTATTGAATCAGAGCCTAAAATTCCATGTTTTAAATCCGCCGTATATTTCGACATTCTCTCCTAGGGTATTGTACACGTAATTCTATCAAAATCTTAAACAATCGAAAATGGCATATCCTCTACTCTAATGACTCTGTAACTTGGTAGATACAAGTTTTACAATGTATTTGTTCAATTAGAGCCTAAAATTCCATGTTTTAAATCCGTCGTATATTCCGACATTTTCTCATAGGGTACTGTACACGTAATTCTATCGAAATCTTAAACAATCGAAATTGATATATCCTCTACTCTAATGACTCTGTAACTTGGTAGATACAAGTTTTATATTGTATTTATTGAATCGGAGCCTAAAATTCCGTCTTTTAAGTCCGCCGCACATTCCGACATTCTCTCCTAGGGTACTGTACACGTAATTCTATCGAAATCTTTCACAATCGAAAATGGCATATCCTCTACTCTTATGACTCTGTAACTTGGTAGATACAAGTTTTACAATGTGTTGTTTCAATCAGAGCCTCAAATTCCATGTTTTAAATCCGTCGTATATTCCTACATTTTCTCATAGGGTACTGTACACGTAATTCTATCGAAATCTTAAACAATCGAAATTGACATATCCTCTACTCTAATGACTCTGTAACTTGGTAGATTCATGTTTTATATTGTACTTATTAAATCGGAGCCTAAAATTCCGTCTTTTAAGTCCGTCGCACATTTCGACATTTTTTGATAGGGTAGTACACGTAATTCTATCGAAATCTTACACAATCGAAAATGGCATATCCTCTACTCTAATAACTCTGTAACTTGGTAGATACAAGTTTTATATTTTATTTATTTAATCGGGGCCTAAAATTTTGTGTTTTAAGTCCGTCGCACATTTCGACATTTTCTCATAGGGTACTATACACTTAATTCTATCGAAATCTTAAACAATCCAAAATGGCATATCCTCTACTCTAATGATTTTGTAACTTGGTAGAAACAAGTTTTAGAATGTATTTATTCAATCAGAGCCTAAAATTCCATGTTTTAAATCCGTCGTATATTCCGACATTTTCTCATAAGGTATTGTACACGTAATCCTATCGAAATCTTAAACAATCGAAAATGGCATATCCTCTACTCTACTGACTCTGTAACTTGGTAGATACAAGTTTTATATTGTATTTATTTAATCAGGGACTAAAAATTCGTGTTTTAAGTCCGTAGCATATTTCGACATTTTCTCATAGGGTACTGTACACGTAATTCTATCGAAATCTTAAACAATCGAAATTGATATATCCTCTTCTCTAATGACTCTGTAACTTGGTAGATACATGTTTTATATTGTATTTATTGAATCGGAGCCTAAAATTCCGTCTTTTAAGTCCGCCGCACATTCCGACATTCTCTCCTAGGGTACTGTACACGTAATTCTATCGAAATCTTTCACAATCGAAAATGGCATATCCTCTACTCTAATGACTCTGTAACTTGGTAGATACAAGTTTTACAATGTGTTTGTTCAATCAGAGCCTAAAATTCCATGTTTTAAATCCGTCGTATATTCCGACATTTTCTCATAGGGTACTGTATACGTAATTCTATCGAAATCTTAAACAATCGAAATTGATATATTCTCTACTCTAATGACTCTGTAACTTGGTAGATACAAGTTTTATATTGTATTTATTGAATCGGAGCCTAAAATTCCGTCTTTTAAGTCCGTCGCACATTTCGACATTTTCTCATAGGGTAGTACACGTAATTCTATCGAAATCTTACACAATCGAAAATGGCATATCCTCTACTCTAATGACTCTGTAACTTGTTAGATACAAGTTTTATAATGTATTTATTCAATCAGAGCCTAAAATTCCATGTTTTAAATCTGTCGTATATTCCGACATTTTCTCATAGGGTATTGTACACGTAATTCTATCGAAATCTTAAACAATCGAAAATGGCATATCCTCTTCTCTAATGACTCTGTAACTTGGTAGATACAAGTTTTATATTGTATTTATTTAATCGGGGCCTAAAATTTTGTGTTTTAAGTCCGTCGCACATTTCGACATTTTCTCATAGAGTACTGTACACTTAATTCTATCGAAATCTTAAACAATCCAAAATGGCATATCCTCTACTCTAATGACTCTGTAACTTGGTAGAAACAAGTTTTAGAATGCATTTATTCAATCAGAGCCTAAAATTCCATGTTTTAAATCCGTCGTATATTCCGTCATTCTCTCCTAGGGTACTGTACACGTAATTCTATCAAAATCTTAACCAATCGAAAATGGCATATCCTCTACTCTAATGACTCTGTAACTTGGTAGATACAAGTTTTACAATGTATTTGTTCAATCAAAGCCTAAAGTTCCATGTTTTAAATCCGTCGTATATTCCGACATTTTCTCATAGGGTACTGTACACGTAATTCTATCGAAATCTTAAACAATCAAAATTGATATATCCTCTACTCTAATGACTCTGTAACTTGGTAGATACAAGTTTTATATTGTATTTATTGAATCGGAGCCTAAAATTCCGTCTTTTAAGTCCGTCGCACATTTCGACATTTTCTCATAGGGTAGTACACGTAATTCTATCGAAATCTTTCACAATCGAAAATGGCATATCCTCTACTCTAATGACTCTGTAACTTGGTAGATACAAGTTTTACAATGTGTTTGTTCAATCAGAGCCTAAAATTCCATGTTTTAAATCCGTCGTATATTCCGACATTTTCTCATAGGGTAATGTACACGTAATTCTATCGAAATCTTAAACAATCGAAATTGACATATCCTCTACTCTAATGACTCTGTAACTTGGTAGATACAAGTTTTATATTGTACTTATTAAATCGGAGCCTAAAATTCCGTCTTTTAAGTCCGTCGCACATTTCGACATTTTCTGATAGGGTAGTACACGTAATTCTATCGAAATCTTACACAATCGAAAATGGCATATCCTCTACTCTAATAACTCTGTAACTTGGTAGATACAAGTTTTATATTTTATTTATTTAATCGGGGCCTAAAATTTTGTGTTTTAAGTCCGTCGCACATTTCGACATTTTCTCATAGGGTACTGTACACTTAATTCTATCGAAATCTTAAACAATCCAAAATGTCATATCCTCTACTCTAATGACTCTGTAACTTGGTAGAAACAAGTTTTAGAATTTATTTATTCAATCAGAGCCTAAAATTCCATGTTTTAAATCCGTCGTATATTCCGACATTCTCTCCTACTGTACACGTAATTCTATCGAAATCTTAAACAATCGAAAATGGCATATCCTCTACTCTAATGACTCTGTAACTTGGTAGATACAAGTTTAACAATGTATTTTTTCAATCAGAGCCTAAAATTCCATGTTTTAAATCCGTCGTATATTCCGACATTTTCTCATAGGGTACTGTACACGTAATTCTATCGAAATCTTAAACAATCGAAATTGACATATTCTCTACTCTAATGACTCTGTAACTTGGTAGATACAAGTTTTATATTGTATTTATTGAATCGGAGCCTAAAATTCCGTCTTTTAAGTCCATCGCACATTTTGACATTTTCTCATAGGGTAGTACATGTAATTCTATCGAAATCTTACACAATCGAAAATGGCATATCCTCTACTCTAATAACTCAGTAACTTGGTAGATACAAGTTTTATATTTTATTTATTTAATCGGGGCCTAAAATATTGTGTCTTAAGTCCGTCGCACATTTCGACATTTTCTCATAGGGTACTGTACACTTAATTCTATCGAAAACTTAAACAATCCAAAATGTCATATCCTCTACTCTAATGACTCTGTAACTTGGTAGAAACAAGTTTTAGAATGTATTTATTCAATCAGAGCCTAAAATTCCATGTTTTAAATCCGTCGTATATTCCGACATTTTCTCATAGGGTACTCTACACGTAATCCTATAGAAATCTTAAACAATCGAAAATGGCATATCCTCTACTCTAATGACTCTGTAACTTGGTAGATACAATTTTATATTGTATTTATTTAATCATGGACTACAATTTTGTGTTTTTAGTCCGTAGCATATTTCGACATTTTCTCATAGGGTACTATACACGTAACTCTATCGAAATCTTAAACAATACAAAATGGCATATCCTCTACTCTATTTACTCTGTAACTTGGTAGATACAAGTTTTATAATGAATTTATTGAATCAGAGCCTAAAATTCCATGTTTTAAATCCGTCGTATATTCCGACATTCTTTCCTACTGTACACGTAATTCTATCGAAATCTTAAACAATCGAAAATGGCATATCCTCTACTCTAATGACTCTGTAACTTGGTAGATACAAGTTTGACAATGTATTTGTTCAATCAGAGCCTAAAATTCCATGTTTTAAATCCGTCGTATATTCCGACATTTTCTCATAGGGTACTGTACACGTAATTCTATCGAAATCTTAAACAATCGAAATTGACATATTCTCTACTCTAATGACTCTGTAACTTGGTAGATACAAGTTTTATATTGTATTTATTGAATCGGAGCCTAAAATTCCGTCTTTTAAGTCCATCGCACATTTTGACATTTTCTCAAAGGGTAGTACACGTAATTCTATCGAAATCTTACACAATCGAAAATGGCATATCCTCTACTCTAATGACTCTGTAACTTGTTAGATACATGTTTTATAATGTATTTATTCAATCAGAGCCTAAAATTCCATGTTTTAAATCTGTCGTATATTCCGACATTTTCTCATAGGGTACTGTACACTTAATTCTATCGAAAACTTAAACAATCCAAAATGTCATATCCTCTACTCTAATGACTCTGTAACTTGGTAGAAACAAGTTTTAGAATGTATTTATTCAATCAAAGCCTAAAATTCCATGTTTTAAATCCGTCGTATATTCCGACATTTTCTCATAGGGTACTCTACACGTAATCCTATAGAAATCTTAAACAATCGAAAATGGCATATCCTCTACTCTAATGACTCTGTAACTTGGTAGATACAATTTTATATTGTATTTATTTAATCATGGCCTACAATTTTGTATTTTTAGTCCGTAGCATATTTCGACATTTTCTCATAGGGTACTGTACACGTAATTCTATCGAAATCTTAAACAATCCAAAATGGCATATCCTCTACTCTATTTACTCTGTAACTTGGTAGATACAAGTTTTATAATGAATTTATTGAATCAGAGCCTAAAATTCCATGTTTTAAATCCGTCGTATATTCCGACATTCTCTCCTAGGGTACTGTACACGTAATTCTATCGAAAACTTAAACAATCGAAAATGGCATATCCTTGACTCTAATGACTCTGTAACTTGGTAGATACAAGTTTAACAATGTATTTGTTCAATCAGAGCCTAAAATTCCGTCTTTTAAGTCCGTCGTATATTCCGACATTTTCTCATAGGGTATTGTACACGTAATTCTATCGAAATCTTAAACAATCGAAATTGACATATTCTCTACTCTAATGACTCTGTAACTTGGTAGATACAAGTTTTATAATGTATTTATTCAATCAGAGTCTAAAATTCCATGTTTTAAATATGTCGTATATTCCGACATTTTCTCATAGGGTATTGTACACGGAATTCTATCGAAACCTTAAACAATCGAAAATGGCATATCCTCTACTCTAATGACTCTGTAACTTGGTAGATACAAGTTTTATATTGTTATTATTTAATCGGGGCCTAAAATTTTGTGTTTTAAGTCCGTCGCACATTTCGACATTTTCTCATAGAGTACTGTACACTTAATTCTATCGAAAACTTAAAAAATCCAAAATGGCATATCCTCTACTCTAATGATTTTGTAATTTGGTAGAAACAAGTTTTAGAATGTATTTATTCAATCAGAGCCTAAAATTCCATGTTTTAAATCCGTCGTATATTCCGACATTTTCTCATAAGGTACTGTACACGTAATCCTATCGAAATCTTAAACAATCGAAAATGGCATATCCTCTACTCTATTGACTCTGTAACTTGGTAGATACAAGTTTTATATTGTATTTATTTAATCAGGGCCAAAAAATTCGTGTTTTAAGTCCGTAGCATATTTCGACATTTTCTGATAGGGTATTGTACACGTAATTCTATCGAAATCTTAAACAATCTAAAATGGCATATCCTCTACTCTAAAGACTCTGTAACTTGGTAGAAACAAGTTTTATAATGTATTTATTCAATCAGAGCCTAAAATTACATGTTTTAAATCTGTCGTATATTCCGACATTCTCTCCTAGGGTACTGTACACGTAATCCTATCAAAATCTTAAACAATCGAAAATGACATATCCTCTACTCTATTGACTCTGTAACTTGGTAGATACAAGTTTTAAAATGTATTTGTTCAATCAGGGCCAAAAATTCCATGTTTAAAATCCGTCGTATATTCCGACATTTTCTCATAGGGTATTGTACACGTAATTCTATCAAAATCTTAAACCATCGAAATTGACATATCCTCTACTCTAATGACTCTGTAACTTGGTAGATACAAGTTTTATATTGTATTTATTGAATCGGAGCCTAAAATTCCGTCTTTTAAGTTCGTCGCACATTTCGACATTTTCTCATAGGGTAGTACACGTAATTCTATCGAAATCTTACACAATCGAAAATGGCATATCCTCTACTCTAATAACTCTGTAACTTGGTAGATACAAGTTAAACAATGTATTTGTTCAATCAGAGCCTAAAATTCCATGTTTTAAATCCGTCGTATATTCCGACATTTTCTCATAGGGTACTGTACACGTAATTCTATCGAAATCTTAAACAATCGAAAATGGCATATCCTCTACTCTAATGACTCTGTAACTTGGTAGATACAAGTTTTATATTGTTATTATTTAATCGGGGCCTAAAATTTTGTGTTTTAAGTCCGTCGCACATTTCGACATTTTCTCATAGGGTACTGTACATTTAATTCTATCGAAAACTTAAAAAATCCAAAATGGCATATCCTCTACTCTAATGATTTTGTAACTTGGTAGAAACAAGTTTTAGAATGTATTTATTCAATCAGAGCCTAAAATTCCATGTTATAAATCCGTCGTATATTCCGACATTTTCTCATAAGGTACTGTACACGTAATCCTATCGAAATCTTAAACAATCGAAAATGGCATATCCACTACTCTATTGACTCTATAACTTGGTAGATACAAGTTTTATATTGTATTTATTTAATCAGGGCCTAAAAATTCGTGTTTTATGTCCGTAGCATATGTCGACATTTTCTGATAGGGTACTGTACACGTAATTCTATCGAAATCTTAAACAATCCAAAATGGCATATCCTCTACTCTAATGACTCTGTAACTTGGTAGAAACAAGTTTTATAATGTATTTATTCAATCACAGCCTAAAATTACATGTTTTAAATCCGTCGTATATTCCGACATTCTCTCCTAGGGTACTGTACACGTAATCCTATCAAAATCTTAAACAATCGAAAATGACATATCCTCTACTCTATTGACTCTTTAACTTGATAGATACAAGTTTTAAAATGTATTTGTTCAATCAGGGCCTAAAATTCCATGTTTTAAATCCGTCGTATATTCCGACATTTTCTCATAGGGTACTGTACACGTAATTCTATCGAAATCTTAAACAATCGAAATTGACATATCCTCTACTCTAATGACTCTGTAACTTGGTAGATACATGGTTTATATTGTACTTATTGAATCGGAGCCTAAAATTCCGTCTTTTCAGACCGTCGCACATTTCGACATTTTCTGATAGGGTAGTACACGTAATTCTATCGAAATCTTACACAATCGAAAATGGCATATCCTCTACTCTAATGACTCTGTAACTTGGTAGATACAAGTTTTATAATGTATTTATTCAATCAGAGCCTAAAATTCTATGTTTTAAATCTGTCGTATATTCCGACATTTTCTCATAGGGTATTGTACACGTAATTCTATCGAAATATTAAACAATCGAAAATGGCATATCCTCTACTCTAATGACTCTGTAACTTGGTATATACAAGTTTTATATTTTTTTATTTAATCGGGGCCTAAAATTTTGTGTTTTAAATCCGTCGCACATTTCGACATTTTCGCATAGGGTACTGTACTCTTAATTATATCGAAATCTTAAACAATCCAAAATGGCATATCCTCTACTCTAATGACTCTGTAACTTGGTAGAAACAAGTTTTAAAATGTATTTATTCAATCAGAGCCTAAAATTCCATGTTTTAAATCCATCGTATATTCCGACATTTTCTCATAGGGTACTGTACGTACACGTAATCCTATCGAAATCTTAAACAATCGAAAATGGCATATCATCAACTCTAATGACTCTGTAACTTGGTAGATACAAGTTTTATATTGTATTTATTTAATCATGGCCTAAAAGTTCGTGTTTTAAGTCCGTAGCATATTTCGACATTTTCTCATAGGGTACTGTACACGTAATTCTATCGAAATCTTAAACAATCCAAAATGGCATATCCTCTACTCTATTTACTCTGTAACTTGGTAGATACAAGTTTTATTATGTATTTATTGAATTAGAGCCTAAAATTCCATGTTTTAAATCCATCGTATATTCCGACATTCTCTCCTAGGGTACTGTACACGTAATTCTATCGAAATCTTAAACAATCGGAAATGGCATATCCTCTACTCTAATGACTCTATAACTTGATAGATACAAGTTTTACAATGTATTTGTTCAATCAGAGCCTAAAATTCCATGTTTTAAATCCGTCGTATATTCCGACATTTTCTCATAGGGTACTGTACATGTAATTCTATCGAAATCTTAAACAAACGAAATTGACATATCCTCTACTCTAATGACTCTGTAACTTGGTAGATACAAGTTTTATATTGTACTTATTGAATCGGAGCCTAAAATTCCGTCTTTTAAGTCCGTCGCACATTTCGACATTTTCGGATAGGGTAGTACACGTAATTCTATTGAAATCTTAAACAATCGAAAATGGCATATCCTCTACTCTAATGACTCTGTAACTTGGTAGATACAAGTTTTATATTTTATTTATTTAATCGGGGCCTAAAATTTTGTGTTTTAAATCAGTCGCACATTTCGACATTTTCTCATAGGGTACTGTACACTTAATTCTATCGAAATCTTAAACAATCCAAAATGGCATATCCTCTACTCTATTGACTCTGTAACATGGTAGAAACAAGTTTTAGAATGTATTTATTCAATCAGAGCCTAAAATTCCATGTTTTAAATCCGTCGTATATTCCGACATTTTCTCATTGGGTACTGTACACGTAATCCTATAGAAATCTTAAACAATCCAAAATGGCATATCCTCTACTCTAATGACTCTGTAACTTGGTAGATACAAGTTTTATAATGTATTTATTGAATCAGAGCCTAAAATTCCATGTTTTAAATCCGTCGTATATTCCGACATTCTCTCCTAGGGTACTGTACACGTAATTATATCGAAATCTTAAACAATCGAAAATGGCATATCCTCTGCTCTAATGACTCTGTAACTTGGTAGATACAAGTTTTATATTGTATTTGTTCAATCATGGCCTAAAATTCCATGTTTTAAGTACGTAGCATATTTCGACATTTTCTCATAGGGTACTATACACGTAATTCTATCGAAATCTTAAACAATCCAAAATGGCATATCCTCTACTCTAATGACTCTGTAACTTGGTAAATACAAATTTTATAATGTATTTATTGAATCAGAGCCTAAAATTCCATGTTTTAAATCCGTCGTATATTCCGACATTCTCTCCTAGGGTACTGTACACTTAATTCTATCGAAATCTTAAACAATCGAAAATGGCATATCCTCTGCTTCATTGACTCTGTAACTTGGTAGATACAAGTTTTATATTGTATTTATTGAATCGGAGCCTAAAATTCCATCTTTTAAGTCCGTCGCACATTTCGACATTTTCTCATAGGGTAGTACACGTAATTCTATCGAAATCTTTCACAATCGAAAATGGCATATCTTCTACTCTAATGACTCTGTAACTTGGTAGATACAAGTTTTATAATGTATTTATTCAATCAGAGTCTAAAATTACATATTTTAAATATGTCGTATATTCCGACATTTTCTCATAGGGTACTGTACACGTAATTCTATCAAAATCTTAAACAATCCAAAATGGCATATCCTCTACTCTATTTACTATGTAACTTGGTAGATACAAGTTTTATAATGTATTTATTGAATCAGAGCCTAAAATTCCATGTTTTAAATCCGTCGTATATTACGAAATTCTCTCCTAGGGTACTGTACACGTAATTCTATCGAAATCTTAAACAATCGAAAATGGCATATCCTCTACTTTAATGACTCTATAACTTGGTAGATACAAGTTTTACAATGTATTTGTTCAATCAGAGCCTAACATTCCATGTTTTAAATCTATCGTATATTCCGACATTTTCTCATAGGGTACTGTACACTTAATTCTATCGAAATCTTAAACAATCGAAAATGGCATATCCTCTACTCTAATGACTCTGTAACTTGGTAGATACAAGTTTTATATTTTATTTATTTAATCTGGGCCTAAAATTTTGTGTTTTAAATCCGTCGCACATTTAGACATTTTCTCATAGGGTATTGTACACTTAATTCTATCGAAATCTTAAACAATCCAAAATGGCATATCCTCTACTCTAATGACTCTGCAACTTGGTAGAAACAAGTTTTACAATGTATTTATTCAATCAGAGCCTAAAATTCCATGTTTTAAATCCGTCGTATATTCCGACATTTTCTCATAGGGTACTGTACACGTAATCCTATAGAAATCTGAAACAATCGAAAATGGCATATCCTCTACTCTAATGACTCTGTAACTTGGTAGATACAAGTTTTATATTGTATTTATTTAATCATGGCCTAAAATTTCGTGTTTTAAGTACGTAGCATATTTCGACATTTTCTCATAGGGTAATATACACGTAATTCTATCGAAATCTTAAACAATCCAAAATGGCATATCCTCTACTCTAATGACTCTGTAACTTGGTAGATACAAGTTTTATAATGTATTTATTGAATCAGAGCCTAAAATTCCATGTTTTAAATCCGTCGTATATTCCGACATTCTCTCATAGGGTACTGTACACGTAATTCTATCGAAATCTTAAACAATCGAAAATGGCATATCCTCTGCTCTAATGACTCTGTAACTTGTTAGATACAAGTTTTATATTGTATTTATTGAATCAGAGTCTAAAATTCCGTCTTTTAAGTCCGTCCCACATTTCGACATTTTCTCATAGGGTAGTACACGTAATTCTATCGAAATCTGTCACAATCGAAAATGGCATATCCTCTACTCTAATGACTCTGTAACTTGGTAGATACAAGTTTTATAATGTATTTATTCAATCAGAGTCTAAAATTCCATATTTTAAATATGTCGTATATTCCGACATTTTCTCATAGGGTATTGTACACGTAATTGTATCGAAATCTTAAACAATCGAAAATGGAATATCCTCTACTCTATTGACTCTGTAACTTGGTAGATACAAGTTTTATATTGTATTTATTTAATCAGGGCCTCAAAATTCGTGTTTTAAGTCCGTAGCATATTTCGACATTTACTCATAGGGTACTGTACACGTAATTCTATCGAAATCTTAAACAATCCAAAATGGCATATCCTCTACTCTATTAACTCTGTAACTTGGTAGATACAAGTTTTATAATGTATTTATTGAATCAGAGCCTAAAATTCCATGTTTTAAATCTGTCGTATATTCTCACATTCTCTCCTAGGGTACTGTACACGTAATTCTATCGAAATCTTAAACAATCGAAATTGACATATCCTCTACTCTAATGACTCTGTAACTTGGTAGATACAAGTTTTATATTGTACTTATTGAATCGGAGCCTAAAATTCCGTCTTTTAAGTCCGTTGCACATTTTGACATTTTCTCATAGGGGTAGTACACGTAATTCTATCGAAATCTTAAACAATCCAAAATGGCATATCCTCTACTCTAATGACTCTGTAACTTGGTAGATATAAGTTTTACAATGTATTTGTTCAATCAGAGCCTAAAATTCCATGTTTTAAATCCGTCATATATTCCGACATTTTCTCATAGGGTTCTGTACACGTAATTCTATCGAAATGTTAAACAATCGAAATTGAAATATCCTCTACTCTAATGACTCTGTAACATGGTAGATACAAGTTTTATATTGTACTTATTGAATCGGAGCCTAAAATTCCGTCTTTTAAGTCCGTCGCACATTTCGACATTTTCTCATAGGGTAGTACATGTAATTCTACCGAAATCTTACACAATCGAAAATGGCATATCCTCTACTCTAATGACTCTGTAACTTGGTAGATACAAGTTTTATAAGGTATTTATTCAATCAGACCCTAACATTCCATGTTTTAAATCTATCGTATATTCCGACATTTTCTCATAGGGTACTGTACACTTAATTCTATCGAAATTTTAAACAATAAAAAATGGCATATCCTCTACTCTAATGACTATGTAACTTGGTAGATACAAGTTTTATATTTTATTTATTTAATCGGGGCCTAAAATTTTGTGTTTTCAATCCGTCGCACATTTCGACATTTTCTCATAGGGTACTGTACACTTAATTCTATCGAAATCTTAAACAATCTAAAATGGCATATCCTCTACTCTAATGACTCTGTAACTTTGTAGAAACAGGTTTTAGAATGTATTTATTCAATCAGAGCCTAAAATTCCATGTTTTAAATTTGTCGTATATTCCGACATTTTCTCATAGGGTACTGTACACGTAATCCTATAGAAATCTTAAACAATCGAAAATGGCATACCCTCTACTCTAATGACTCTGTAACTTGGTAAATACAAGTTTTATATTGTATTTATTTAATCATGGCCTAAAATTTCGTGTTTTAAATACGTAGCATATTGCGACATTTTCTCATAGGTTACTATACACGTAATTCTATCGAAATCTTAAACAATCCAAAATGGCATATCCTCTACTCTAATGACTCTGTAACTTGGTAGATACAAGTTTTATAATGTATTTATTGAATCAGAGCCTAAAATTCCATGTTTTAAATCCGTCGTATATTCCGACATTCTCTCCTAGGGTACTGTACACGTAATTCTATCGAAATCTTAAACAATCGAAAATGGCTTATCCTCTACTCTAATGACTCTGTAACTTGGTAGATACAAGTTTTACAATGTATTTGTTCAATCAGAGCCTAACATTCCATGTTTTAAATCCGTCGTATATTCCGACATTTCTCATAGGGTATTGTACACGTAATTCTATCGAAATCTTTCACAATCGAAAATGGCATATCCTCTACTCTAATGACTCTGTAACTTGGTAGATACAAGTTTTATAATGTATTTATTCAATCAGAGACTAAAATTCCATATTTTAAATATGTCGTATATTCCGACATTTTCTCATAGGGTATTGTACACGTAATTCTATCGAAATCTTAAACAATCGAAAATGGAATATCCTCTACTCTATTGACTCTGTAACTTGGTAGATACAAGTTTTATATTTTATTTATTTAATCAGGACCTAAAAATCCGTGTTTTAAGTCCGTAGCATATTTCGACATTTTCTCATAGGGTACTGTACACGTAATTCTATCGAAATCTTAAACAATCCAAAATGGCATATCCTCTACTCTATTTACTCTGTAACTTGGTAGATACAAGTTTTATAATGTATTTATTGAATCAGAGCCTAAAATTCCATGTTTTAAATCCGTCGTATATTCTGACATTCTCTCCTAGGGTACTGTTCACGTAATTCTATCGAAATCTTAAACAATCGAAAATGGCTTATCCTCTACTCTAATGACTCTGTAAGTTGGTAGATACAAGTTTTACAATGTATTTGTTCAATCAGAGCCTAAAATTCCATGTTTTAAATTTGTCGTATATTCCGACATTTTCTCATAGGGTACTGTACACGTAATTCTATCGAAATCTTAAACAATCGAAATTGACATATCCTCTACTCTAATGACTCTGTAACTTGGTAGATACAAGTTTTATATTGTACTTATTGAATCGGAGCCTAAAATTCCGTCTTTTAAGTCCGTTGCACATTTCGACATTTTCTCATTGGGTAGTACACGTAATTCTATCAAAATCTTAAACAATCCAAAATGGCATATCCTCTACTCTAATGACTCTGTAACTTGGTAGATACAAGTTTTACAATGTATTTGTTCAATCAGAGCCTAAAATTCCATGTTTTAAATCCGTCGTATATTCCGACATTTTCTCATAGGGTACTGTACACGTAATTCTATCGAAATCTTAAACAATCGAAATTGACATATCCTCTACTCTAATGACTCTGTAACTTGGTAGATACAAGTTTTATATTGTATTTATTGAATCGGAGCCTAAAATTCCGTCTTTTAAGTCCGTCGCACATTTCGAAATTTTCTCATAGGGTAGTACACGTAATTCTATCGAAATCTTTCACAATCGAAATGGCATATCCTCTACTCTAATGACTCTGTAACTTGGTAGATACAAGTTTTACAATGTGTTTGTTCAATCAGAGCCTAAAATTCCATGTTTTAAATCCGTCATATATTCCGACATTTTCTCATAGGGTACTGTACACGTAATTCTATCGAAATGTTAAACAATCGAAATTGACATATCCTCTATTCTAATGACTCTGTAACATGGTAGATACAAGTTTTATATTGTACTTATTGAATCGGAGCCTAAAATTCCGTCTTTTATGTCCGTCGCACATTTCGACATTTTCTGATAGGGTAGTACACGTAATTCTATCGAAATCTTACACAATCGAAAATGGCATATCCTCTACTCTAATGACTCTGTAACTAGGTAGATACAAGTTTTATAAGGTATTTATTCAATCAGACCCTAACATTCCATGTTTTAAATCTATCGTATATTCCGACATTTTCTCATAGGGTACTGTACAATTAATTCTATCGAAATCTTAAACAATAAAAAATGGCATATCCTCTACTCTAATGACTCTGTAACTTGGTAGATACAAGTTTTATATTTTATTTATTTAATCGGGGCCTAAAATTTTGTGTTTTCAATCCGTCGCACATTTTGACATTTTTTATAGGGTACTGTACACTTAATTCTATCGAAATCTTAAACAATCTAAAATGGCATATCCTCTACTCTAATGACTTTGTAACTTGGTAGAAACAAGTTTTAGAATGTATTTATTCAATCAGAGCCTAAAATTCCATGTTTTAAATCCGTCGTATATTCCGACATTTTCTCATAGGGTACTGTACACGTAATCCTATAGAAATCTTAAACAATCGAAAATGGCATATCCTCTACTCTAATGACTCTGTAACTTGGTAAATACAAGTTTTATATTGTATTTATTTAATCATGGCCTAAAATTTCGTGTTTTAAATACGTAGCATATTTCGACATTTTCTCATAGGGTACTATACACGTAATTCTATCGAAATCTTAAACAATCCAAAATGGCATATCCTCTACTCTAATGACTCTGTAACTTGGTAGATACAAGTTTTATAATGTATTTATTGAATCAGAGCCTAAAATTCCATGTTTTAAATCCGTCGTATATTCCGACATTCTCTCCTAGGGTACTGTACAGGTAATTCTATCGAAATCTTAAACAATCGAAAAAGGCTTATCCTCTACTCTAATGACTCTGTAACTTGGTAGATACAAGTTTTACAATGTATTTGTTCAATCAGAGCCTAACATTCCATGTTTTAAATCCGTCGTATATTCCGACATTTCTCATAGGGTATTGTACACGTAATTCTATCGAAATCTTTCACAATCGAAAATGGCATATCCTCTACTCTAATGACTCTGTAACTTGGTAGATACAAGTTTTATAATGTATTTATTCAATCAGAGTCTAAAATTCCATATTTTAAATATGTCGTATATTCCGACATTTTCTCATAGGGTATTGTACACGTAATTCTATCGAAATCTTAAACAATCGAAAATGGAATATCCTCTACTCTATTGACTCTGTAACTTGGTAGATACAAGTTTTATATTGTATTTATTTAATCAGGGCCTAAAAATCCGTGTTTTAAGTCCGTAGCATATTTCGACATTTTCTCATAGGGTACTATACACGTAATTCTATCGAAATCTTAAACAATCCAAAATGGCATATCCTCTACTCTATTTACTCTGTAACTTGGTAGATACAAGTTTTATAATGTATTTATTGAATCAGAGCCTAAAATTCCATGTTTTAAATCCGTCGTATATTCTGACATTCTCTCCTAGGGTACTGTTCACGTAATTCTATCAAAATCTTAAACAATCGAAATTAACATATCCTCTACTCTAATGACTCTGTAACATGGTAGATACAAGTTTTATATTGTACTTATTGAATCGGAGCCTAAAATTCCGTCTTTTATGTCCTTCGCACATTTCGACATTTTCTGATAGGGTAGTACACGTAATTCTATCGAAATCTTACACAATCGAAAATGGCATATCCTCTACTCTAATGACTCTGTAACTTGGTAGATACAAGTTTTATAAGGTATTTATTCAATTAGACCCTAACATTCCATGTTTTAAATCTATCGTATATTCCGACATTTTCTCATAGGGTACTGTACAATTAATTCTATCGAAATCTTAAACAATAAAAAATGGCATATCCTCTACTCTAATGACTCTGTAACTTGGTAGATACAAGTTTTATATTTTATTTATTTAATCGGGGCCTAAAATTTTGTGTTTTCAATCCGTCGCACATTTCGACATTTTCTCATAGGGTACTGTACACTTAATTCTATCGAAATCTTAAACAATCTAAAATGGCATATCCTCTACTCTAATGACTTTGTAACTTGGTAGAAACAAGTTTGAGAATGTATTTATTCAATCAGAGCCTAAAATTCCATGTTTTAAATCCGTCGTATATTCCGACATTTTCACATAGGGTACTGTACACGTAATCCTATAGAAATCTTAAACAATCGAAAATGGCATATCCTCTACTCTAATGACTCTGTAACTTGGTAAATACAAGTTTTATATTGTATTTATTTAATACTGGCCTAAAATTTCGTGTTTTAAGTACGTAGCATACTTCGACATTTTCTCATAGGGTACTATACACGTAATTCTATCGAAATCTTAAACAATCCAAAATGGCATATCCTCTACTCTAATGACTCTGTAACTTGGTAGATACAAGTTTTATAATGTATTTATTGAATCAGAGCCTAAAATTCCATGTTTTAAATCCGTCGTATATTCCGACATTCTCTCTTAGGGTACTGTACACGTAATTCTATCGAAATCTTAAACAATCGAAAATGGCTTATCCTCTACTCTAATGACTCTGTAACTTGGTAGATACAAGTTTTACAATGTATTTGTTCAATCAGAGACTAACATTCCATGTTTTAAATCCGTCGTATATTCCGACATTTCTCATAGGGTATTGTACACGTAATTCTATCGAAATCTTTCACAATCGAAAATGGCATATCCTCTACTCTAATGACTCTGTAACTTGGTAGATACAAGTTTTATAATGTATTTATTCAATCAGAGTCTAAAATTCCATATTTTAAATATGTCGTATATTCCGACATTTTTTCATAGGGTATTGTACACGTAATTCTATCGAAATCTTAAACAATCGAAAATGGAATATCCTCTACTCTATTGACTCTGTAACTTGGTAGATACAAGTTTTATATTGTATTTATTTAATCAGGGCCTAAAAATCCATGTTTTAAGTCCGTAGTATATTTCGACATTTTCTCATAGGGTACTGTACACGTAATTCTATCGAAATCTTAAACAATCCAAAATGGCATATCCTCTACTCTATTTACTCTGTAACTTGGTAGATACAAGTTTTATAATGCATTTATTGAATCAGAGCCTAAAATTCCATGTTTTAAATCCGTCGTATATTCTGACATTCTCTCCTAGGGTACTGTTCACGTAATTCTATCGAAATCTTAAACAATCGAAAATGGCTTATCCTCTACTCTAATGACTCTGTAAGTTGGTAGATACAAGTTTTACAATGTATTTGTTCAATCAGAGCCTAAAATTCCATGTTTTAAATTTGTCGTATATTCCGACATTTTCTCATAGGGTACTGTACACGTAATTCTATCGAAATCTTAAACAATCGAAATTGACATATCCTCTACTCTAATGACTCTGTAACTTGGTAGATACAAGTTTTATATTGTACTTATTGAATCGGAGCCTAAAATTCCGTCTTTTAAGTCCGTTGCACATTTTGACATTTTCTCATAGGGTAGTACACGTAATTCTATCGAAATCTTAAACAATCCAAAATGGCATATCCTCTACTCTAATGACTCTGTAACTTGGTAGATACAAGTTTTACAATGTATTTGTTCAATCAGAGCCTAAAATTCCATGTTTTAAATCCGTCGTATATTCCGACATTTTCTCATAGGGTACTGTACACGTAATTCTATCGAAATCTTAAACAATCGAAATTGACATATCCTCTACTCTAATGACTCTGTAACTTGGTAGATACAAGTTTTATATTGTATTTATTGAATCGGAGCCTAAAATTCCGTCTTTTAAGTCCGTCGCACATTTCGACATTTTCTCATAGGGTAGTACAAGTAATTCTATCGAAATCTTTCACAATCGAAATGGCATATCCTCTACTCTAATGACTTTATAACTTGGTAGATACAAGTTTTACAATGTGTTTGTTCAATCAGAGCCTAAAATTCCATGTTTTAAATCCGTCGTATATTCCGACATTTTCTCATAGGGTACTGTACACGTAATTCTATCGAAATGTTAAACAATCGAAATTGACATATCCTCTACTCTAATGACTCTGTAACATGGTAGATACAAGTTTTATATTGTACTTATTGAATCGGAGCCTAAAATTCCGTCTTTTAAGTCCGTCGCACATTTCGACATTTTCTGATAGGGTAGTACACGTAATTCTATCGAAATCTTACACAATCGAAAATGGCATATCCTCTACTCTAATGACTCTGTAACTTGGTAGATACAAGTTTTATAAGGTATTTATTCAATCAGACCCTAACATTCCATGTTTTAAATCTATCGTATATTCCGACATTTTCTCGTAGGGAACTGTACAATTAATTCTATCGAAATCTTAAACAATAAAAAATGGCATATCCTCTACTCTAATGACTCTGTAACATGGTAGATACAAGTTTTATATTTTATTTATTTAATCGGGGCCTAAAATTTTGTGTTTTCAATCCGTCGCACATTTCGACATTTTCTCATAGGGTACTGTACACTTAATTCTATCGAAATCTTAAACAATCTAAAATGGCATATCCTCTACTCTAATGACTTTGTAACTTGGTAGATACAAGTTTTACAATGTATTTGTTCAATCAGAGCCTAAAATTCCATGTTTTAAATCCGTCGTATATTCCGATATTTTCTCATAGGGTACTGTACACGTAATTCTATCGAAATCTTAAACAATCGAAATTGACATATCCTCTACTCTAATGACTCTGTAACTTGGTAGATACAAGTTTTATATTGTATTTATTGAATCGGAGCCTAAAATTCCGTCTTTTAAGTCCGTCGCACATTTCGACATTTTCTCAAAGGGTAGTACAAGTAATTCTATCGAAATCTTTCACAATCGAAATGGCATATCCTCTACTCTAATGACTTTATAACTTGGTAGATACAAGTTTTACAATGTGTTTGTTCAATCAGAGCCTAAAATTCCATGTTTTAAATCCGTCGTATATTCCGACATTTTCTCATAGGGTACTGTACACGTAATTCTATCGAAATGTTAAACAATCGAAATTGACATATCCTCTACTCTAATGACTCTGTAACATGGTAGATACAAGTTTTATATTGTACTTATTGAATCGGAGCCTAAAATTCCGTCTTTCAAGTCCGTCGCACATTTCGACATTTTCTGATAGGGTAGTACACGTAATTCTATCGAAATCTTACACAATCGAAAATGGCATATCCTCTACTCTAATGACTCTGTAACTTGGTAGATACAAGTTTTATAAGGTATTTATTCAATCAGACCCTAACATTCCATGTTTTAAATCTATCGTATATTCCGACATTTTCTCGTAGGGAACTGTACAATTAATTCTATCGAAATCTTAAACAATAAAAAATGGCATATCCTCTACTCTAATGACTCTGTAACATGGTAGATACAAGTTTTATATTTTATTTATTTAATCGGGGCCTAAAATTTTGTGTTTTCAATCCGTCGCACATTTCGACATTTTCTCATAGGGTACTGTACACTTAATTCTATCGAAATCTTAAACAATCTAAAATGGCATATCCTCTACTCTAATGACTTTGTAACTTGGTAGAAACAAGTTTTAGAATGTATTTATTCAATCAGAGCCTAAAATTCCATGTTTTAAATCCGTCGTATATTCCGACATTTTCTCATAGGGTACTGTACACGTAATCCTATAGAAATCTTAAACAATCGAAAATGGCATATCCTCTACTCTAATGACTCTGTAACTTGGTAAATACAAGTTTTATATTGTATTTATTTAATCCTGGCCTAAAATTTCGTGTTTTAAGTACGTAGCATATTTCGACATTTTCTCATAGGGTACTATACACGTAATTCTATCGAAATCTTAAACAATCCAAAATGGCATATCCTCTACTCTAATGACTCTGTAACTTGGTAGATACAAGTTTTATAATGTATTTATTGAATCAGAGCCTAAAATTCCATGTTTTAAATCCGTCGTATATTCCGACATTCTCTCCTAGGGTACTGTACACGTAATTCTATCGAAATCTTAAACAATTGAAAATGGCTTATCCTCTACTCTAATGACTCTGTAACTTGGTAGATACAAGTTTTACAATGTATTTGTTCAATCAGAGACTAACATTCCATGTTTTAAATCCGTCGTATATTCCGACATTTCTCATAGGGTATTGTACACGTAATTCTATCGAAATCTTTCACAATCGAAAATGGCATATCCTCTACTCTAATGACTCTGTAACTTGGTAGATACAAGTTTTATAATGTATTTATTCAATCAGAGTCTAAAATTCCATGTTTTAAATCCGTCGTATATTCCGACATTCTCTCCTAGGGTACTGTACACGTAATTCTATCGAAATCTTAAACAATCGAAAATAGCTTATCCTCTACTCTAATGACTCTGTAACTTGGTAGATACAAGTTTTACAATGTATTTGTTCAATCAGAGACTAACATTCCATGTTTTAAATCCGTCGTATATTCCGACATTTCTCATAGGGTATTGTACACGTAATTCTTTCGAAATCTTTCACAATCGAAAATGGCATATCCTCTACTCTAATGACTCTGTAACTTGGTAGATACAAGTTTTATAAGGTATTTATTCAATCAGACCCTAACATTCCATGTTTTAAATCTATCGTATATTCCGACATTTTCTCATAGGGTACTGTACAATTAATTCTATCGAAATCTTTGTAACGGCCCGGATACAAATATCCGGGATACGTTTCGAAGGTCGGATACCTTCGTTCGGATGTTGCAATTCAGGTACGGGTCGAGGTTTCAAACCTCTAATCAGTCGAAGTTTCATAAATTCAGTTTAAACGAAAGTGAAGTGGAAATATGATTTAAATACAAAAGCCACGGCAAGGCCAGGTCAAAACCAATACATAATTCTAAAGTCGTATGGCCAGGTTAGCGGGGTTAGACATATTTCTTTGCAATCGCCGAGGGACTTTCCCATGCCATATAAACAGAGAGCAATCATACCTAAAAACAATGGGTGCGAGTGGGGTCAGACCGAGGCCCCAACACGCTCTGTCCAGCAAGCAAACATACACATACGCTAATAATAAAGATGATGCAGATGCGAAAATTAAATCACTCTAGCATGATCCTAATTTACAATATGCGAGAAATAAATGTAAAGGCGCCCAAAGAATGCCAAGTGGCATGTCCCTCTCCTACCTCTGCACCCCTTTCCGTTAGTGCAGAGACCGGCCGGTTCGATGCTATAGCATATCATATCTCATCATCATATCTCATCATCATAACATAAATTAAAATAAATATGCCCGATGGTGCTGGGCTATCATCATGCTCATATCGACTCGATAGACTCAGGGCACCCGATGGGGCTGGGCTACCCTATGACCCTAGCAAAGACTCTAGGACTATCACAGATAACGGCCGTTCTGTTTCATACGCGTAAAGAAATAGAATGCTCAATCATAAGTGCAACCTAGCATGATACGTACTACATGGCATGCTTTAATGCTTATGCAACACCTAGTATGTCATACATTCACAAGCCGGTAATCTCTTTCGAATCTGAGTAAGCCCATAAGGAACTTACCTGAATAAGCCGAACAGCAGAGAACAAGGCAGAAGTAGAATCCAAGTAAGAGTCACCAATAGCAAGCAATGTCCAACATATCACAATCACCTAATGACATACAAATGCATAAGTCTATCTAATTCACACAAGGCGCCCCTAACTATCATACATCTCTTTTCATATCTCGTTTCAAGATCATTCCGTCTTATTTTATCATTTCAGGTTCATCTCATCTCATCATCTCATTTCCAAAACAATCTCTCAAAGAACTCAACTTAGAAAATCAAATAATTCTTTTAAAATCGTACTTAGTCAAAACCCGACATTACACACTTAGGCCTTAAAACCAATTTCCCAAAATCCTATTATAGAAATCATTCCGGCATGTTTCCTATTTCAAAAACATTAAATAAATTCCAATATCAAACCATCAAAATAATCCCATGTTCACAAATCATGTTTATAAGTCGAAACCAACAATTCACTTTAAAATCCCTAACTCACATATTCAAATCCTCATAAAAAGCATCATAACTAAATAATCCAATTAATACTATTTTCACACAATTAAACAATATATAACGATTAATTTTTCCAAAATTTATAATTATGACCAATCCCCAAAATAATAATAATATTCAAATAATTTACACTTACTATCCATATAATCTCCAAACAATCCATAAATATATTTATAACTCCATGTCAATTAATATTACTTTTAAAACCTTTTAAAATATACATATATATATATATATAAAATTTTCAGAACAAATAAAGATATACATTTATTTTCCTAAAAATCAGAAATAACAACAAAATATAACATATATATATATAAATAACATAGCATATAATATAATTTAACACATAACATATAACCACAAAATATAACACAATTTAAACAACCCATTAGCCCATAGAAAGAAGCCCGGACCCGGATACCCATTGGAGCCTACCCAAACCGAGCCCAGATTTGTTAAAAGGAAAGAAATAAGCCCAACCAATTCGGCCCAAAGTAAAAGAAAAGGCCCAATGTCTACCTTCCCCTTATTCAAGTCTGAAGCCAGAAGGAAAGAAAGGGGAGTGGGGCCGGGTCTGCTGATGTGGCCGAAGTGGACCCCACAGGGTCTTCTTCTTCCTAGTCTTCCTCTGCTCGGACGAGTCGTAGGTTCATGCAAGCACGAGAGAATAACATAGAGTAGTAGGCATTTTAACCATTCAAACATGCTAGGTTTAAACATCACGGAAAGCTAGTCAATCATCGAATTCAACATTAAGCTAATCAAGACGAGTGAAACATGTTAAGAGGACGGAAAGAGGAAAGAGCCACACTATCAGGTACCTAGTTCAAGAGTGAATCAACAATAACGCAGGCAAGGTAGAATTCTCACAAGTCACAACCGAGGGCTCAACATGTTACTAGTGGTTCAATATAACATATGGTACATACATGCACTTGTTCGATTACTCGGCACTACGCAAGACTTCAATTCAATCACATTCCAATAATATAGAAACAGGTGAGGAAGTGTAGCGAGGTATAGTGCAAGCCTAAGTAGTGGCAACACGACCAGAATATGGGGACATGAGTTCAAGTTAATGTATACTGGGATAGAACATGTATTTGTCAAGACTCACTTACACTAACATATTCTCACTTTAGCATATTTAACACATAACAATACTCATTTACAAAAGCATCAACAATAGTTAATCTGAGGAATACAAAATAGGTGGGCATGCTATAGATTCTTGTCACAAAATGAACGATAAGCATCGAGGCATCATCGTATAGCATGTTAAAGAGCACATCTTATGAGGCATTCATATAAAGTAGAGTCGATCACACTATCATGGACCTAATTCAGAAGAAGCAACAATCATATAGACTCATATCATGTGGTTCATGTTTTCGATCAATCATACGATCAATATGCCAAGTAAACATGCGATGACAACATATAATCATAAGAGAAAGAAAGGCATAACACGGGACCTAAGCAATGGGGCAAGCATGGGTACAGAATGTCATACAACTACGAATCCATATTAAAGATCATCATAAATGTACCGAGGATTACGTAGCATAGGAGGCATGTTGACATGAAATTATAACATGTATCCATCAAGTAAGGGACTCACTCTATCATGATATTAGAACCGAACTATCATACTAAGGATCAATTGTAGGTCAAGGAGTAGTGCATATAGAATCACACAATCATGAACAGGGAAATCAAGATAACCCTATAGGGGTCCATAAGGGCAACATTGACTCTCCCTAACTGACTCACCACCCATCTTTCCCGTGAGACTCGGATACGACTTTTTGTGGTAAGAAGACACTGATGGATCGTCATAAGAATTGATAAGGACAGCCTCGTGACATCTCACTCTCTGACTCGGAATTTCATCAAGGACCGTCTTCCAATACTCTCCCGGACAGTCTCTATATTCAATCATGATTCCCGACACCATGTGTTTACCAACCCAATTCCCGTGGAAGACCGATACCCGAAGGGAGGACTCGATTGAATTGTAAAAGGGTTCATAAGGAAAGGGGCGGTTCCACAAAAGCTGAGCTTAACCATATAAGAAGGGTACTCCCGCTATCCCGTTCGCACAAATCGTTCAATATTCATTCAATAGTTAGAACATAACAATCAAATCTTTAGCATATCAAGCACTCAACATAGAGTCAGTCAATGGCAATTACAAGGATCTCCTTGGAGTCTTCCCGACCCGTCTGTAAAGAACAAGCTAGTATTTCGCCTACCCATTTCCGACTACATCCAAAAGGGATGGTCTAACGCCGTTTCTACCCACTCGATCCCTTATTAGTCGGTTCTCCTCTTTTATAACAGTCAAGTTCATTACTTAGTCCAATTGGAGTTAGGCGTCTTAAGTTCATTTTGCCCCTTTTTTAAATCTTCAAATCCTTTGAAATTCATGGGCGGTTTTCCAAAACATACACTCGACCCTTGCGTACCTGAATTGCACAACCTGGCTCTGATACCAACTTTGTAACGGCCCGGATACAAATATCCGGGATACGTTTCGAAGGTCGGATACCTTCGTTCGGATGTTGCAATTCAGGTACGGGTCGAGGTTTCAAACCTCTAATCAGTCGAAGTTTCATAAATTCAGTTCAAACGAAAGTGAAGTGGAAATATGATTTAAATACAAAATCCACGGCAAGGCCGGGTCAAAACCAAAACATAATTCTAAAGTCGTATGGCCAGGTTAGCGGGGTTAGACAGATTTCTTTGCAATCGCCGAGGGACTTTCCCACGCCATATAAACAGAGAGCAATCATACCTAAAAACAATGGGTGCGAGTGGGGTCAGACCGAGGCCCCAACACGCTCTGTCCAGCAAGCAAACATACACATACGCTAATAATAAAGATGATGCAGATGCGAAAATTAAATCACTCTAGCATGATCCTAATTTACAATATGCGAGAAATAACTGTAAAGGCGCCCAAAGAATGCCAAGTGGCATGTCCCTCTCCTACCTCTGCACCCCTTTCCGTTAGTGCAGAGACCGGCCGGTTCGATGCTATAGCATATCATATCTCATCATCATATCTCATCATCATAACATAAATTAAAATAAATATGCCCGATGGTGCTGGGCTATCATCATGCTCATATCGACTCGATAGACTCAGGGCACCCGATGGGGCTGGGCTACCCTATGACCCTAGCAAAGACTCTAGGACTATCACAGATAACGGTCGTTCTGTTTCATACGCGTAAAGAAATAGAATGCTCAATCATAAGTGCAACCTAGCATGATACTACATGGCATGGTTTAATGCTTATGCAACACCTAGTATGTCATACATTCACAAGCCGGTAATCTATTTCGAATCTGAGTAAGCCCATAAGGAACTTACCTGAATAAGCCGAACAGCAGAGAACAAGGCAGAAGTAGAATCCAAGTAAGAGTCACCAATAGCAAGCAATGTCCAACATATCACAATCACCTAATAACATACAAATGCATAAGTCTATCTAATTCACACAAGGCGCCCCTAACTATCATACATCTCTTTTCATATCTCGTTTCAAGATCATTCCGTCTTATTTTATCATTTCAGGTTCATCTCATCTCATCATCTCATTTCCAAAACAATCTCTCAAAGAACTCAACTTAGAAAATCAAATAATTCTTTTAAAATCGTACTTAGTCAAAACCCGACATTACACACTTAGGCCTTAAAACCAATTTCCCAAAATCCTATTATAGAAATCATTCCGGCATGTTTCCTATTTCAAAAACATTAAATAAATTCCAATATCAAACCATCAAAATAATCCCATGTTCACAAATCATGTTTATAAGTCGAAACCAACAATTCACTTTAAAATCCCTAACTCACATATTCAAATCCTCATAAAAAGCATCATAACTAAATAATCCAATTAATACTATTTTCACACAATTAAACAATATATAACGATTAATTTTTCCAAAATTTATAATTATGACCAATCCCCAAAATAATAATAATATTCAAATAATTTACACTTACTATCCATATAATCTCCAAACAATCCATAAATATATTTATAACTCCATGTCAATTAATATTACTTTTAAAACCTTTTAAAATATACATATATATATATATATAAAATTTTCAGAACAAATAAAGATATACATTTATTTTCCTAAAAATCAGAAATAACAACAAAATATAACATATATATATATAAATAACATAGCATATAATATAATTTAACACATAACATATAACCACAAAATATAACACAATTTAAACAACCCATTAGCCCATAGAAAGAAGCCCGGACCCGGATACCCATTGGAGCCTACCCAAACCGAGCCCAGATTTGTTAAAAGGAAAGAAATAAGCCCAACCAATTCGGCCCAAAGTAAAAGAAAAGGCCCAATGTCTACCTTCCCCTTATTCAAGTCTGAAGCCAGAAGGAAAGAAAGGGGAGTGGGGCCGGGTCTGCTGATGTGGCCGAAGTGGACCCCACAGGGTCTTCTTCTTCCTAGTCTTCCTCTGCTCGGAATGGCGCCCAGCGCCGGCGGCGGTTGCCCACTCCTCCGCTTTCCTTCCTTCTTCCTCAGCTCCCATCTCGGACCCTCGGCCTCGCTCTCCCGCTCCCACACTCTACTCTTCCCCCTTTCTCGCTCGACCCCACGCTCATTACCCTCCCTCGCTTAAACTCGCGCTCATCTCGGCCTCGCCTGCTCTCGAGCTCGCCCACTCTCTCTCTCCGACGGAATCAAGTGTTAAAGGGCGATAGGAAGTGCAACAATAAAAAAAAAACAGGGAAGGAAGAAGGTTCGGAGGCTCACCGAGGGGTCTTCGGGTTCGTCGGGCTCGCCGGAGGCTCGTCGGGGCTGCATCGGAGATGTCGGCGACTCCACAGTGTCCCTGGGTGGCTCAGGCCCGGCCTCGGCCGTTCGTGGCCGTCGGAGAAGAGGAAGAAGGGCTGCTGCAGCCTGTTTGCCGAGGAAGGAGGGTGAAGGAGGTATGGTGGGAGCTCGGGTTGCACTCGCAGAACAGGGGTGCTATGGCGCTCGAGGTTCGGTTGCCTGGCGTCGGAGGGCCCTTGCTGCTGCTGCTTGGAAGGAAGGGGTGTAGGTGATGCGTCGGCAGTGAAAGGAGGAAATGGGGAGGTGTTTTGAGGGTGTTTTCTTCACGGCTCAAGGAGGGAGACAAGAAGAAATGGGTAAGGAAAGGGAGAGTTTTTATTTGTGTTTGTGGATGGATAAGGAATGGGTTTGCTACAGATGTAGAAGGAGGAAGAGAGAGGCTTGAAGGTGAGGGAGTGAAGCTGGTGAGTTGTGCAGATGAGTGAAGGGAAATTGGTTGGGTGTGAGCAGAATGGGGAAGAAGACAAGAGAGGGAGGGGGACCAATTGTAAATTGGGTGTGTTTGCAGGCATCCGAGAGAGAGAGGGAGAGAGAGAGAGAGAGAAAAGAAGAAAAAGGAAAAGAAATGTGTATATATATATGTGGTCCCAACAAGATATTTTGAATACCCGACAAATATCTCGAACCCGCTAATCCCGACTAATTCGAATTTAAATAAAATTTAACTTACTAATCTCAATATAACGGAATTAAATTAATCTCAATCAAAACTCGGAGTTTAAATTAATCTTTATTAATACTCGATCTCGAAAGCGAAAATCGAATCCCGTCAAAATCCGAAATTTAAATTGATGCCGGAATGATTTTAAAATTAAACTCGTGCTCGAGGACGACTTTTTCTCCGCTTTTACAAATTGAAATAAATACTAACATATTTAATTAAAATAATAATATAATATATATAAAATATATATTCAGTCTTTACATTTATCCACCTCTAAAACAAGTCTCGTCCCCGAGACTAAAATCATTTTAAAGCAAAGGGAATGAAGTTTGAAATCGGTGAGTCCGAGGACCATGTCCAATGATCTTGTAATCATCTCGGTTGCGTCTTCCGGGATTCTCACAACATCCCGGTCACAGTCGTGACATCTCCAAATGGGTCTTGTCGAGTGTGTAATAAGCGCCCCCATCACATCCTCGCTTCGACCTTTCAGAAGTATCACAACTCCAAAAGCATTATAGCGGCCGACTAGGTCTTAGCAAGCAATCTTTAAGCGCCCCTATAAAATGCTTGTATCCACTTCGTGAGACGTCATAATGTAAATCCAGTTCGTAAATCTCAAAGTGCTTTGTAAGTGGAAGGATTGTCATCCAAATCATTGAAATTCTCAACTTCTTTAAAACCCCAAGTTGGCCATTTTTAAAACCGCTCAAAATCTTCGAATTCAATTTTTAATCAAGCAACTTTACACCAAAACAAGTCAAATCCTTTCAAATCAAGATTTTGTCAAAACTCTTCCGAAAACCAAATCAGCTTCACACATACCAATCAATCAAATTCCGAGGGTAGGAGGTGGAGTCATCCACCTCTAAGGGCTGATCCCACATTCTCTTCCTAGTTTCCAGAATCGAATCAATCTATCAGTCTTAATTCAAGCAAGATGCATAAGTCATAAGAAATGCATAACTGTATAATCAACCAATCTCCAATCAACACATCATAAGGCAAGTCTCAACATATACCATTGTAGTGCCACAAGGTCACATCACATCTCCAGATCACCAAAGGTCATAAAAGCATTTCTCATCACAGAATTAATGAACCAAAACTCATTGTCAACACATCAACACATCAAGGTTAGGTTATTAAGATTCAGCAAAAGGAAAGGTCAGTCAATGTGTGAATCACCAAAACGTCATCATACTCCCAAAACATCATCTCAACTCATACAATGTCATATAACGATCACTTAGCAATCACACACCATTATCTCATATATATAAGTCAGATTCATGATCCCAATCAATATTCATCATTTAACATCTCCTGATCATAATATAACATCATGCTCTCACATAGCAACATATCATTATTTCATGATTCATTCAACACATTATAACATGCTTTTAGAACAACATAGTAGGATAGCGATGGGTCATTATATTATGAGTATAGTCGTCACTACCAATTATGATTCAATATTGCATATCAACATGTAATATCAGCCATATCAGGTCCATCATAGTCGCTATCTAACATCATGCCAAGTCATTTTAATAAATCACATAATCAAGAAAGCTTTCACATCATCACCAGGCAAAATAAACGCAAACCCCGCTCGCTCGATTTCAATTCCTACATCAAAACCGGCCTCATCTAGATTCCCCAACATCAGCTCAGGTAACATCCTCAAAAGAAGTCCCAATTCATTTCAATACCCTAATCTCGCCCCTCATTCCACCAAGACTCTCACTATCAATCCACCTCTAAGAATCCAACTACTATCTCTAACCTCACACTCGAGGCCCTCTCATACTATATCTTCCCTACTCTTAAAAGTCATTTCTTACACTTCCACACATCCCAAGAGTTCACACGCATCATGCCCTGCTGACCGCACATTCTCTAGTAAAATTCCTCGACCACCGCCTATCCGACCTATTCCTAACCATACTCTTACCCAAGATTCACCTAGGAGTTCATCCAAAATCATCGAGTATTACCTCTTATAATTCCCGAACCCACTCGGTCCACCCTAAGTCAACACCCCTCTTCTGCAACTTTTCCTTACCACCATCGATCATTCTAATCACTCAAATCCTTTCTCCACTCTCTGACCGCTCAACCAAAAGGGCCTCACTCACATGTTCAAATGAGAAGCAATCATGGATATTATTGCATATAAGGACTACAGCATATCAACTAGCATCATTAAGCATTGCAACAAGTATCAAAAGTCTCAATTTACCGTCATGCTCGAAATTATCACCTAACACCATATATGAATAAAGTCAATTCAAACTAGCAAGTTTCATCATAATCTTAGCTAATAAACAGTTCAGATTCTCGGCATTTGCAGTTCACACTATATAGGAAAGGAATTTAGATCATGCTTAGCAACTCAGAATAGCATCACATCAAGTCATCAAGGTACATGAGGATTTTAAGGCATCGAAACTTATCATCATAGTCAACAGACAATCAAGCAACAGTCATCACATGAACAAGCAACTTTCAATATCAAGTCAGTGCAATATCCTCATCAACAAGCTCAGAAAGGGTTAGCAATTCGAATAGAGGACGCTCCCACTTGCAAGTTATATCATACTCAACAATCGTAGTCCTCAAGGCGAGCTCGTTCCGTCGACATCATCGATCCTGAGGCCCGTGGGTTATGGGCCCACGCTTCCGCTGCGCTGCTCTATCGCTAGTCGACTTTCCGATCCCTTTTTCCATGTGGTCGCTCATCCAAGACAACGCGTAGAAGTTTAAGTTAGCGGAGATAGGGGAGTGACAAGAGTGGACGACCCAGTGTTCCTTTCGGAGACGGAATAGACCAAAGCTAAAGACGACATGCCTAGAGACAAGACTCCGACTCGGGAATAGCAACGATGCCTTTATGGAAGTCCATTAGGGTACCATTGTGACAAACAAGCATGAATTCACTATGGAGCATATCCACCACATTAATCCACACTAACATGCACCTATCCCGGGGCAACATTCGTATTCATATCAAAGACACAATCAAATCCGATGTCGATGTATGTGAAATAAGCCAACATTCTAGTATTCCATGGAAACAGATATGCCACGTAACTTCAAGCAAGATAGACGGAACCAGCAACGATCATATATGATTTGAAGTAATGCGGAATTTAATGAAGATAACGAGCATCATGTATATGAACAATGTAGGAACAGGGTACACACATCAACAATTGAGTCCAAATATATCATGACAATGTACATTATAACAATCAGATGAAGCGTCATACGAGAACACCTAAGAGTAGCATAGCAATTATCGCATATATGAACAATGTACAAGTTTGGTGTATGCATCATACGAGATCATATAAAGGGCAACATAGTAACTATCTCACAATGATCATATGTTAGGTCAAGCATGGCACGGAATCATATGACGAGATCCATTTAGAGAGCATAGATCCTACATGATACTAGTGATACATAATGCGATACAAGCATAGTCAATATTCATTAAGAGGAGTGCAACATAATGTTCACGAACCATGAGGCATCATTAAAAGTAACAAGATGAACATCATGGATGCTAGGTTATAATCATGCTAAGAACGAACCATCATAGAGCACATATATAGTGCAATAGTTGTCGCATCATGGAACAAGTACAACACGTGATCATTTAGCGGTTCATATTGGAATCATAAGTCGTACATGATACTAATAACACATATCGAACAGGTGTACAACCAAAATGATTCAATCAGATTCATTCCGATATTCATGCGTCATGTATATGCAAAATCAAGATATAGAGTGGTGTGTGATCAAGCGGGGTGTCAAGTCGTAGGTTCATGCAAGCACGAGAGAATAACATAGAGTAGTAGGCATTTTAACCATTCAAACATGCTAGGTTTAAACATCACGGAAAGCTAGTCAATCATCGAATTCAACATTAAGCTAATCAAGACGAGTGAAACATGTTAAGAGGACGGAAAGAGGAAAGAGCCACACTATCAGGTACCTAGTTCAAGAGTGAATCAACAATAACGCAGGCAAGGTAGAATTCGCACAAGTCACAACCGAGGGCTCAACATGTTACTAGTGGTTCAATATAACATATGGTACATACATGCACTTGTTCGATTACTCGGCACTACGCAAGACTTCAATTCAATCACATTCCAATAATACAGAAACAGGTGAGGAAGTGTAGCGAGGTATAGTGCAAGCCTAAGTAGTGGCAACACGACCAGAATATGGGGACATGAGTTCAAGTTAATGTATACTGGGATAGAACATGTATTTGTCAAGACTCACTTACACTAACATATTCTCACTTTAGCATATTTAACACATAACAATACTCATTTACAAAAGCATCAACAATAGTTAATCTGAGGAATACAAAATAGGTGGGCATGCTATAGATTCTTGTCACAAAATGAACGATAAGCATCGAGGCATCATCGTATAGCATGTTAAAGAGCACATCTTATGAGGCATTCATATAAAGTAGAGTCGATCACACTATCATGGACCTAATTCAGAAGAAGCAACAATCATATAGACTCATATCATGTGGTTCATGTTTTCGATCAATCATACGATCAATATGCCAAGTAAACATGCGATGACAACATATAATCATAAGAGAAAGAAAGGCATAACACGGGACCTAAGCAATGGGGCAAGCATGGGTACAGAATGTCATACAACTACGAATCCATATTAAAGATCATCATAAATGTACCGAGGATTACGTAGCATAGGAGGCATGTTGACATGAAATTATAACATGTATCCATCAAGTAAGGGACTCACTCTATCATGATATTAGAACCGAACTATCATACTAAGGATCAATTGTAGGTCAAGGAGTAGTGCATATAGAATCACACAATCATGAACAGGGAAATCAAGATAACCCGATAGGGGTCCATAAGGGCAACATTGACTCTCCCTAACTGACTCACCACCCATCTTTCCCGTGAGACTCGGATACGACTTTTTGTGGTAAGAAGACACTGATGGATCGTCATAAGAATTGATAAGGACAGCCTCGTGACATCTCACTCTCTGACTCGGAATTTCATCAAGGACCGTCTTCCAATACTCTCCCGAACAGTCTCTATATTCAATCATGATTCCCGACACCATGTGTTTACCAACCCAATTCCCGTGGAAGACCGATACCCGAAGGGAGGACTCGATTGAATTGTAAAAGGGTTCATAAGGAAAGGGGCGGTTCCACAAAAGCTGAGCTTAACCATATAAGAAGGGTACTCCCGCTATCCCGTTCGCACAAATCGTTCAATATTCATTCAATAGTTAGAACATAACAATGAAATCTTTAGCATATCAAGCACTCAACATAGAGTCAGTCAATGGCAATTACAAGGATCTCCTTGGAGTCTTCCCGACCCGTCTGTAAAGAACAAGCTAGTATTTCGCCTACCCATTTCCGACTACATCCAAAAGGGATGGTCTAACGCCGTTTCTACCCACTCGATCCCTTATTAGTCGGTTCTCCTCTTTTTTAACAGTCAAGTTCATTACTTAGCCCAATTGGAGTTAGGCGTCTTAAGTTCATTTTGCCCCTTTTTTAAATCTTCAAATCCTTTGAAATTCATGGGCGGTTTTCCAAAACATACACTCGACCCTTGCGTACCTGAATTGCACAACCTGGCTCTGATACCAACTTTGTAACGGCCCGGATACAAATATCCGGGATACGTTTCGAAGGTCGGATACCTTCGTTCGGATGATGCAATTCAGGTACGGGTCGAGGTTTCAAACCTCTAATCAGTCGAAGTTTCATAAATTCAGTTTAAACGAAAGTGAAGTGGAAATATGATTTAAATACAAAAGCCACGGCAAGGCCAGGTCAAAACCAATACATAATTCTAAAGTCGTATGGCCAGGTTAGCGGGGTTAGACAGATTTCTTTGCAATCGCCGAGGGACTTTCCCACGCCATATAAACAGAGAGCAATCATACCTAAAAACAATGGGTGCGAGTGGGGTCAGACCGAGGCCCCAACACGCTCTGTCCAGCAAGCAAACATACACATACGCTAATAATAAAGATGATGCAGATGCGAAAATTAAATCACTCTAGCATGATCCTAATTTACAATATGCGAGAAATAACTGTAAAGGCGCCCAAAGAATGCCAAGTGGCATGTCCCTCTCCTACCTCTGCACCCCTTTCCGTTAGTGCAGAGACCGGCCGGTTCGATGCTATAGCATATCATATCTCATCATCATATCTCATCATCATAACATAAATTAAAATAAATATGCCCGATGGTGCTGGGCTATCATCATGCTCATATCGACTCGATAGACTCAGGGCACCCGATGGGGCTGGGCTACCCTATGAACCTAGCAAAGACTCTAGGACTATCACAGATAACGGCCGTTCTGTTTCATACGCGTAAAGAAATAGAATGCTCAATCATAAGTGCAACCTAGCATGATACGTACTACATGGCATGCTTTAATGCTTATGCAACACCTAGTATGTCATACATTCACAAGCCGGTAATCTCTTTCGAATCTGAGTAAGCCCATAAGGAACTTACCTGAATAAGCCGAACAGCAGAGAACAAGGCAGAAGTAGAATCCAAGTAAGAGTCACCAATAGCAAGCAATGTCCAACATATCACAATCACCTAATAACATACAAATGCATAAGTCTATCTAATTCACACAAGGCGCCCCTAACTATCATACATCTCTTTTCATATCTCGTTTCAAGATCATTCCGTCTTATTTTATCATTTCAGGTTCATCTCATCTCATCATCTCATTTCCAAAACAATCTCTCAAAGAACTCAACTTAGAAAATCAAATAATTCTTTTAAAATCGTACTTAGTCAAAACCCGACATTACACACTTAGGCCTTAAAACCAATTTCCCAAAATCCTATTATAGAAATCATTCCGGCATGTTTCCTATTTCAAAAACATTAAATAAATTCCAATATCAAACCATCAAAATAATCCCATGTTCACAAATCATGTTTATAAGTCGAAACCAACAATTCACTTTAAAATCCCTAACTCACATATTCAAATCCTCATAAAAAGCATCATAACTAAATAATCCAATTAATACTATTTTCACACAATTAAACAATATATAACGATTAATTTTTCCAAAATTTATAATTATGACCAATCCCCAAAATAATAATAATATTCAAATAATTTACACTTACTATCCATATAATCTCCAAACAATCCATAAATATATTTATAACTCCATGTCAATTAATATTACTTTTAAAACCTTTTAAAATATACATATATATATATATAAAATTTTCAGAACAAATAAAGATATACATTTATTTTCCTAAAAATCAGAAATAACAACAAAATATAACATATATATATATAAATAACATAGCATATAATATAATTTAACACATAACATATAACCACAAAATATAACACAATTTAAACAACCCATTAGCCCATAGAAAGAAGCCCGGACCCGGATACCCATTGGAGCCTACCCAAACCGAGCCCAGATTTGTTAAAAGGAAAGAAATAAGCCCAACCAATTCGGCCCAAAGTAAAAGAAAAGGCCCAATGTCTACCTTCCCCTTATTCAAGTCTGAAGCCAGAAGGAAAGAAAGGGGAGTGGGGCCGGGTCTGCTGATGTGGCCGAAGTGGACCCCACAGGGTCTTCTTCTTCCTAGTCTTCCTCTGCTCGGAATGGCGCCCAGCGCCGGCGGCGGTTGCCCACTCCTCCGCTTTCCTTCCTTCTTCCTCAGCTCCCATCTCGGACCCTCGGCCTCGCTCTCCCGCTCCCACACTCTACTCTTCCCCCTTTCTCGCTCGACCCCACGCTCATTACCCTCCCTCGCTTAAACTCGCGCTCATCTCGGCCTCGCCTGCTCTCGAGCTCGCCCACTCTCTCTCTCCGACGGAATCAAGTGTTAAAGGGCGATAGGAAGTGCAAGAATAAAAAAAAAACAGGGAAGGAAGAAGGTTCGGAGGCTCACCGAGGGGTCTTCGGGTTCGTCGGGCTCGCCGGAGGCTCGTCGGGGCTGCATCGGAGATGTCGGCGACTCCACAGTGTCCCTGGGTGGCTCAGGCCCGGCCTCGGCCGTTCGTGGCCGTCGGAGAAGAGGAAGAAGGGCTGCTGCAGCCTGTTTGCCGAGGAAGGAGGGTGAAGGAGGTATGGTGGGAGCTCGGGTTGCACTCGCAGAACAGGGGTGCTATGGCGCTCGAGGTTCGGTTGCCTGGCGTCGGAGGGCCCTTGCTGCTGCTGCTTGGAAGGAAGGGGTGTAGGTGATGCGTCGGCAGTGAAAGGAGGAAATGGGGAGGTGTTTTGAGGGTGTTTTCTTCACGGCTCAAGGAGGGAGACAAGAAGAAATGGGTAAGGAAAGGGAGAGTTTTTATTTGTGTTTGTGGATGGATAAGGAATGGGTTTGCTACAGATGTAGAAGGAGGAAGAGAGAGGCTTGAAGGTGAGGGAGTGAAGCTGGTGAGTTGTGCAGATGAGTGAAGGGAAATTGGTTGGGTGTGAGCAGAATGGGGAAGAAGACAAGAGAGGGAGGGGGACCAATTGTAAATTGGGTGTGTTTGCAGGCATCCGAGAGAGAGAGGGAGAGAGAGAGAGAGAGAAAAGAAGAAAAAGGAAAAGAAATGTGTATATATATATGTGGTCCCAACAAGATATTTTGAATACCCGACAAATATCTCGAACCCGCTAATCCCGACTAATTCGAATTTAAATAAAATTTAACTTACTAATCTCAATATAACGGAATTAAATTAATCTCAATCAAAACTCGGAGTTTAAATTAATCTTTATTAATACTCGATCTCGAAAGCGAAAATCGAATCCCGTCAAAATCCGAAATTTAAATTGATGCCGGAATGATTTTAAAATTAAACTCGTGCTCGAGGACGACTTTTTCTCCGCTTTTACAAATTGAAATAAATACTAACATATTTAATTAAAATAATAATATAATATATATAAAATATATATTCAGTCTTTACATTTATCCACCTCTAAAACAAGTCTCGTCCCCGAGACTAAAATCATTTTAAAGCAAAGGGAATGAAGTTTGAAATCGGTGAGTCCGAGGACCATGTCCAATGATCTTGTAATCATCTCGGTTGCGTCTTCCGGGATTCTCACAACATCCCGGTCACAGTCGTGACATCTCCAAATGGGTCTTGTCGAGTGTGTAATAAGCGCCCCCATCACATCCTCGCTTCGACCTTTCAGAAGTATCACAACTCCAAAAGCATTATAGCGGCCGACTAGGTCTTAGCAAGCAATCTTTAAGCGCCCCTATAAAATGCTTGTATCCACTTCGTGAGACGTCATAATGTAAATCCAGTTCGTAAATCTCAAAGTGCTTTGTAAGTGGAAGGATTGTCATCCAAATCATTGAAATTCTCAACTTCTTTAAAACCCCAAGTTGGCCATTTTTAAAACCGCTCAAAATCTTCGAATTCAATTTTTAATCAAGCAACTTTACACCAAAACAAGTCAAATCCTTTCAAATCAAGATTTTGTCAAAACTCTTCCGAAAACCAAATCAGCTTCACACATACCAATCAATCAAATTCCGAGGGTAGGAGGTGGAGTCATCCACCTCTAAGGGCTGATCCCACATTCTCTTCCTAGTTTCCAGAATCGAATCAATCTATCAGTCTTAATTCAAGCAAGATGCATAAGTCATAAGAAATGCATAACTGTATAATCAACCAATCTCCAATCAACACATCATAAGGCAAGTCTCAACATATACCATTGTAGTGCCACAAGGTCACATCACATCTCCAGATCACCAAAGGTCATAAAAGCATTTCTCATCACAGAATTAATGAACCAAAACTCATTGTCAACACATCAACACATCAAGGTTAGGTTATTAAGATTCAGCAAAAGGAAAGGTCAGTCAATGTGTGAATCACCAAAACGTCATCATACTCCCAAAACATCATCTCAACTCATACAATGTCATATAACGATCACTTAGCAATCACACACCATTATCTCATATATATAAGTCAGATTCATGATCCCAATCAATATTCATCATTTAACATCTCCTGATCATAATATAACATCATGCTCTCACATAGCAACATATCATTATTTCATGATTCATTCAACACATTATAACATGCTTTTAGAACAACATAGTAGGATAGCGATGGGTCATTATATTATGAGTATAGTCGTCACTACCAATTATGATTCAATATTGCATATCAACATGTAATATCAGCCATATCAGGTCCATCATAGTCGCTATCTAACATCATGCCAAGTCATTTTAATAAATCACATAATCAAGAAAGCTTTCACATCATCACCAGGCAAAATAAACGCAAACCCCGCTCGCTCGATTTCAATTCCTACATCAAAACCAGCCTCATCTAGATTCCCCAACATCAGCTCAGGTAACATCCTCAAAAGAAGTCCCAATTCATTTCAATACCCTAATCTCGCCCCTCATTCCACCAAGACTCTCACTATCAATCCACCTCTAAGAATCCAACTACTATCTCTAACCTCACACTCGAGGCCCTCTCATACTATATCTTCCCTACTCTTAAAAGTCATTTCTTACACTTCCACACATCCCAAGAGTTCACACGCATCATGCCCTGCTGACCGCACATTCTCTAGTAAAATTCCTCGACCACCGCCTATCCGACCTATTCCTAACCATACTCTTACCCAAGATTCACCTAGGAGTTCATCCAAAATCATCGAGTATTACCTCTTATAATTCCCGAACCCACTCGGTCCACCCTAAGTCAACACCCCTCTTCTGCAACTTTTCCTTACCACCATCGATCATTCTAATCACTCAAATCCTTTCTCCACTCTCTGACCGCTCAACCAAAAGGGCCTCACTCACATGTTCAAATGAGAAGCAATCATGGATATTATTGCATATAAGGACTACAGCATATCAACTAGCATCATTAAGCATTGCAACAAGTATCAAAAGTCTCAATTTACCGTCATGCTCGAAATTATCACCTAACACCATATATGAATAAAGTCAATTCAAACTAGCAAGTTTCATCATAATCTTAGCTAATAAACAGTTCAGATTCTCGGCATTTGCAGTTCACACTATATAGGAAAGGAATTTAGATCATGCTTAGCAACTCAGAATAGCATCACATCAAGTCATCAAGGTACATGAGGATTTTAAGGCATCGAATCGTATCATCATAGTCAACAGACAATCAAGCAACAGTCATCACATGAACAAGCAACTTTCAATATCAAGTCAGTGCAATATCCTCATCAACAAGCTCAGAAAGGGTTAGCAATTCGAATAGAGGACGCTCCCACTTGCAAGTTATATCATACTCAACAATCGTAGTCCTCAAGGCGAGCTCGTTCCGTCGACATCATCGATCTTGAGGCCCGTGGGTTATGGGCCCACGCTTCCGCTGCGCTGCTCTATCGCTAGTCGACTTTCCGATCCCTTTTTCCATGTGGTCGCTCATCCAAGACAACGCGTAGAAGTTTAAGTTAGCGGAGATAGGGGAGTGACAAGAGTGGACGACCCAGTGTTCCTTTCGGAGACGGAATAGACCAAAGCTAAAGACGACATGCCTAGAGACAAGACTCCGACTCGGGAATAGCAACGATGCCTTTATGGAAGTCCATTAGGGTACCATTGTGACAAACAAGCATGAATTCACTATGGAGCATATCCACCACATTAATCCACACTAACATGCACCTATCCCGGGGCAACATTCGTATTCATATCAAAGACACAATCAAATCCGATGTCGATGTATGTGAAATAAGCCAACATTCTAGTATTCCATGGAAACAGATATGCCACGTAACTTCAAGCAAGATAGACGGAACCAGCAACGATCATATATGATTTGAAGTAATGCGGAATTTAATAAAGATAACGAGCATCATGTATATGAACAATGTAGGAACAGGGTACACACATCAACAATTGAGTCCAAATATATCATGACAATGTACATTATAACAATCAGATGAAGCGTCATACGAGAACACCTAAGAGTAGCATAGCAATTATCGCATATATGAACAATGTACAAGTTTGGTGTATGCATCATACGAGATCATATAAAGGGCAACATAGTAACTATCTCACAATGATCATATGTTAGGTCAAGCATGGCACGGAATCATATGACGAGATCCATTTAGAGAGCATAGATCCTACATGATACTAGTGATACATAATGCGATACAAGCATAGTCAATATTCATTAAGAGGAGTGCAACATAATGTTCACGAACCATGAGGCATCATTAAAAGTAACAAGATGAACATCATGGATGCTAGGTTATAATCATGCTAAGAACGAACCATCATAGAGCACATATATAGTACAATAGTTGTCGCATCATGGAACAAGTACAACACGTGATCATTTAGCGGTTCATATTGGAATCATAAGTCGTACATGATACTAATAACACATATCGAACAGGTGTACAACCAAAATGATTCAATCAGATTCATTCCGATATTCATGCGTCATGTATATGCAAAATCAAGATATAGAGTGGTGTGTGATCAAGCGGGGTGTCAAGTCGTAGGTTCATGCAAGCACGAGAGAATAACATAGAGTAGTAGGCATTTTAACCATTCAAACATGCTAGGTTTAAACATCACGGAAAGCTAGTCAATCATCGAATTCAACATTAAGCTAATCAAGACGAGTGAAACATGTTAAGAGGACGGAAAGAGGAAAGAGCCACACTATCAGGTACCTAGTTCAAGAGTGAATCAACAATAACGCAGGCAAGGTAGAATTCTCACAAGTCACAACCGAGGGCTCAACATGTTACTAGTGGTTCAATATAACATATGGTACATACATGCACTTGTTCGATTACTCGGCACTACGCAAGACTTCAATTCAATCACATTCCAATAATACAGAAACAGGTGAGGAAGTGTAGCGAGGTATAGTGCAAGCCTAAGTAGTGGCAACACGACCAGAATATGGGGACATGAGTTCAAGTTAATGTATACTGGGATAGAACATGTATTTGTCAAGACTCACTTACACTAACATATTCTCACTTTAGCATATTTAACACATAACAATACTCATTTACAAAAGCATCAACAATAGTTAATCTGAGGAATACAAAATAGGTGGGCATGCTATAGATTCTTGTCACAAAATGAACGATAAGCATCGAGGCATCATCGTATAGCATGTTAAAGAGCACATCTTATGAGGCATTCATATAAAGTAGAGTCGATCACACTATCATGGACCTAATTCAGAAGAAGCAACAATCATATAGACTCATATCATGTGGTTCATGTTTTCGATCAATCATACGATCAATATGCCAAGTAAACATGCGATGACAACATATAATCATAAGAGAAAGAAAGGCATAACACGGGACCTAAGCAATGGGGCAAGCATGGGTACAGAATGTCATACAACTACGAATCCATATTAAAGATCATCATAAATGTACCGAGGATTACGTAGCATAGGAGGCATGTTGACATGAAATTATAACATGTATCCATCAAGTAAGGGACTCACTCTATCATGATATTAGAACCGAACTATCATACTAAGGATCAATTGTAGGTCAAGGAGTAGTGCATATAGAATCACACAATCATGAACAGGGAAATCAAGATAACCCTATAGGGGTCCATAAGGGCAACATTGACTCTCCCTAACTGACTCACCACCCATCTTTCCCGTGAGACTCGGATACGACTTTTTGTGGTAAGAAGACACTGATGGATCGTCATAAGAATTGATAAGGACAGCCTCGTGACATCTCACTCTCTGACTCGGAATTTCATCAAGGACCGTCTTCCAATACTCTCCCGGACAGTCTCTATATTCAATCATGATTCCCGACACCATGTGTTTACCAACCCAATTCCCGTGGAAGACCGATACCCGAAGGGAGGACTCGATTGAATTGTAAAAGGGTTCATAAGGAAAGGGGCGGTTCCACAAAAGCTGAGCTTAACCATATAAGAAGGGTACTCCCGCTATCCCGTTCGCACAAATCGTTCAATATTCATTCAATAGTTAGAACATAACAATCAAATCTTTAGCATATCAAGCACTCAACATAGAGTCAGTCAATGGCAATTACAAGGATCTCCTTGGAGTCTTCCCGACCCGTCTGTAAAGAACAAGCTAGTATTTCGCCTACCCATTTCCGACTACATCCAAAAGGGATGGTCTAACGCCGTTTCTACCCACTCGATCCCTTATTAGTCGGTTCTCCTCTTTTATAACAGTCAAGTTCATTACTTAGTCCAATTGGAGTTAGGCGTCTTAAGTTCATTTTGCCCCTTTTTTAAATCTTCAAATCCTTTGAAATTCATGGGCGGTTTTCCAAAACATACACTCGACCCTTGCGTACCTGAATTGCACAACCTGGCTCTGATACCAACTTTGTAACGGCCCGGATACAAATATCCGGGATACGTTTCGAAGGTCGGATACCTTCGTTCGGATGTTGCAATTCAGGTACGGGTCGAGGTTTCAAACCTCTAATCAGTCGAAGTTTCATAAATTCAGTTCAAACGAAAGTGAAGTGGAAATATGATTTAAATACAAAATCCACGGCAAGGCCGGGTCAAAACCAAAACATAATTCTAAAGTCGTATGGCCAGGTTAGCGGGGTTAGACAGATTTCTTTGCAATCGCCGAGGGACTTTCCCACGCCATATAAACAGAGAGCAATCATACCTAAAAACAATGGGTGCGAGTGGGGTCAGACCGAGGCCCCAACACGCTCTGTCCAGCAAGCAAACATACACATACGCTAATAATAAAGATGATGCAGATGCGAAAATTAAATCACTCTAGCATGATCCTAATTTACAATATGCGAGAAATAACTGTAAAGGCGCCCAAAGAATGCCAAGTGGCATGTCCCTCTCCTACCTCTGCACCCCTTTCCGTTAGTGCAGAGACCGGCCGGTTCGATGCTATAGCATATCATATCTCATCATCATATCTCATCATCATAACATAAATTAAAATAAATATGCCCGATGGTGCTGGGCTATCATCATGCTCATATCGACTCGATAGACTCAGGGCACCCGATGGGGCTGGGCTACCCTATGACCCTAGCAAAGACTCTAGGACTATCACAGATAACGGTCGTTCTGTTTCATACGCGTAAAGAAATAGAATGCTCAATCATAAGTGCAACCTAGCATGATACTACATGGCATGGTTTAATGCTTATGCAACACCTAGTATGTCATACATTCACAAGCCGGTAATCTATTTCGAATCTGAGTAAGCCCATAAGGAACTTACCTGAATAAGCCGAACAGCAGAGAACAAGGCAGAAGTAGAATCCAAGTAAGAGTCACCAATAGCAAGCAATGTCCAACATATCACAATCACCTAATAACATACAAATTCATAAGTCTATCTAATTCACACAAGGCGCCCCTAACTATCATACATCTCTTCTCATATCTCGTTTCAAGATCATTCCGTCTTATTTTATCATTTCAGGTTCATCTCATCTCATCATCTCATTTCCAAAACAATCTCTCAAAGAACTCAACTTAGAAAATCAAATAATTCTTTTAAAATCGTACTTAGTCAAAACCCGACATTACACACTTAGGCCTTAAAACCAATTTCCCAAAATCCTATTATAGAAATCATTCCGGCATGTTTCCTATTTCAAAAACATTAAATAAATTCCAATATCAAACCATCAAAATAATCCCATGTTCACAAATCATGTTTATAAGTCGAAACCAACAATTCACTTTAAAATCCCTAACTCACATATTCAAATCCTCATAAAAAGCATCATAACTAAATAATCCAATTAATACTATTTTCACACAATTAAACAATATATAACGATTAATTTTTCCAAAATTTATAATTATGACCAATCCCCAAAATAATAATAATATTCAAATAATTTACACTTACTATCCATATAATCTCCAAACAATCCATAAATATATTTATAACTCCATGTCAATTAATATTACTTTTAAAACCTTTTAAAATATACATATATATATATATATATAATTTTCAGAACAAATAAAGATATACATTTATTTTCCTAAAAATCAGAAATAACAACAAAATATAACATATATATATATATAAATAACATAGTATATAATATAATTTAACACATAACATATAACCACAAAATATAACACAATTTAAACAACCCATTAGCCCATAGAAAGAAGCCCGGACCCGGATACCCATTGGAGCCTACCCAAACCGAGCCCATATTTGTTAAAAGGAAAGAAATAAGCCCAACCAATTCGGCCCAAAGTAAAAGAAAAGGCCCAATGTCCACCTTCCCCTTATTCAAGTCTGAAGCCAGAAGGAAAGAAAGGGGAGTGGGGCCGGGTCTGCTGATGTGGCCGAAGTGGACCCCACAGGGTCTTCTTCTTCCTAGTCTTCCTCTGCTCGGAATGGCGCCCAGCGCCGGCGGCGGTTGCCCACTCCTCCGCTTTCCTTCCTTCTTCCTCAGCTCCCATCTCGGACCCTCGGCCTCGCTCTCCCGCTCCCACACTCTACTCTTCCCCCTTTCTCGCTCGACCCCACGCTCATTACCCTCCCTCGCTTAAACTCGCGCTCCTCTCGGCCTCGCCTGCTCTCGAGCTCGCCCACTCTCTCTCTCCAACAGAATCAAGTGTTAAAGGGCGATAGGAAGTGCAAGAATAAAAAAAAACAGGGAAGGAAGAAGGTTCGGAGGCTCACCGAGGGGTCTTCGGGTTCGTCGGGCTCGCCGGAGGCTCGTCGGGGCTGCATCGGAGATGTCGGCGACTCCACAGTGTCCCTGGGTGGCTCAGGCCCGGCCTCGGCCGTTCGTGGCCGTCGGAGAAGAGGAAGAAGGGCTGCTGCAGCCTGTTTGCCGAGGAAGGAGGGTGAAGGAGGTATGGTGGGAGCTCGGGTTGCACTCGCAGAACAGGGGTGCTATGGCGCTCGAGGTTCGGTTGCCTGGCGTCGGAGGGCCCTTGCTGCTGCTGCTGCTTGGAAGGAAGGGGTGTAGGTGATGCGTCGGCAGTGAAAGGAGGAAATGGGGAGGTGTTTTGAGGGTGTTTTCTTCACGGCTCAAGGAGGGAGACAAGAAGAAATGGGTAAGGAAAGGGAGAGTTTTTATTTGTGTTTGTGGATGGATAAGGAATGGGTTTGCTACAGATGTAGAAGGAGGAAGAGAGAGGCTTGAAGGTGAGGGAGTGAAGCTGGTGAGTTGTGCAGATGAGTGAAGGGAAATTGGTTGGGTGTGAGCAGAATGGGGAAGAAGACAAGAGAGGGAGGGGGACCAATTGTAAATTGGGTGTGTTTGCAGGCATCCGAGAGAGAGAGGGAGAGAGAGAGAGAGAGAGAGAGAGAGAAAAGAAGAAAAAGGAAAAGAAATGTGTATATATATATATATATATATATATATATATATATATATATATATATATATATATATGTGGTCCCAACAAGATATTTTGAATACCCGACAAATATCTCGAACCCGCTAATCCCGACTAATTCGAATTTAAATAAAATTTAACTTACTAATCTCAATATAACGGAATTAAATTAATCTCAATCAAAACTCGGAGTTTAAATTAATCTTTATTAATACTCGATCTCGAAAGCGAAAATCGAATCCCGTCAAAATCCGAAATTTAAATTGATGCCGAAATGATTTTAAAATTAAACTCGTGCTCGAGGACGACTTTTTCTCCGCTTTTACGAATTGAAATAAATACTAACATATTTAATTAAAATAATAATATAATATATATAAAATATATATTCATTCTTTACATCTTAAACAATAAAAAATGGCATATCCTCTACTCTAATGACTCTGTACCTTGGTAGATACAAGTTTTATATTTTATTTATTTAATCGGGGCCTAAAATTTTGTGTTTTCAATCCGTCGCACATTTCGACATTTTCTCATAGGGTACTGTACACTTAATTCTATCGAAATCTTAAACAATCTAAAATGGCATATCCTCTACTCTAATGACTTTGTAACTTGGTAGAAACAAGTTTTAGAATGTATTTATTCAATCAGAGCCTAAAATTCCATGTTTTAAATCCGTCGTATATTCCGACATTTTCTCATAGGGTACTGTACAGGTAATCCTATAGAAATCTTATACAATCGAAAATGGCATATCCTCTACTCTAATGACTGTGTAACTTGGTAAATACAAGTTTTATATTGTATTTATTTAATCCTGGCCTAAAATTTCGTGTTTTAAGTACGTAGCATATTTCGACATTTTCTCATAGGGTACTATGCACGTAATTCTATCGAAATCTTAAACAATCCAAAATGGCATATCCTCTACTCTAATGACTCTGTAACTTGGTAGATACAAGTTTTATAATGTATTTATTGAATCAGAGCCTAAAATTCCATGTTTTAAATCCGTCGTATATTCCGACATTTCTCATAGGGTATTGTACACGTAATTCTATCGAAATCTTTCACAATCGAAAATGGCATATCCTCTACTCTAATGACTCTGTAACTTGGTAGATACAAGTTTTATAATGTATTTATTCAATCAGAGTCTAAAATTCCATATTTTAAACATGTCGTATATTCCGACATTTTCTCATAGGGTATTGTACACGTAATTGTATCGAAATCTTAAACAATCGAAAATGGAATATCCTCTACTCTATTGACTCTATAACTTGGTATATACAAGTTTTATATTGTATTTATTTAATCAGGGCCTCAAAATTCGTGTTTTAAGTCCGTAGCATATTTCGACATTTACTCATAGGGTACTGTACACGTAATTCTATCGAAATCTTAAACAATCCAAAATGGCATATCCTCTACTCTATTTACTCTGTAACTTGGTAGATACAAGTTTTATAATGTATTTATTGAATCAGAGCCTAAAATTCCATGTTTTAAATCTGTCGTATATTCTCACATTCTCTCCTAGGGTACTGTACACAAAATTCTATCGAAATCTTAAACAATCGAAAATGGCTTATCCTCTACTCTAATGACTCTGTAAGTTGGTAGATACAAGTTTTACAATGTATTTGTTCAATCAGAGCCTAAAATTCCATGTTTTAAATTTGTCGTATATTTCGACATTTTCTCATAGGGTACTGTACACGTAATTCTATCGAAATCTTAAACAATCGAAATTGACATATCCTCTACTCTAATGACTCTGTAACTTGGTAGATACAAGTTTTATATTGTACTTATTGAATCGGAGCCTAAAATTCCGTCTTTTAAGTCCGTTGCACATTTTGACATTTTCTCATAGGGTAGTACACGTAATTCTATCGAAATCTTAAACAATCCAAAATGGCATATCCTCTACTCTAATGACTCTGTAACTTGGTAGATACAAGTTTTACAATGTATTTGTTCAATCAGAGCCTAAAATTCCATGTTTTAAATCCGTCGTATATTCCGACATTTTCTCATACGGTACTGTACACGTAATTCTATCAAAATCTCAAACAATCGAAATTGACATATCCTCTACTCTAATGACTCTGTAACTTGGTAGATACAAGTTTTATATTGTATTTATTGAATCGGAGCCTAAAATTCCGTCTTTTAAGTCCGTCGCACATTTCGACATTTTCTCATAGGGTAGTACACGTAATTCTATCTAAATCTTTCACAATCGAAATGGCATATCCTCTACACCAATGACTCTGTAACTTGGTAGATACAAGTTTTACAATGTGTTTGTTCAATCAGAGCCTAAAATTCCATGTTTTAAATCCGTCATATATTCCGACATTTTCTCATAGGGTACTGTACACGTAATTCTATCGAAATGTTAAAACAATCGAAATTGAAATATCCTCTACTCTAATGACTCTGTAACATGGTAGATACAAGTTTTATATTGTACTTATTGAATCGGCGCCTAAAATTCCGTCTTTTAAGTCCGTCGCACATTTCGACATTTTCTGATAGGGTAGTACACGTAATTCTATCGAAATCTTACACAATCGAAAATGGCATATCCTCTACTCTAATGACTCTGTAACTTGGTAGATACAAGTTTGATAAGGTATTTATTCAATCAGACCCTAACATTCCATGTTTTAAATCTATCGTATATTCCGACATTTTCTCATAGGGTACTGTACACTTAATTCTATCGAAATCTTAAACAATCCAAAATGGCATATCCTCTACTCTAATGATCTGTAACTTGGTAGATACAAGTTTTATAATGTATTTATTGAATCAGAGCCGAAAATTCCATGTTTTAAATCCGTCGTATATTCCGACATTCTCTCCTAGGGTACTGTACACGTAATTCTATCGAAATCTTAAACAATCGAAAATGGCTTATCCTCTACTCTAATGACTCTGTAACTTGGTAGATACAAGTTTTACAATGTATTTGTTCAATCAGAGCCTAACATTCCATGTTTTAAATCCGTCGTATATTCCGACATTTCTCATAGGGTATTGTACACGTAATTCTATCGAAATCTTTCACAATCGAAAATGGCATATCCTCTACTCTAATGACTCTGTAACTTGGTAGATACAAGTTTTATAATGTATTTATTCAATCAGAGTCTAAAATTCCATATTTTAAATATGTCGTATATTCCGACATTTTCTCATAGGGTATTGTACACGTAATTCTATCGAAATCTTAAACAATCGAAAATGGAATATCCTCTACTCTATTGACTCTGTAACTTGGTAGATACAAGTTTTATATTGTATTTATTTAATCAGGGCCTAAAAATCCGTGTTTTAAGTCCGTAGCATATTTCGACATTTTCTCATAGGGTACTACTGTACACGTAATTCTATCAAAATCTTAAACAATCCAAAATGGCATATCCTCTACTCTATTTACTCTGTAACTTGGTAGATACAAGTTTTATAATGTATTTATTGAATCAGAACCTAAAATTCCATGTTTTAAATCCGTCGTATATTCTGACATTCTCTCCTAGGGCACTGTTCACGTAATTCTATCGAAGTCTTAAACAATCCAAAATGGCATATCCTCTACTCTAATGACTCTGTAACTTGGTAGATACAAGTTTTACAATGTATTTGTTCAATCAGAGCCTAAAATTCCATGTTTTAAATCCGTCGTATATTCCGACATTTTCTCATAGGGTACTGTACACGTAATTCTATCGAAATCTTAAACAATCGAAATGGACATATCCTCTACTCTAATGACTCTGTAACTTGGTAGATACAAGTTTTATATTTTATTTATTGAATCGGAGCCTAAAATTCCGTCTTTTAAGTCCGTCGCACATTTCGACATTTTCTCATAGGGTAGTACACGTAATTCTATCGAAATCTTTCACAATCGAAATGGCATATCCTCTACTCCAATGACTCTGTAACTTGGTAGATACAAGTTTTACAATGTGTTTGTTCAATCAGAGCCTAAAATTCCATGTTTTAAATCCGTCATATATTCCGACATTTTCTCATAGGGTACTGTACACGTAATTCTATCGAAATGTTAAACAATCGAAATTGAAATATCCTCTACTCTAATGACTCTGTAACATGGTAGATACAAGTTTTATATTGTACTTATTGAATCGGAGCCTAAAATTCCGTCTTTTAAGTCCGTCGCACATTTCGACATTTTCTGATAGGGTAGTACACGTAATTCTATCGAAATCTTACACAATCGAAAATGGCATATCCTCTACTCTAATGACTCTGTAACTTGGTAGATACAAGTTTTATAAGGTATTTATTCAATCAGACCCTAACATTCCATGTTTTAAATCTATCTTATATTCCGACATTTTCTCATAGGGTACTGTACACTTAATTCTATCGAAATCTTAAACAATAAAAAATGGCATATCCTCTACTCTAATGACTCTGTAACTTGGTAGATACAAGTTTTATATTTTATTTATTTAATCGGGGCCTAAAATTTTGTGTTTTCAATCCGTCGCACATTTCGACATTTTCTCATAGGGTATTGTACACTTAATTCTATCGAAATCTTAAACAATCTAAAATGGCATATCCTCTACTCTAATGACTCTGTAACTTGGTAGAAACAAGTTTTAGAATGTATTTATTCAATCAGAGCCTAAAATTCCATGTTTTAAATTCGTCGTATATTCCGACATTTTCTCATAGGGTACTGTACACGTAATCCTATAGAAATCTTAAACAATCGAAAATGGCATATCCTCTACTCTAATGACTCTGTAACTTGGTAAATACAAGTTTTATATTGTATTTATTTAATCATGGCCTAAAATTTCGTGTTTTAAATACGTAGCATATTTCGATATTTTCTCATAGGGTACTATACACGTAATTCTATCGAAATCTTAAACAATCCAAAATGGCATATCCTCTACTCTAATGACTCTGTAACTTGGTAGATACAAGTTTTATATTTTTTTTATTTAATCGGGGCCTAAAATTTTGTGTTTTCAATCCATCGCACATTTCGACATTTTCTCATAGGGTACTGTACACGTAATTCTATCGAAATCTTAAACAATCGAAAATGGCATATCCTCTACTCTAATGACTCTGTAACTTGGTAGAAACAAGTTTGAGAATGTATTTATTCAATCAGAGCCTAAAATTCCGTCTTTTAAGTCCGTCGCACATTTCGACATTTTCTCATAGGGTAGTACAAGTAATTCTATCGAAATCTTTCACAATCGAAATGGCATATCCTCTACTCTAATGACTCTGTAACTTGGTAGATACAAGTTTTACAATGTGTTTGTTCAATCAGAGCCTAAAATTCCATGTTTTAAATCCGTCATATATTCCGACATTTTCTCATAGGGTACTGTACACGTAATTCTATCGAAATGTTAAACAATCGAAATTGACATATCCTCTACTCTAATGACTCTGTAACATGGTAGATACAAGTTTTATATTGTACTTATTGAATCGGAGCCTAAAATTCCATGTTTTAAATCCGTCGTATATTCCGACATTCTCTCCTAGGGTACTGTACACGTAATTCTATCGAAATCTTAAACAATCGAAAATGGCTTATCCTCTACTCTAATGACTCTGTAACTTGGTAGATACAAGTTTTACAATGTATTTGTTCAATCAGAGCCTAACATTCCATGTTTTAAATCCGTCGTATATTCCGACATTTCTCATAGGGTATTGTACACGTAATTCTATCGAAATCTTTCACAATCGAAAATGGCATATCCTCTACTCTAATGACTCTGTAACTTGGTAGATACAAGTTTTATAATGTATTTATTCAATCAGAGTCTAAAATTCCATATTTTAAATATGTCGTATATTCCGACATTTTCTCATAGGGTATTGTACACGTAATTCTATCGAAATCTTAAACAATAGAAAATGGAATATCCTCTACTCTATTGGCTCTGTAACTTGGTAGATACAAGTTTTATATTGTATTTATTTAATCAGGGCCTAAAAATCCGTGTTTTAAGTCCGTAGCATATTTCGACATTTTCTCATAGGGTACTGTACACGTAATTCTATCAAAATCTTAAACAATCCAAAATGGCATATCCTCTACTCTATTTACTCTGTAACTTGGTAGATACAAGTTTTATAATGTATTTATTGAATCAGAGCCTAAAATTCCATGTTTTAAATCCGTCGTATATTCTGACATTCTCTCCTAGGGTACTGTTCACATAATTCTATCGAAATCTTAAACAATCCAAAATGGCATATCCTCTACTCTAATGACTCTGTAACTTGGTAGATACAAGTTTTACAATGTATTTGTTCAATCAGAGCCTAAAATTCCATGTTTTAAATCCGTCGTATATTCCGACATTTTCTCATAGGGTACTGTACACGTAATTCTATCGAAATCTTTCACAATCGAAAATGGCATATCCTCTACTCTAATGACTCTGTAACTTGGTAGATACAAGTTTTATAATGTATTTATTCAATCAGAGTCTAAAATTCCATATTTTAAATATGTCGTATATTCCGACATTTTCTCATAGGGTATTGTACACGTAATTCTATCGAAATCTTAAACAATCGAAAATGGAATATCCTCTACTCTATTGACTCTGTAACTTGGTAGATACAAGTTTTATATTGTATTTATTTAATCAGGGCCTAAAAATCCGTGTTTTAAGTCCGTAGCATATTTCGACATTTTCTCATAGGGTACTGTACACGTAATTCTATCAAAATCTTAAACAATCCAAAATGGCATATCCTCTACTCTATTTACTCTGTAACTTGGTAGATACAAGTTTTATAATGTATTTATTGAATCAGAGCCTAAAATTCCATGTTTTAAATCCGTCGTATATTCTGACTTTCTCTCTTAGGGCACTGTTCACGTAATTCTATCGAAATCTTAAACAATCCAAAATGGCATATCCTCTACTCTAATGACTCTGTAATTTGGTAGATACAAGTTTTATATTGTATTTATTTAATCAGGGCCTCAAAATTCGTGTTTTAAGTCCGTAGCATATTTCGACATTTACTCATAGGGTACTGTACACGTAATTCTATCGAAATCTTAAACAATCCAAAATGGCATATCCTCTACTCTATTTACTCTGTAACTTGGTAGATACAAGTTTTATAATGTATTTATCGAATCAGAGCCTAAAATTCCATGTTTTAAATCTGTCGTATATTCTCACATTCTCTCCTAGGGTACTGTGCACATAATTCTATCGAAATCTTAAACAATCGAAAATGGCTTATCCTCTACTCAAATGACTCTGTAAGTTGGTAGATACAAGTTTTACAATGTATTTGTTCAATCAGAGCCTAAAATTCCATGTTTTAAATTTGTCGTATATTTCGACATTTTCTCATAGGGTACTGTACACGTAATTCTATCGAAATCTTAAACAATCGAAATTGACATATCCTCTACTCTAATGACTCTGTAACTTGGTAGATACAAGTTTTATATTGTACTTATTGAATCGGAGCCTAAAATTCCGTCTTTTAAGTCCGTTGCACATTTTGACATTTTCTGATAGGGTAGTACACGTAATTCTATCGAAATCTTAAACAATCCAAAATGGCATATCCTCTACTCTAATGACTCTGTAACTTGGTAGATACAAGTTTTACAATGTATTTGTTCAATCAGAGCCTAAAATTCCATGTTTTAAATCCGTCGTATATTCCGACATTTTCTCATACGGTACTGTACACGTAATTCTATCAAAATCTCAAACAATCGAAATTGACATATCCTCTACTCTAATGACTCTGTAACTTGGTAGATACAAGTTTTATATTGTATTTATTGAATCGGAGCCTAAAATTTCGTCTTTTAAGTCTGTCGCACATTTCGACATTTTCTCATAGGGTAGTACACGTAATTCTATCTAAATCTTTCACAATCGAAATGGCATATCCTCTACTCCAATGACTCTGTAACTTGGTAGATACAAGTTTTACAATGTGTTTGTTCAATTAGAGCCTAAAATTCCATGTTTTAAATCCGTCATATATTCCGACATTTTCTCATAGGGTACTGTACACGTAATTCTATCGAAATGTTAAACAATCGAAATTGACATATCCTCTACTCTAATGACTCTGTAACATGGTAGATACAAGTTTTATATTGTACTTATTGAATCGGAGCCTAAAATTCCGTCTTTTATGTCCGTCGCACATTTCGACATTTTCTGATAGGGTAGTACACGTAATTCTATCGAAATCTTACACAATCGAAAATGGCATATCCTCTACTCTAATGACTCTGTAACTTGGTAGATACAAGTTTTATAAGGTATTTATTCAATCAGACCCTAACATTCCATGTTTTAAATCTATCGTATATTCCGACATTTTCTCATAGGGTACTGTACACTTAATTCTATCGAAATCTTAAACAATAAAAAATGGCATATCCTCTACTCTAATGACTCTGTAACTTGGTAGATACAAGTTTTATATTTTATTTATTTAATCGGGGCCTAAAATTTTGTGTTTTCAATCCGTCGCACATTTCGACATTTTCTCATAGGGTACTGTACACTTAATTCTATCAAAATCTTAAACAATCTAAAATGGCATATCCTCTACTCTAATGACTCTGTAACTTGGTAGAAACAAGTTTTAGAATGTATTTATTCAATCAGAGCCTAAAATTCCATGTTTTAAATTCGTCGTATATTCCGACATTTTCTCATAGGGTACTGTACACGTAATCCTATAGAAATCTTAAACAATCGAAAATGGCATATGCTCTACAGTAATGACTCTGTAACTTGGTAAATACAAGTTTTATATTGTATTTATTTAATCATGGCCTAAAATTTCGTGTTTTAAATACGTAGCATATTTCGACATTTTCTCATAGGGTACTATACACGTAATTCTATCGAAATCTTAAACAATCCAAAATGGCATATCCTCTACTCTAATGATCTGTAACTTGGTACATACAAGTTTTATAATGTATTTATTGAATCAGAGCCTAAAATTCCATGTTTTAAATCCGTCGTATATTCCGACATTCTCTCCTAGGGTACTGTACACGTAATTCTATCGAAATCTTAAACAATCGAAAATGGCTTATCCTCTACTCTAATGACTCTGTAACTTGGTAGATACAAGTTTTACAATGTATTTGTTCAATCAGAGCCTAACATTCCATGTTTTAAATCCGTCGTATATTCCGACATTTCTAATAGGGTATTGTACACGTAATTCTATCGAAATCTTTCACAATCGAAAATGGCATATCCACTACTCTAATGACTCTGTAACTTGGTAGATACAAGTTTTATAATGTATTTATTCAATCAGAGTCTAAAATTCCATATTTTAAATATGTCGTATATTCCGACATTTTCTCATAGGGTATTGTACACGTAATTCTATCGAAATCTTAAACAATCGAAAATGGAATATCCTCTACTCTATTGACTCTGTAACTTGGTAGATACAAGTTTTATATTGTATTTATTTAATCAGGGCCTAAAAATCCGTGTTTTAAGTCCGTAGCATATTTCGACATTTTCTCATAGGGTACTGTACACGTAATTCTATCAAAATCTTAAACAATCCAAAATGGCATATCCTCTACTCTATTTACTCTGTAACTTGGTAGATACAAGTTTTATAATGTATTTATTGAATCAGAGCCTAAAATTCCATGTTTTAAATCCGTCGTATATTCTGACATTCTCTCCTAGGGCACTGTTCACGTAATTCTATCGAAATCTTAAACAATCCAAAATGGCATATCCTCTACTCTAATGACTCTGTAACTTGGTAGATACAAGTTTTACAATGTATTTGTTCAATCAGAGCCTAAAATTCCATGTTTTAAATCCGTCGTATATTCCGACATTTTCTCATAGGGTACTGTACACGTAATTCTATCGAAATCTTAAACAATCGAAATGGACATATCCTCTACTCTAATGACTCTGTAACTTGGTAGATACAAGTTTTATATTGTATTTATTGAATCGGAGCCTAAAATTCCGTCTTTTAAGTCCGTCGCACATTTCGACATTTTCTCATAGGGTAGTACACGTAATTCTATCGAAATCTTTCACAATCGAAAAGGCATATCCTCTACTCCAATGACTGTGTAACTTGGTAGATACAAGTTTTACAATGTGTTTGTTCAATCAGAGCCTAAAATTCCATGTTTTAAATCCGTCATATATTCCGACATTTTCTCATAGGGTACTGTACACGTAATTCTATCGAAATGTTAAACAATCGAAATTGAAATATCCTCTACTCTAATGACTCTGTAACATGGTAGATACAAGTTTTATATTGTACTTATTGAATCGGAGCCTAAAATTCCGTCTTTTAAGTCCGTCGCACATTTCGACATTTTCTGATAGGGTAGTACACGTAATTCTATCGAAATCTTACACAATCGAAAATGGCATATCCTCTACTCTAATGACTCTGTAACTTGGTAGATACAAGTTTTATAAGGTATTTATTCAATCAGAGCCTAAAATTCCATGTTTTAAATCCGTCGTATATTCCGACATTTTCTCATAGGGTACTGTACACTTAATTCTATCGAAATCTTAAACAATAAAAAATGGCATATCCTCTACTCTAATGACTCTGTAACTTGGTAGATACAAGTTTTATATTTTATTTATTTAATCGGGGCCTAAAATTTTGTGTTTTCAATCCGTCGCACATTTCGACATTTTCTCATAGGGTATTGTACACTTAATTCTATCGAAATCTTAAACAATCTAAAATGGCATATCCTCTACTCTAATGACTCTGTAACTTGGTAGAAACAAGTTTTAGAATGTATTTATTCAATCAGAGCCTAAAATTCCATGTTTTAAATCCGTCGTATATTCCGACATTTTCTCATAGGGTACTGTACACGTAATCCTATCGAAATCTTTCACAATCGAAATGGCATATCCTCTACTCTAATGACTCTGTAACTTGGTAGATACAAGTTTTACAATGTGTTTGTTCAATCAGAGCCTAAAATTCCATGTTTTAAATCCGTCATATATTCCGACATTTTCTCATAGGGTACTGTACACGTAATTCTATCGAAATGTTAAACAATCGAAATTGACATATCCTCTACTCTAATGACTCTGTAACATGGTAGATACAAGTTTTATATTGTACTTATTGAATCGGAGCCTAAAATTCCATGTTTTAAATCCGTCGTATATTCCGACATTCTCTCCTAGGGTACTGTACACGTAATTCTATCGAAATCTTAAACAATCGAAAATGGCTTATCCTCTACTCTAATGACTCTGTAACTTGGTAGATACAAGTTTTACAATGTATTTGTTCAATCAGAGCCTAACATTCCATGTTTTAAATCCGTCGTATATTCCGACATTTCTCATAGGGTATTGTACACGTAATTCTATCGAAATCTTTCACAATCGAAAATGGCATATCCTCTACTCTAATGACTCTGTAACTTGGTAGATACAAGTTTTATAATGTATTTATTCAATCAGAGTCTAAAATTCCATATTTTAAATATGTCGTATATTCCGACATTTTCTCATAGGGTATTGTACACGTAATTCTATCGAAATCTTAAACAATAGAAAATGGAATATCCTCTACTCTATTGGCTCTGTAACTTGGTAGATACAAGTTTTATATTGTATTTATTTAATCAGGGCCTAAAAATCCGTGTTTTAAGTCCGTAGCATATTTCGACATTTTCTCATAGGGTACTGTACACGTAATTCTATCAAAATCTTAAACAATCCAAAATGGCATATCCTCTACTCTATTTACTCTGTAACTTGGTAGATACAAGTTTTATAATGTATTTATTGAATCAGAGCCTAAAATTCCATGTTTTAAATCCGTCGTATATTCTGACATTCTCTCCTAGGGTACTGTTCACATAATTCTATCGAAATCTTAAACAATCCAAAATGGCATATCCTCTACTCTAATGACTCTGTAACTTGGTAGATACAAGTTTTACAATGTATTTGTTCAATCAGAGCCTAAAATTCCATGTTTTAAATCCGTCGTATATTCCGACATTTTCTCATAGGGTACTGTACACGTAATTCTATCGAAATCTTTCACAATCGAAAATGGCATATCCTCTACTCTAATGACTCTGTAACTTGGTAGATACAAGTTTTATAATGTATTTATTCAATCAGAGTCTAAAATTCCATATTTTAAATATGTCGTATATTCCGACATTTTCTCATAGGGTATTGTACACGTAATTCTATCGAAATCTTAAACAATCGAAAATGGAATATCCTCTACTCTATTGACTCTGTAACTTGGTAGATACAAGTTTTATATTGTATTTATTTAATCAGGGCCTAAAAATCCGTGTTTTAAGTCCGTAGCATATTTCGACATTTTCTCATAGGGTACTGTACACGTAATTCTATCAAAATCTTAAACAATCCAAAATGGCATATCCTCTACTCTATTTACTCTGTAACTTGGTAGATACAAGTTTTATAATGTATTTATTGAATCAGAGCCTAAAATTCCATGTTTTAAATCCGTCGTATATTCTGACATTCTCTCTTAGGGCACTGTTCACGTAATTCTATCGAAATCTTAAACAATCCAAAATGGCATATCCTCTACTCTAATGACTCTGTAACTTGGTAGATACAAGTTTTATATTGTATTTATTTAATCAGGGCCTCAAAATTCGTGTTTTAAGTCCGTAGCATATTTCGACATTTACTCATAGTGTACTGTACACGTAATTCTATCGAAATCTTAAACAATCCAAAATGGCATATCCTCTACTCTATTTACTCTGTAACTTGGTAGATACAAGTTTTATAATGTATTTATCGAATCAGAGCCTAAAATTCCATGTTTTAAATCTGTCGTATATTCTCACATTCTCTCCTAGGGTACTGTACACATAATTCTATCGAAATCTTAAACAATCGAAAATGGCATATCCTCTACTCTAATGACTCTGTAACTTGGTAGATACAAGTTTTATAATGTATTTATTCAATCAGAGCCTAAAATTCCATGTTTTAAATTTGTCGTATATTTCGACATTTTCTCATAGGGTACTGTACACGTAATTCTATCGAAATCTTAAACAATCGAAATTGACATATCCTCTACTCTAATGACTCTGTAACTTGGTAGATACAAGTTTTATATTGTACTTATTGAATCGGAGCCTAAAATTCCGTCTTTTAAGTCCGTTGCACATTTTGACATTTTCTGATAGGGTAGTACACGTAATTCTATCGAAATCTTAAACAATCCAAAATGGCATATCCTCTACTCTAATGACTCTGTAACTTGGTAGATAAAAGTTTTACAATGTATTTGTTCAATCAGAGCCTAAAATTCCATGTTATAAATCCGTCGTATATTCCGACATTTTCTCATACGTTACTGTACACGTAATTCTATCAAAATCTCAAACAATCGAAATTGACATATCCTCTACTCTAATGACTCTGTAACTTGGTAGATACAAGTTTTATATTGTATTTATTGAATCGGAGCCTAAAATTCCGTCTTTTAAGTCCGTCGCACATTTCGACATTTTCTCATAGGGTAGTACACGTAATTCTATCTAAATCTTTCACAATCGAAATGGCATATCCTCTACTCCAATGACTCTGTAACTTGGTAGATACAAGTTTTACAATGTGTTTGTTCAATCAGAGCCTAAAATTCCATGTTTTAAATCCGTCATATATTCCGACATTTTCTCATAGGGTACTGTACACGTAATTCTATCGAAATGTTAAACAATCGAAATTGACATATCCTCTACTCTAATGACTCTGTAACATGGTAGATACAAGTTTTATATTGTACTTATTGAATCGGAGCCTAAAATTCCGTCTTTTATGTCCGTCGCACATTTCGACATTTTCTGATAGGGTAGTACACGTAATTCTATCGAAATCTTACACAATCGAAAATGGCATATCCTCTACTCTAATGACTCTGTAACTTGGTAGATACAAGTTTTATAAGGTATTTATTCAATCAGACCCTAACATTCCATGTTTTAAATCTATCGTATATTCCGACATTTTCTCATAGGGTACTGTACACTTAATTCTATCGAAATCTTAAACAATAAAAAATGGCATATCCTCTACTTCAATGACTCTGTAACTTGGTAGATACAAGTTTTATATTTTATTTATTTAATCGGGGCCTAAAATTTTGTGTTTTCAATCCGTCGCACATTTCGACATTTTCTCATAGGGTACTGTACACTTAATTCTATCAAAATCTTAAACAATCTAAAATGGCATATCCTCTACTCTAATGACTCTGTAACTTGGTAGAAACAAGTTTTAGAATGTATTTATTCAATCAGAGCCTAAAATTCCATGTTTTAAATTCGTCGTATATTCCGACATTTTCTCATAGGGTACTGTACACGTAATCCTATAGAAATCTTAAACAATCAAAAATGGCATATGCTCTACTCTAATGACTCTGTAACTTGGTAAATACAAGTTTTATATTGTATTTATTTAATCATGGCCTAAAATTTCGTGTTTTAAATACGTAGCATATTTCGACATTTTCTCATAGGGTACTATACACGTAATTCTATCGAAATCTTAAACAATCCAAAATGGCATATCCTCTACTCTAATGATCTGTAACTTGGTAGATACAAGTTTTATAATGTATTTATTGAATCAGAGCCTAAAATTCCATGTTTTAAATCCGTCGTATATTCTGACATTCTCTCCTAGGGTACTGTACACGTAATTCTATCGAAATCTTAAACAATCGAAAATGGCTTATCCTCTACTCTAATGACTCTGTAACTTGGTAGATACAAGTTTTACAATGTATTTGTTCAATCAGAGCCTAACATTCCATGTTTTAAATCCGTCGTATATTCCGACATTTCTAATAGGGTATTGTACACGTAATTCTATCGAAATCTTTCACAATCGAAAATGGCATATCCTCTACTCTAATGACTCTGTAACTTGGTAGATACAAGTTTTATAATGTATTTATTCAATCAGATTCTAAAATTCCATATTTTAAATATGTCGTATATTCCGACATTTTCTCATAGGGTATTGTACACGTAATTCTATCGAAATCTTACACAATCGAAAATGGAATATCCTCTACTCTATTGACTCTGTAACTTGGTAGATACAAGTTTTATATTGTATTTATTTAATCAGGGCCTAAAAATCCGTGTTTTAAGTCCGTAGCATATTTCGACATTTTCTCATAGGGTACTGTACACGTAATTCTATCAAAATCTTAAACAATCCAAAATGGCATATCCTCTACTCTATTTACTCTGTAACTTGGTAGATACAAGTTTTATAATGTATTTATTGAATCAGAGCCTAAAATTCCATGTCTTAAATCCGTCGTATATTCTGACATTCTCTCCTAGGGCACTGTTCACGTAATTCTATCGAAATCTTAAACAATCCAAAATGGCATATCCTCTACTCTAATGACTCTGTAACATGGTAGATACAAGTTTTACAATGTATTTGTTCAATCAGAGCCTAAAATTCCATGTTTTAAATCCGTCGTATATTCCGACATTTTCTCATAGGGTACTGTACACGTAATTCTATCGAAATCTTAAACAATCGAAATGGACATATCCTCTACTCTAATGACTCTGTAACTTGGTAGATACAAGTTTTATATTGTATTTATTGAATCGGAGCCTAAAATTTCGTCTTTTAAGTCCGTCGCACATTTCGACATTTTCTCATAGGGTAGTACACGTAATTCTATCGAAATCTTTCACAATCGAAAAGGCATATCCTCTACTCCAATGACTGTGTAACTTGGTAGATACAAGTTTTACAATGTGTTTGTTCAATCAGAGCCTAAAATTCCATGTTTTAAATCCGTCATATATTCCGACATTTTCTCATAGGGTACTGTACACGTAATTCTATCGAAATGTTAAACAATCGAAATTGAAATATCCTCTACTCTAATGACTCTGTAACATGGTAGATACAAGTTTTATATTGTACTTATTGAATCGGAGCCTAAAATTCCGTCTTTTAAGTCCGTCGCACATTTCGACATTTTCTGATAGGGTAGTACACGTAATTCTATCGAAATCTTACACAATCGAAAATGGCATATCCTCTACTCTAATGACTCTGTAACTTGGTAGATACAAGTTTTATAAGGTATTTATTCAATCAGACCCTAACATTCCATGTTTTAAATCTATCGTATATTCCGACATTTTCTCATAGGGTACTGTACACTTAATTCTATCGAAATCTTAAACAATAAAAAATGGCATATCCTCTACTCTAATGACTCTGTAACTTGGTAGATACAAGTTTTATATTTTATTTATTTAATCGGGGCCTAAAATTTTGTGTTTTCAATCCGTCGCACATTTCGACATTTTCTCATAGGGTATTGTACACTTAATTCTATCGAAATCTTAAACAATCTAAAATGGCATATCCTCTACTCTAATGACTCTGTAACTTGGTAGAAACAAGTTTTAGAATGTATTTATTCAATCAGAGCCTAAAATTCCATGTTTTAAATCCGTCGTATATTCCGACATTTTCTCATAGGGTACTGTACACGTAATCCTATAGAAATCTTAAACAATCGAAAATGGCATATCCTCTACTCTAATGACTCTGTAACTTGGTAAATACAAGTTTTATATTGTATTTATTTAATCATGGCCTAAAATTTCGTGTTTTAAATACGTAGCATATTTCGACATTTTCTCATAGGGTACTATACACGTAATTCTATCGAAATCTTAAACAATCCAAAATGGCATATCCTCTACTCTAATGACTCTGTAACTTGGTAGATACAAGTTTTATATTTTATTTATTTAATCGGGGCCTAAAATTTTGTGTTTTAAATCCATCGCACATTTCGACATTTTCTCATAGGGTACTGTACACGTAATTCTATCGAAATCTTAAACAATCGAAAATGGCATATCCTCTACTCTAATGACTTTGTAACTTGGTAGAAACAAGTTTTAGAATGTATTTATTCAATCAGAGCCTAAAATTCCGTCTATTAAGTTCGTCGCACATTTCGACATTTTCTCATAGGGTAGTACAAGTAATTCTATCGAAATCTTTCACAATCGAAATGGCATATTCTCTACTCTAATGACTCTGTAACATGGTAGATACAAGTTTTACAATGTGTTTGTTCAATCAGAGCCTAAAATTCCATGTTTTAAATCCGTCATATATTCCGACATTTTCTCATAGGGTACTGTACACGTAATTCTATCGAAATGTTAAATAATCGAAATTGACATATCCTCTACTCTAATGACTCTGTAACATGGTAGATACAAGTTTTATATTGTACTTATTGAATCGGAGCCTAAAATTCCATGTTTTAAATCCGTCGTATATTCCGACATTCTCTCCTAGGGTACTGTACACGTAATTCTATCGAAATCTTAAACAATCGAAAATGGCTTATCCTCTACTCTAATGACTCTGTAACTTGGTAGATACAAGTTTTACAATGTATTTGTTCAATCAGAGCCTAACATTCCATGTTTTAAATCCGTCGTATATTCCGACATTTCTCATAGGGTATTGTACACGTAATTCTATCGAAATCTTTCACAATCGAAAATGGCATATCCTCTACTCTAATGACTCTGTAACTTGGTAGATACAAGTTTTATAATGTATTTATTCAATCAGAGTCTAAAATTCCATTCTATTGTTTAAGATTTCGATAGAATTACATGTACAGTACCCTATGAGAAAATGTCGGAATATACGACGGATTTAAAACATGGAATTTTAGGCTCTGATTGAACAAATACATTGTAAAACTTGTATCTACCAAGTTACAGAGTCATTAGAGTAGAGGATATGCCATTTTGGATTGTTTATGATTTCGATAGAATTACGTGAACAGTACCCTAGGAGAGAATGTCAGAATATACGACGGATTTAAAACATGGAATTTTAGGCTCTGATTCAATAAATACATTATAAAACTTGTATCTACCAAGTTACAGAGTAAATAGAGTAGAGGATATGCCATTTTGGATTGTTTAAGATTTTGATAGAATTACGTGTACAGTACCCTATGAGAAAATGTCGAAATATGCTACGGACTTAAAACACGGATTTTTAGGCCCTGATTAAATAAATACAATATAAAACTTGTATCTACCAAGTTACAGAGTCAATAGAGTAGAGGATATTCCATTTTCTATTGTTTAAGATTTCGATAGAATTACGTGTACAATACCCTATGAGAAAATGTCGGAATATACGACATATTTAAAATATGGAATTTTAGACTCTGATTGAATAAATACAATATAAAACTTGTATCTACCAAGTTACAGAGTCATTAGAGTAGAGGATATGCCATTTTCGATTGTGAAAGATTTCGATAGAATTACGTGTACAATACCCTATGAGAAATGTCGGAATATACAACGGATTTAAAACATGGAATGTTAGGCTCTGATTGAACAAATACATTGTAAAACTTGTATCTCCCAAGTTACAGAGTCATTAGAGTAGAGGATAAGCCATTTTCGATTGTTTAAGATTTCGATAGAATTACGTTTACAGTACCCTAGGAGAGAATGTCGGAATATACGACGGATTTAAAACATGGAATTTTAGGCTCCGATTCAATAAGTACAATATAAAACTTGTATCTACCATGTTACAGAGTCATTAGAGTAGAGGATATGTCAATTTCGATTGTTTAACATTTCGATAGAATTACGTGTACAGTACCCTATGAGAAAATGTCGGAATATATGACGGATTTAAAACATGGAATTTTAGGCTCTGATTGAACAAACACATTGTAAAACTTGTATCTACCATGTTACAGAGTCATTAGAGTAGAGGATATGCCATTTCGATTGTGAAAGATTTCGATAGAATTACTTGTACTACCCTATGAGAAAATGTCGAAATGTGCGACGGACTTAAAAGACGGAATTTTAGGCTCTGATTGAATAAATACATTCTAAAACTTGTTTCTACCAAGTTACAGAGTCATTAGAGTAGAGGATATGCCATTTTCGATTGTTTAAGATTTCGATAGAATTACGTGTACAGTACCCTATGAGAAAATGTCGAAATGTGCGATGGATTGAAAACACAAAATTTTAGGCCCCGATTAAATAAATAAAATATAAAACTTGTATCTACCAAGTTACAGAGTCATTAGAGTAGAGGATATGCCATTTTGGATTGTTTAAGATTTCGATAGAATTACGTGTATAGTACCCTATGAGAAAATGTCGAAATATGCTACGTATTTAAAACACGAAATTTTAGGCCATGATTAAATAAATACAATATAAAACTTGTATTTACCAAGTTACAGAGTCATTAGAGTAGAGGATATGCCATTTTCGATTGTTTAAGATTTCTATAGGATTACGTGTACAGTACCCTATGAGAAAATGTCGGAATATACGACGAATTTAAAACATGGAATTTTAGGCTCTGTTTGAATAAATACATTCTAAAACTTGTTTCTACCATGTTACAGAGTCATTAGAGTAGAGGATATGCCATTTTAGATTGTTTAAGATTTCGATAGAATTAAGTGTACAATACCTTATGAGAAAATGTCGAAATGTGCGACGGATTGAAAACACAAAATTTTAGGCACCGATTAAATAAATAAAATATAAAACTTGTATCTACCAAGTTACAGAGTCATTAGTGTAGAGGATATGCCATTTTTTATTGTTTAAGATTTCGATAGAATTAAGTGTACAGTACCCTATGAGAAAATGTCGGAATATACGATAGATTTAAAACATGGAATGTTAGGGTCTGATTGAATAAATACCTTATAAAACTTGTATCTACTAAGTTACAGAGTCATTAGAGTAGAGGATATGCCATTTTCGATTGTGTAAGATTTCGATAGAATTACGTGTACTACCCTATCAGAAAATGTCGAAATGTGCGACGGACTTAAAAGACGGAATTTTAGGCTCCGATTCAATAAGTACCATATAAAACTTGTATCTACCATGTTACAGAGTCATTAGAGTAGAGGATATTTCAATTTCGATTGTTTAACATTTCGATAGAATTACGTGTACAGTACCCTATGAGAAAATGTCGGAATATATGACGGATTTAAAACATGGAATTTTAGGCTCTGATTGAACAAACACATTGTAAAACTTGTATCTACCAAGTTACAGAGTCATTGGAGTAGAGGATATGCCATTTCGATTGTGAAAGATTTCGATAGAATTACGTGTACTACCCTATGAGAAAATGTCGAAATGATGTTTTAAATCCGTCGCATATTCCGACATTTTCTCATAGGGTACTGTACACGTAATCCTATCGAAATCTTAAACAATCGAAAATGGCACATCCTCTACTCTATTGACTCTGTAACTTGGTAGATACAAGTTTTATATTGTATTTATTGAATCGGAGCCTAAAATTCCGTCTTTTAAGTCCGTCGCACATTTCGACATTTTCTCATAGGGTAGTACACGTAATTCTATCGAAATCTTTCACAATCGAAAATGGCATATCCTCTACTCTAATGACTCTTTAACTTGGTAGATACAAGTTTTACAATGTGTTTGTTCAATCAGTGCCTAAAATTCCATGTTTTAAATCCGTCGTATATTCCGACATTTTCTCATAGGGTACTGTACACGTAATTCTATCGAAATCTTAAACAATCGAAATTGACATATCCTCTACTCTAATGACTCTGTAACTTGGTAGATGCAAGTTTTATATTGTTCTTATTAAATCGGAGCCTAAAATTCCGTCTTTTAAGTCCGTCGCACATTTCGACATTTTCTGATAGGGTAGTACACGTAATTCTATCGAAATCTTACACAATCGAAAATGGCATATCCTCTACTCTAATAACTCTGTAACTTGGTAGATAAAAGTTTTATATTTTATTTATTTAATCGGGGCCTAAAATTTTGTATTTTAAGTCCGTCGCACATTTCGACATTTTCTCATAGGGTACTGTACACTTAATTCTATCGAAATCTTAAACAATCCAAAATGGCATATCCTCTACTCTAATGATTTTGTAACTTGGTAGAAACAAGTTTTAGAATGTATTTATTCAATCAGAGCCTAAAATTCCATGTTTTAAATCCGTCGTATATTCCGACATTTTCTCATAAGGTATTGTACACGTAATCCTCTCGAAATCTTAAACAATCGAAAATGGTATATCCTCTACTCTATTGACTCTGTAACTTGGTAGATACAAGTTTTATATTGTATTTATTTAATCAGGGCCTAAAAATTCGTGTTTTAAGTCCGTAGCATATTTCGACATTTTCTCATAGGGTAGTACACGTAATTCTATCGAAATCTTAAACAATCCAAAATGGCATATCCTCTACTCTATTTACTCTATAACTTGGTAGTTACAAGTTTTATAATGTATTTATTGAATCAGAGCCTAAAATTCCATGTTTTAAATCCGCCGTATATTCCGACATTCTCTCCTAGGGTACTGTACACGTAATTCTATCAAAATCTTAAACAATCGAAAATGGCATATCCTCTACTCTAATGACTCTGTAACTTGGTAGATACAAGTTTTACAATGTATTTGTTCAATCAGAGCCTAAAATTCCATGTTTTAAATCCGTCGTATATTCCGACATTTTCTCCTAGGGTACTGTACACGTAATTCTATCGAAATCTTAAACAATCGAAATTGATATATCCTCTACTCTAATGACTCTGTAACTTGGTAGATACAAGTTTTATATTGTATTTATTGAATCGGAGCCTAAAATTCCGTCTTTTAAGTCCGCCGCACATTCCGACATTCTCTCCTAGGGTACTGTACACGTAATTCTATCAAAATCTTTCACAATCAAAAATGGCATATCCTCTACTCTAATGACTCTGTAACTTGGTAGATACAAGTTTTACAATGTGTTTGTTCAATCAGAGCCTAAAATTCCATGTTTTAAATCCGTCGTATATTCCGACATTTTCTCATAGGGTACTGTACACGTAATTCTAACGAAATCTTAAACAATCGAAATTGACATATTCTCTACTCTAATGACTCTGTAACTTGGTAGATACAAGTTTTATATTGTATTTATTGAATCGGAGCCTAAAATTCCGTCTTTTAAGTCCGTCGCACATTTCGACATTTTCTCATAGGGTAGTACATGTAATTCTATCGAAATCTTACACAATCGAAAATGGCATATCCTCTACTCTAATGACTCTGTAACTTGTTAGATACAAGTTTTATAATGTATTTATTTAATCAGAGCCTAAAATTCCATGTTTTAAATCTGACGTATATTCCGACATTTTCTAATTGGGTATTGTACACGTAATTCTATCGAAATTTTAAACAATCGAAAATGGCATATCCTCTACTCTAATGACTCTGTAACTTGGTAGATACAAGTTTTATATTGTATTTATTTAATCGGGGCCTAAAATTTTGTGTTTTAAGTCCGTCGCACATTTCGACATTTTCTCATAGGGTTGTACACTTAATTCTATCGAAATCTTAAACAATCCAAAATGGCATATCCTCTACTCTAATGACTCTGTAACTTGGTAGAAACAAGTTTTAGAATGTATTTATTCAATCAGAGCCTAAAATTCCATGTTTTAAATCCGTCGTATATTCCGACATTCTCTCCTAGGGTACTGTACACGTAATTCTATCAAAATCTTAACCAATCGAAAATGGCATATCCTCTACTCTAATGACTCTGTAACTTGGTAGATACAAGTTTTACAATGTATTTGTTCAATCAAAGCCTAAAATTCCATGTTTTAAATCCGTCGTATATTCCGACATTTTCTCATAGGGTACTGTACACGTAATTCTATCGAAATCTTAAACAATCGAAATTGATATATCCTCTACTCTAATGACTCTGTAACTTGGTAGATACAAGTTTTATATTGTATTTATTGAATCGAAGCCTAAAATTCCGTCTTTTAAGTCCGTCGCACATTTCGACATTTTCTCATAGGGTAGTACACGTAATTCTATCGAAATCTTTCACAATCGAAAATGGCATATCCTCTACTCTAATGACTCTGTAACTTGGTAGATACAAGTTTTACAATGTGTTTGTTCAATCAGAGCCTCAAATTCCATGTTTTAAATCCGTCGTATATTCCGACATTTTCTCATAGGGTACTGTACACGTAATTCTATCGAAAACTTAAACAATCGAAATTGACATATCCTCTACTCTAATGACTCTGTAGCTTGGTAGATTCAAGTTTTATATTGTACTTATTAAATCGGATCCTAAAATTCCGTCTTTTAAGTCCGTCGCACATTTCGACATTTTCTGATAGGGTAGTACACGTAATTCTATCGAAATCATACACAATCGAAAATGGCATATCCTCTACTCTAATAACTCTGTAACTTGGTAGATACAAGTTTTATATTTTATTTATTTAATCGGGGCCTAAAATTTTGTGTTTTAAGTCCGTCGCACATTTTGACATTTTCTCATAGGGTACTATACACTTAATTCTATCGAAATCTTAAACAATCCAAAATGGCATATCCTCTACTCTAATGATTTTGTAACTTGGTAGAAACAAGTTTTAGAATGTATTTATTCAATCAGAGCCTAAAATTCCATGTTTTAAATCCGTCGTATATTCCGACATTTTCTCATAAGGTATTGTACACGTAATCCTATCGAAATCTTAAACAATCGAAAATGGCATATCTTCTACTCTACTGACTCTGTAACTTGGTAGATACAAGTTTTATATTGCATTTATTTAATCAGGGCCTAAAAATTCGTGTTTTAAGTCCGTAGCATATTTCGACATTTTCTCATAGGGTACTGTACACGTAATTCTATCGAAATCTTAAACAATCCAAAATGGCATATCCTCTACTCTATTTACTCTATAACTTGGTAGATACAAGTTTTATAATGTATTTATTGAATCAGAGCCTAAAATTCCATGTTTTAAATCCGCCGTATATTTCGACATTCTCTCCTAGGGTACTGTACACGTAATTCTGTCAAAATCTTAAACAATCGAAAATGGCATATCCTCTACTCTAATGACTCTGTAACTTGGTAGATACAAGTTTTACAATGTATTTGTTCAATTAGAGCCTAAAATTCCATGTTTTAAATCCGTCGTATATTCCGACATTTTCTCATAGGGTACTGTACACGTAATTCTATCGAAATCTTAAACAATCGAAATTGATATATCCTCTACTCTAATGACTCTGTAACTTGGTAGATACAAGTTTTATATTGTATTTATTGAATCGGAGCCTAAAATTCCGTCTTTTAAGTCCGCCGCACATTCCGACATTCTCTCCTAGGGTACTGTACACGTAATTCTATCGAAATCTTTCACAATCGAAAATGGCATATCCTCTACTCTTATGACTCTGTAACTTGGTAGATACAAGTTTTACAATGTGTTTGTTCAATCAGAGCCTCAAATTCCATGTTTTAAATCCGTCGTATATTCCGACATTTTCTCTTAGGGTACTGTACACGTAATTCTATCGAAATCTTAAACAATCGAAATTGACATATCCTCTACTCTAATGACTCTGTAACTTGGTAGATTCAAGTTTTATATTGTACTTATTAAATCGGAGCCTAAAATTCCGTCTTTTAAGTCCGTCGCACATTTCGACATTTTCTGATAGGGTAGTACACGTAATTCTATCGAAATCTTACACAATCGAAAATGGCATATCCTCTACTCTAATAACTCTGTAACTTGGTAGATACAAGTTCTATATTTTATTTATTTAATCGGGGCCTAAAATTTTGTGTTTTAAGTCCGTCGCACATTTCGACATTTTCTCATAGGGTACTATACACTTAATTCTATCGAAATCTTAAACAATCGAAAATGGCATATCCTCTACTCTATTTACTCTATAACTTGGTAGAAACAAGTTTTAGAATGTATTTATTCAATCAGAGCCTAAAATTCCATGTTTTAAATCCGTCGTATATTCCGACATTTTCTCATAAGGTATTGTACACGTAATCCTATCGAAATCTTAAACAATCGAAAATGGCATATCCTCTACTCTACTGACTCTGTAACTTGGTAGATACAAGTTTTATATTGTATTTATTTAATCAGGGCCTAAAAATTCGTGTTTTAAGTCCGTAGCATATTTCGACATTTTCTCATAGGGTACTGTACACGTAATTCTATCGAAATCTTAAACAATCGAAATTGATATATCCTCTACTCTAATGACTCTGTAACATGGTAGATACAAGTTTTATATTGTATTTATTGAATCGGAGCCTAAAATTCCGTCTTTTAAGTCCGCCGCACATTCCGACATTCTCTCCTAGGGTACTGTACACGTAATTCTATCGAAATCTTTCACAATCGAAAATGGCATATCCTCTACTCTAATGACTCTGTAACTTGGTAGATACAAGTTTTACAATGTGTTTGTTCAATCAGAGCCTAAAATTCCATGTTTTAAATCCGTCGTATATTCCGACATTTTCTCATAGGGTACTGTATACGTAATTCTATCGAAATCTTAAACAATCGAAATTGATATATTCTCTACTCTAATGACTCTGTAACTTGGTAGATACAAGTTTTATATTGTATTTATTGAATCGGAGCCTAAAATTCCGTCTTTTATGTCCGTCGCACATTTCGACATTTTCTCATAGGGTAGTACACGTAATTCTATCGAAATCTTACACAATCGAAAATGGCATATCCTCTACTCTAATGACTCTGTAACTTGTTAGATACAAGTTTTATAATGTATTTATTCAATCAGAGCCTAAAATTCCATGTTTTAAATCTGTCGTATATTCCGACATTTTCTCATAGGGTATTGTACACGTAATTCTATCGAAATCTTAAACAATCGAAAATGGCATATCCTCTACTCTAATGACTCTGTAACTTGGTAGATACAAGTTTTATATTGTATTTATTTAATCGGGGCCTAAAATTTTGTGTTTTAAGTCCGTCGCACATTTCGACATTTTCTCATAGAGTACTGTACACTTAATTCTATCGAAATCTTAAACAATCCAAAATGGCATATCCTCTACTCTAATGACTCTGTAACTTGGTAGAAACAAGTTTTAGAATGTATTTATTCAATCAGAGCCTAAAATTCCATGTTTTAAATCCGTCGTATATTCCGTCATTCTCTCCTAGGGTACTGTACACGTAATTCTATCAAAATCTTAACCAATCGAAAATGGCATATCCTCTACTCTAATGACTCTGTAACTTGGTAGATACAAGTTTTACAATGTATTTGTTCAATCAAAGCCTAAAGTTCCATGTTTTAAAACCGTCGTATATTCCGACATTTTCTCATAGGGTACTGTACACGTAATTCTATCGAAATCTTAAACAATCAAAATTGATATATCCTCTACTCTAATGACTCTGTAACTTGGTAGATACAAGTTTTATATTGTATTTATTGAATCGGAGCCTAAAAGTCCGTCTTTTATGTCCGTCGCACATTTCGACATTTTCTCATAGGGTAGTACACGTAATTCTATCGAAATCTTTCACAATCGAAAATGGCATATCCTCTACTCTAATGACTCTGTAACTTGGTAGATACAAGTTTTACAATGTGTTGGTTCAATCAGAGCCTAAAATTCCATGTTTTAAATCCGTCGTATATTCCGACATTTTCTCATAGGGTACTGTACACGTAATTCTATCGAAATCTTAAACAATCGAAATTGACATATCCTCTACTCTAATGACTCTGTAACTTGGTAGATACAAGTTTTATATTGTACCTATTAAATCGGAGCCTAAAATTCCGTCTTTTAAGTCCGTCGCACATTTCGACATTTTCTGATAGGGTAGTACACGTAATTCTATCGAAATCTTACACAATCGAAAATGGCATATCCTCTACTCTAATAACTCTGTAACTTGGTAGATACAAGTTTTATATTTTATTTATTTAATCGGGGCCTAAAATTTTGTTTTTTAAGTCCGTCGCACATTTCGACATTTTCTCATAGGGTACTGTACACTTAATTCTATCGAAATCTTAAACAATCCAAAATGTCATATCCTCTACTCTAATGACTCTGTAACTTGGTAGAAACAAGTTTTAGAATTTATTTATTCAATCAGAACCTAAAATTCCATGTTTTAAATCCGTCGTATATTCCGACATTCTCTCCTACTGTACACGTAATTCTATCGAAATCTTAAACAATCGAAAATGGCATATCCTCTACTCTAATGACTCTGTAACTTGGTAGATACAAGTTTAACAATGTATTTGTTCAATCAGAGCCTAAAATTCCATGTTTTAAATCCGTCGTATATTCCGACATTTTCTCATAGGGTACTGTACACGTAATTCTATCGAAATCTTAAACAATCGAAATTGACATATTCTCTACTCTAATGACTCTGTAACTTGGTAGATACAAGTTTTATATTGTATTTATTGAATCGGAGCCTAAAATTCCGTCTTTTAAGTCCATCGCACATTTTGACATTTTCTCATAGGGTAGTACACGTAATTCTATCGAAATCTTACACAATCGAAAATGGCATATCCTCTACTCTAATAACTCAGTAACTTGGTAGATACAAGTTTTATATTTTATTTATTTAATCGGGGCCTAAAATATTGTGTCTTAAGTCCGTCGCACATTTCGACATTTTCTCATAGGGTACTGTACACTTAATTCTATCGAAAACTTAAACAATCCAAAATGTCATATCCTCTACTCTAATGACTCTGTAACTTGGTAGAAACAAGTTTTAGAATGTATTTATTCAATCAGAGCCTAAAATTCCATGTTTTAAATCCGTCGTATATTCCGACATTTTCTCATAGGGTACTCTACACGTAATCCTATAGAAATCTTAAACAATCGAAAATGGCATATCCTCTACTCTAATGACTCTGTAACTTGGTAGATACAATTTTATATTGTATTTATTTAATCATGGCCTACAATTTTGTGTTTTTAGTCTGTAGCATATTTCGACATTTTCTCATAGGGTACTATACACGTAATTCTATCGAAATCTTAAACAATCCAAAATGGCATATCCTCTACTCTATTTACTCTGTAACTTGGTAGATACAAGTTTTATAATGAATTTATTGAATCAGAGCCTAAAATTCCATGTTTTAAATCCGTCGTATATTCCGACATTCTTTCCTACTGTACACGTAATTCTATCGAAATCTTAAACAATCGAAAATGGCATATCCTCTACTCTAATGACTCTGTAACTTGGTAGATAATGGCATATCATCTACCAAGTTACAGAGTCATTAGAGTAGAGGATATGTCAATTTCGATTGTTTAAGATTTCGATAGAATTACGTGTACAGTACCCTATGAGAAAATGTCAGAATATACGACGGATTTAAAACATGGTATTTTAGGCTCTGATTGAACAAACACATTGTAAAACTTGTAGCTACCAAGTTACAGAGTCATTAGAGTAGAGGATATGCCATTTTCGATTGTGAAAGATTTCGATAGAATTACGTGTACTACCCTATGAGAAAATGTCGAAATGTGCGACGGACTTAAAAGACGGAATTTTAGGCTCCGATTCAATAAATACAATATAAAACTTGTATCTACCAAGTTACAGAGTCATTAGAGTAGAGGATATGTCAATTTCGATTGTTTAAGATTTCGATAGAATTACGTGTACAGTACCCTATGAGAAAATGTCGGAATATACGACGGATTTAAAACATGGAATTTTAGGCCCTGATTGAACAAATACATTTTAAAACTTGTATCTACCAAGTTAAAGAGTCAATAGAGTAGAGGATATGTCATTTTCGATTGTTTAAGATTTTGATAGGATTACGTGTACAGTACCCTAGGAGAGAATGTCGGAATATACGACGGATTTAAAACATGTAATTTTAGGCTTTGATTGAATAAATACATTATAAAACTTGTTTCTACAAAGTTACAGAGTCATTAGAGTAGAGGATATGCCATTTTGGATTGTTTAAGATTTCGATAGAATTACGTGTACAGTACCCTATCAGAAAATGTCGAAATATGCTACGGACATAAAACACGAATTTTTAGGCCCTGATTAAATAAATACAATATAAAACTTGTATCTACCATGTTATAGAGTCAATAGAGTAGTGGATATGCCATTTTCGATTGTTTAAGATTTCGATAGGATTACGTGTACAGTACCTTATGAGAAAATGTCGGAATATACGACGGATTTATAACATGGAATTTTAGGCTCTGATTGAATAAATACATTCTAAAACTTGTTTCTACCAAGTTACAAAATCATTAGAGTAGAGGATATGCCATTTTGGATTTTTTAAGTTTTCGATAGAATTAAGTGTACAGTACCCTATGAGAAAATGTCGAAATGTGCGACGGACTTAAAACACAAAATTTTAGGCCCCGATTAAATAATAACAATATAAAACTTGTATCTACCAAGTTACAGAGTCATTAGAGTAGAGGATATGCCACTTTCGATTGTTTAAGATTTCGATAGAATTACGTGTACAATACCCTATTAGAAAATGTCGGAATATACGACATTTTTAAAACATGGAATTTTAGACTCTGATTGAATAAATACATTATAAAACTTGTATCTACCAAGTTACAGAGTCATTAGAGTAGAGGATATGCCATTTTCGATTGTTTAAGATTTCGATAGAATTACGTGTACTACCCTGTGAGAAATGTCGGAATATACGACAGATTTAAAACATGGAATTTTAGGCTCTGATTGAATAAATACATTCTAAAACTTGTTTCTACCAAGTTACAGAGTCATTAGAGTAGAGGATATGCCATTTTCGATTGTGAAAGATTTCGATAGAATTACGTGTACTACCCTATGAGAAAATGTCGAAATGTGCGATGGACTTAAAAGACGGAATTTTAGGCTCCGATACAATAAATACAATATAAAACTTGTATCTACCAAGTTATAGAGTCATTAGAGTAGAGAATATGTCAATTTCGATTGTTTAAGATTTCGATAGAATTACGTGTACAGTACCCTATGAGAAAATGTCGGAATATACGACGGATTTAAAACATGGAATTTTAGGCTCTGCTTGAACAAATACATTGTTAAACTTGTATCTACCAAGTTACAGAGTCATTAGAGTAGAGGATATGCCATTTTCGATTGTGTAAGATTTCGATAGAATTACGTGTACTACCCTATGAGAAAATGTCGAAATGTGCGACGAACTTAAAAGACGGAATTTTAGGCTCCGATTCAATAAATACAATATAAAACTTGTATCTACCATGTTACAGAGTCATTAGAGTAGAGGATATGTCAATTTCGATGGTTTAAGATTTTGATAGAATTACGTGTACAGTACCCTATGAGAAAATGTCGGAATATACGACGGATTTAAAACATGGAATTTTTGGCCCTGATTGAACAAATACATTTTAAAACTTGTATCTACCAAGTTACAGAGTCAATAGAGTAGAGGATATGTCATTTTCGATTGTTTAAGATTTTGATAGGATTACGTGTACAGTACCCTAGGAGAGAATGTCGGAATATACGACGGATTTAAAACATGTAATTTTAGGCTCTGATTGAATAAATACATTATAAAACTTGTTTCTACGAAGTTACAGAGTCATTAGAGTAGAGGATATGCCATTTTAGATTGTTTAAGATTTCGATAGAATTACGTGTACAATAATACCCTATCAGAAAATGTCGAAATATGCTACGGACTTAAAACACGAATTTTTAGGCCCTGATTAAATAAATACAATATAAAACTTGTATCTACCAAGTTACAGAGTCAATAGAGTAGAGGATATGCCATTTTGGATTGTTTAAGATTTCGATATAATTAAGAGTACAGTACCCTATGCGAAAATGTCGAAATGTGCGACGGATTTAAAACACAAAATTTTAGGCCCCGATTAAATAAAAAAATATAAAACTTGTATATACCAAGTTACAGAGTCATTAGAGTAGAGGATATTCCATTTTCGATTGTTTAAGATTTCGATAGAATTACGTGTACAATACCCTATGAGAAAATGTCGGAATATACGACAGATTTAAAACATAGAATTTTAGGCTCTGATTGAATAAATACATTATAAAACTTGTATCTACCAAGTTACAGAGTCATTAGAGTAGAGGATATGCCATTTTCGATTGTGTAAGATTTCGATAGAATTACGTGTACTACCCTATCAGAAAATGTCGAAATGTGCGACGGTCTTAAAAGAGGGAATTTTAGGCTCCGATTCAATAAGTAAAATATAAACCTTGTATCTACCAAGTTACAGAGTCATTAGAGTAGAGGATATGTCAAGTTCGATTGTTTAAGATTTCGATAGAATTACGTGTACAGTACCCTATGAGAAAATGTCGGAATATACGACGGATTTAAAACATGGTATTTTAGGCTCTGATTGAACAAACACATTGTAAAACTTGTATCTACCAAGTTACAGAGTCATTAGAGTAGAGGATATGCCATTTTCGATTGTGAAAGATTTCGATAGAATTACGTGTACTACCCTATGAGAAAATGTCGAAATGTGCGACGGACTTAAAAGACGGAATTTTAGGCTCCGATTCAATAAATACAATATAAAACTTGTATCTACCAAGTTACAGAGTCATTAGAGTAGAGGATATGTCAATTTCGATTGTTTAAGATTTCGATAGAATTACGTGTACAGTACCCTATGAGAAAATGTCGGAATATACGACGGATTTAAAACATGGAATTTTAGGCCCTGATTGAACAAATACATTTTAAAACTTGTATCTACCAAGTTAAAGAGTCAATAGAGTAGAGGATATGTCATTTTCGATTGTTTAAGATTTTGATAGGATTACGTGTACAGTACCCTAGGAGAGAATGTCGGAATATACGACGGATTTAAAACATGTAATTTTAGGCTGTGATTGAATAAATACATTATAAAACTTGTTTCTACCAAGTTACAGAGTCATTAGAGTAGAGGATATGCCATTTTGGATTGTTTAAGATTTCGATAGAATTACGTGTACAGTACCCTATCAGAAAATGTCGAAATATGCTACGGACATAAAACACGAATTTTTAGGCCCTGATTAAATAAATACAATATAAAACTAGTATCTACCAAGTTATAGAGTCAATAGAGTAGTGGATATGCCATTTTCGATTGTTTAAGATTTCGATAGGATTACGTGTACAGTACCTTATGAGAAAATGTCGGAATATACGACGGATTTATAACATGGAATTTTAGGCTCTGATTGAATAAATACATTCTAAAACTTGTTTCTACCATGTTACAAAATCATTAGAGTAGAGGATATGCCATTTTGGATTTTTTAAGTTTTCGATAGAATTAAGTGTACAGTACCCTATGAGAAAATGTCGAAATGTGCGACGGACTTAAAACACAAAATTTTAGGCCCCGATTAAATAATAACAATATAAAACTTGTATCTACCAAGTTACAGAGTCATTAGAGTAGAGGATATGCCATTTTCGATTGTTTAAGATTTCGATAGAATTACGTGTACAATACCCTATTAGAAAATGTCGGAATATACGACATTTTTAAAACATGGAATTTTAGACTCTGATTGAATAAATACATTATAAAACTTGTATCTACCAAGTTACAGAGTCATTAGAGTAGAGGATATGCCATTTTCGATTGTGAAAGATTTCGATAGAATTACGTGTACTACCCTATGAGAAAATGTCGAAATGTGCGATGGACTTAAAAGACGGAATTTTAGGCTCCGATACAATAAATACAATATAAAACTTGTATCTACCAAGTTATAGAGTCATTAGAGTAGAGAATATGTCAATTTCGATTGTTTAAGATTTCGATAGAATTACGTGTACAGTACCCTATGAGAAAATGTCGGAATATACGACGGATTTAAAACATGGAATTTTTGGCTCTGCTTGAACAAATACATTGTTAAACTTGTATCTACCAAGTTACAGAGTCATTAGAGTAGAGGATATGCCATTTTCGATTGTGTAAGATTTCGATAGAATTACGTGTACTACCCTATGAGAAAATGTCGAAATGTGCGACGAACTTAAAAGACGGAATTTTAGGCTCCGATTCAATAAATACAATATAAAACTTGTATCTACCAAGTTACAGAGTCATTAGAGTAGAGGATATGTCATTTTCGATTGTTTAAGATTTTGATAGGATTACGTGTACAGTACCCTAGGAGAGAATGTCGGAATATACGACGGATTTAAAACATGTAATTTTAGGCTCTGATTGAATAAATACATTATAAAACTTGTTTCTACCAAGTTACAGAGTCATTAGAGTAGAAGATATGCCATTTTAGATTGTTTAAGATTTCGATAGAATTACGTGTACAATAAATACCCTATCAGAAAATGTCGAAATATGCTACGGACTTAAAACACGAATTTTTAGGCCCTGATTAAATAAATACAATATAAAACTTGTATCTACCAAGTTACAGAGTCAATAGAGTAGAGGATATGCCATTTTCGATTGTTTAAGATTTCGATAGGATTACGTGTACAGTACCTTATGAGAAAATGTCGGAATATACGACGGATTTAAAACATGGAATTTTAGGCTCTGATTGAATAAATACATTCTAAAACTTGTTTCTACCAAGTTACAAAATCATTAGAGTAGAGGATATGCCATTTTGGATTTTTTAAGTTTTCGATAGAATTAAGTGTACAGTACTCTATGAGAAAATGTCGAAATGTGCGACGGACTTAAAACACAAAATTTTAGGCCCCGATTAAATAATAACAATATAAAACTTGTATCTACCAAGTTACAGAGTCATTAGAGTAGAGGATATGCCATTTTCGATTGTTTAAGGTTTCGATAGAATTACGTGTACAATACCCTATGAGAAAATGTCGGAATATACGACATATTTAAAACATGGAATTTTAGACTCTGATTGAATAAATACATTATAAAACTTGTATCTACCAAGTTACAGAGTCATTAGAGTAGAGAATATGTCAATTTCGATTGTTTAAGATTTCGATAGAATTACGTGTACAATACCCTATGTGAAAATGTCGGAATATACGACGGACTTAAAAGACGGAATTTTAGGCTCTGATTGATCAAATACATTGTTAAACTTGTATCTACCAAGTTACAGAGTCATTAGAGTCGAGGATATGCCATTTTCGATTGTTTAAGTTTTCGATAGAATTACGTGTACAGTACCCTAGGAGAGAATGTCGGAATATACGACGGATTTAAAACATGGAATTTTGGGCTCTGATTCAATAAATTCATTATAAAACTTGTATCTACCAAGTTACAGAGTAAATAGAGTAGAGGATATGCCATTTTGGATTGTTTAAGATTTCGATAGAATTACGTGTACAGTACCCTATGAGAAAATGTCGAAATATGCTACGGACTAAAAATACAAAATTGTAGGCCATGATTAAATAAATACAATATAAAATTGTATCTACCAAGTTACAGAGTCATTAGAGTAGAGGATATGCCATTTTCGATTGTTTAAGATTTCTCTAGGATTACGTGTACAGTACCCTATGAGAAAATGTCGGAATAGACGACGGATTTAAAACATGGAATTTTAGGCTCTGATTGAATAAATACATTCTAAAACTTGTTTCTACCAAGTTACAGAGTCATTAGAGTAGAGGATATGCCATTTTGGATTGTTTAAGATTTCGATATAATTAAGATACAGTACCCTATGAGAAAATGTCGAAATGTGCGACGGACTTAAAACACAAAATTTTAGGCCCCGATTAAATAAATAAAATATAAAAGCTGTATCTACCAAGTTATAGAGTCATTATAGTAGAGGATATTCCATTTTCGATTGTTTAAGATTTCGATAGAATTACGTGTACAATACCCTATGAGAAAATGTCGGAATATACGATAGATTTAAAACATGGAATTTTAGGCTCTGATTGAATAAATACATTATAAAACTTGTATCTAACAAGTTACAGAGTCATTAGAGTAGAGGATATGCCATTTTCGATTGTGTAAGATTTCGATAGAATTACGTGTACTACCCTATGAGAAAATGTCAAAATGTGCGATGGACTTAAAAGACGGAATTTTAGGCTCCGATTCAATAAATACAATATAAAACTTGTATCTACCAAGTTACAGAGTCATTAGAGTAGAGAATATGTCAATTTCGATTGTTTAAGATTTCGATAGAATTACGTGTACAGTACCCTATGAGAAAATGTCGGAATATACGACGGATTTAAAACATGGAATTTTAGGCTCTGATTGAACAAATACATTGTTAAACTTGTATCTACCAAGTTACAGAGTCATTAGAGTAGAGGATATGCCATTTTCGTTTGTTTAAGATTTCGATAGAATTACGTGTACAATACCCTAGGAGAGAATGTCGGAATATACGACGGATTTAAAACATGGAATTTTAGGCTCTGATTCAATAAATTCATTATAAAACTTGTATCTATCAAGTTACAGAGTAAATAGAGTAGAGGATATGCCATTTTGGATTGTTTAAGATTTCGATGGAATTACGTGTACAGTACCCTATGAGAAAATGTCGAAATATGCTACGGACTAAAAACACAAAATTGTAGGCCATGATTAAATAAATACAATATAAAATTGTATCTACCAAGTTACAGAGTCATTAGAGTAGAGGATATGCCATTTTCGATTGTTTAAGATTTCTATAGGATTACGTGTACAGTACCCTATGAGAAAATGTCGGAATAGACGACGGATTTAAAACATGGAATTTTAGGCTCTGATTGAATAAATACATTCTAAAACTTGTTTCTACCAAGTTACAGAGTCATTAGAGTAGAGGATATTCCATTTTGGATTGTTTAAGATTTCGATAGAATTAAGTGTACAGTACCCTATGAGAAAATGTCGAAATGTGCGACGGACTTAAAACACAAAATTTTAGGTCCCGATTAAATAAATAAAATATAAAACCTGTATCTACCAAGTTATAGAGTCATTAGAGTAGAGGATATTCCATTTTCTATTGTTTAAGATTTCGATAGAATTACGTGTACAATACCCTATGAGAAAATGTCGGAATATACGACAGATTTAAAACATGGAATTTTAGGCTCTGATTGAATAAATACATTATAAAACATGTATCTAACAAGTTACAGAGTCATTACAGTAGAGGATATGCCATTTTCGATTGTGTAAGATTTCGATAGAATTACGTGTACTACCCTATGAGAAAATGTCAAAATGTGCGATGGACTTAAAAGACGGAATTTTAGGCTCCGATTCAATAAATACAATATAAAACTTGTATCTACCAAGTTACAGAGTCATTAGAGTAGAGAATATGTCAATTTCGATTGTTTAAGATTTCGATAGAATTACGTGTACAGTACCCTATGAGAAAATGTCGGAATATACGACGGATTTAAAACATGGAATTTTAGGCTCTGATTGAACAAATACATTGTTAAACTTGTATCTACCAAGTTACAGAGTCATTAGAGTAGAGGATATGCCATTTTCGATTGTTTAAGATTTCGATAGAATTACGTGTACAGTAGGAAAGAATGTCGGAATATACGACGGATTTAAAACATGGAATTTTAGGCTCTGATTCAATAAATTCATTATAAAACTTGTATCTACCAAGTTACAGAGTAAATAGAGTAGAGGATATGCCATTTTGGATTGTTTAAGATTTCGATAGAATTACGTGTATAGTACCCTATGAGAAAATGTCGAAATATGCTACAGACTAAAAACACAAAATTGTAGGCCATGATTAAATAAATACAATATAAAATTGTATCTACCAAGTTACAGAGTCATTAGAGTAGAGGATATGCCATTTTCGATTGTTTAAGATTTCTATAGGATTACGTGTAGAGTACCCTATGAGAAAATGTCGGAATATACGACGGATTTAAAACATGGAATTTTAGGCTCTGATTGAATAAATACATTCTAAAACTTGTTTCTACCAAGTTACAGAGTCATTAGAGTAGAGGATATGACATTTTGGATTGTTTAAGTTTTCGATAGAATTAAGTGTACAGTACCCTATGAGAAAATGTCGAAATGTGCGACGGACTTAAGACACAATATTTTAGGCCCCGATTAAATAAATAAAATATAAAACTTGTATCTACCAAGTTACTGAGTTATTAGAGTAGAGGATATGCCATTTTCGATTGTGTAAGATTTCGATAGAATTACGTGTACTACCCTATGAGAAAATGTCAAAATGTGCGATGGACTTAAAAGACGGAATTTTAGGCTCCGATTCAATAAATACAATATAAAACTTGTATCTACCAAGTTACAGAGTCATTAGAGTAGAGAATATGTCAATTTCGATTGTTTAAGATTTCGATAGAATTACGTGTACAGTACCCTATGAGAAAATGTCGGAATATACGACGGATTTAAAACATGGAATTTTAGGCTCTGATTGAACAAATACATTGTTAAACTTGTATCTACCAAGTTACAGAGTCATTAGAGTAGAGGATATGCCATTTTCGATTGTTTAAGATTTCGATAGAATTACGTGTACAGTAGGAAAGAATGTCGGAATATACGACGGATTTAAAACATGGAATTTTAGGCTCTGATTCAATAAATTCATTATAAAACTTGTATCTACCAAGTTACAGAGTAAATAGAGTAGAGGATATGCCATTTTGGATTGTTTAAGATTTCGATAGAATTACGTGTATAGTACCCTATGAGAAAATGTCGAAATATGCTACGGACTAAAAACACAAAATTGTAGGCCATGATTAAATAAATACAATATAAAATTGTATCTACCAAGTTACAGAGTCATTAGAGTAGAGGATATGCCATTTTCGATTGTTTAAGATTTCTATAGGATTACGTGTAGAGTACCCTATGAGAAAATGTCGGAATATACGACGGATTTAAAACATGGAATTTTAGGCTCTGATTGAATAAATACATTCTAAAACTTGTTTCTACCAAGTTACAGAGTCATTAGAGTAGAGGATATGACATTTTGAATTGTTTAAGTTTTCGATAGAATTAAGTGTACAGTACCCTATGAGAAAATGTCGAAATGTGCGACGGACTTAAGACACAATATTTTAGGCCCCGATTAAATAAATAAAATATAAAACTTGTATCTACCAAGTTACTGAGTTATTAGAGTAGAGGATATGCCATTTTCGATTGTGTAAGATTTCGATAGAATTACGTGTACTACCCTATGAGAAAATGTCAAAATGTGCGATGGACTTAAAAGACGGAATTTTAGGCTCCGATTCAATAAATACAATATAAAACTTGTATCTACCAAGTTACAGAGTCATTAGAGTAGAGAATATGTCAATTTCGATTGTTTAAGATTTCGATAGAATTACGTGTACAGTACCCTATGAGAAAATGTCGGAATATACGACGGATTTAAAACATGGAATTTTAGGCTCTGATTGAACAAATACATTGTTAAACTTGTATCTACCAAGTTACAGAGTCATTAGAGTAGAGGATATGCCATTTTCGATTGTTTAACATTTCGATAGAATTACGTGTACAGTAGGAGAGAATGTCGGAATATACGACGGATTTAAAACATGGAATTTTAGGTTCTGATTGAATAAATAAATTCTAAAACTTGTTTCTACCAAGTTACAGAGTCATTAGAGTAGAGGATATGACATTTTGGATTGTTTAAGATTTCGATAGAATTAAGTGTACAGTACCCTATGAGAAAATGTCGAAATGTGCGACGGACTTAAAAAACAAAATTTTAGGCCCCGATTAAATAAATAAAATATAAAACTTGTATCTACCAAGTTACAGAGTTATTAGAGTAGAGGATATGCCATTTTCGATTGTGTAAGATTTCGATAGAATTACGTGTACTACCCTATCAGAAAATGTCGAAATGTGCGACGGACTTAAAAGACGGAATTTTAGGCTCCGATTTAATAGGTACAATATAAAACTTGTATCTACCAAGTTACAGAGTCATTAGAGTAGAGGATATGTCAATTTCGATTGTTTAAGATTTCGATAGAATTACGTGTACAGTACCCTATGAGAAAATGTCGGAATATACGACGGATTTAAAACATGGAATTTTAGGCTCTGATTGAACAAACACATTGTAAAACTTGTATCTACCAAGTTACAGAGTCATTAGAGTAGAGGATATGCCATTTTCGATTGTGAAAGATTTCGATAGAATTACGTGTACTACCCTATGAGAAAATGTCGAAATGTGCGACGGACATAAAAGACGGACTTTTAGGCTCCGATTCAATAAATACAATATAAAACTTGTATCTACCAAGTTACAGAGTCATTAGAGTAGAGGATATATCAATTTTGATTGTTTAAGATTTCGATAGAATTACGTGTACAGTACCCTATGAGAAAATGTCGGAATATACGACGGATTTAAAACATGGAACTTTAGGGTTTGATTGAACAAATACATTGTAAAACTTGTATCTACCAAGTTACAGAGTCATTAGAGTAGAGGATATGCCATTTTCGATTGGTTAAGATTTTGATAGAATTACGTGTACAGTACCCTAGGAGAGAATGACGGAATATACGACGGATTTAAAACATGGAATTTTAGGCTCTGATTGAATAAATACATTCTAAAACTTGTTTCTACCAAGTTACAGAGTCATTAGAGTAGAGGATATGCCATTTTGGATTGTTTAAGATTTCGATAGAATTAAGTGTACAGTACTCTATGAGAAAATGTCGAAATGTGCGACGGACTTAAAACACAAAATTTTAGGCCCCGATTAAATAAATACAATATAAAACTTGTATCTACCAAGTTACAGAGTCATTAGAGTAGAGGATATGCCATTTTCGATTGTTTAAGATTTCGATAGAATTACGTGTACAATACCCTATGAGAAAATGTCGGAATATACGACAGATTTAAAACATGGAATTTTAGGCTCTGATTGAATAAATACATTATAAAACTTGTATCTAACAAGTTACAGAGTCATTAGAGTAGAGGATATGCCATTTTCGATTGTGTAAGATTTCGATAGAATTACGTGTACTACCCTATGAGAAAATGTCAAAATGTGCGACGGACTTAAAAGACGGAATTTTAGGCTCCGATTCAATAAATACAATATAAAACTTGTATCTACCAAGTTACAGAGTCATTAGAGTAGAGAATATATCAATTTCGATTGTTTAAGATTTCGATAGAATTACGTATACAGTACCCTATGAGAAAATGTCGGAATATACGACGGAAATACCCTTATTTTTATGTAAAGGATCTAGTAGGTTGGGTAGCTTTTGCTATCTTTTTTTCCATTTGGATTTTTTATGCTCCTAATGTTTTGGGGCATCCCGACAATTATATACCTGCTAATCCGATGCCCACCCCGCCTCATATTGTGCCAGAATGGTATTTCCTACCGATCTATGCCATTCTTCGTAGTATACCTGACAAATCGGGAGGTGTAGCCGCAATAGCACCAGTTTTTATATGTCTGTTGGCTTTACCTTTTTTTAAAAGTATGTATGTACGTAGTTCAAGTTTTCGCCCGATTCACCAAGGAATATTTTGGTTGCTTTTGGCGGATCGCTTACTACTAGGTTGGATCGGATGTCAACCTGTGGAAGCACCATTTGTTACTATTGGACAAATTCCTTCTTTTCTTTTCTTCTTGTTCTTTGCCATAACGCCCATTCTGGGACGAGTTGGAAGAAGAATTCCTAATTCTTACACTGATGAGACTAATCAAACCTGATCAGTTAAAAATTATGACACCAATCATTTACGAGTGAGTATTACACCAAGAATTGACAAGCGAAGGATTCGGCGCGTCGGTGCGCTCGATTTGGATTTTTTTGTACCACACCAGAAGATCTTTTTTTTATTGGTGAGTGAGCTGTTTCTTCTACCTCCTTCTTCCTATCCGAAATCGTCTATTAGAGAATGGTCTGTTGTACTATAACAGAAAAGCGGCTCCTTGAAAGTGGGGAACTCCTTTTTCTCTTAATCTGACTTCTTCCCTGCTTATGCGACCTTTCCAAAAGAAATCGATGTAGGAATCGGGAGGAAAATCATCAGTTGTTGGCATATCGGCTGAACCGTGTTCTCCTCTGCCCGCTCTTATCTCGGCAATGCTGCATTTCTGAGTGCTCAGCAAGAGCCGGAGAAGCAAGTAGGGGTCTCGTATCGGGCGAAGGTCCCTCTGACCAAGCAAGCACGCAAACCTGCCCCCCAATTCATTCAAGAAAACACCTTCCTGGGGCTGAAGTAAATGAATTGTTCTAGCGACACTCCCTACGGTTTCTTTCCCGTAAGACGTATCTCGATGTAAGTAGCTTGTTCCATACTGACTACTCTTTTTTCTCTCCTAATGAAAGAAGGTGCTTTTTCGCAAGGATGTCTGGGAAGCTGGTGCAATGGATGGATCAAATCCATTAGTCTAGCTAGCATAAAGGGAAAGGGTGAATTCGTATCAATATCCAATATTTGAAGTTGGTGGGTAGCTCGTACAAGCTCCATTTCTTTCTCTTTTCTTCTGAGATTCCTCTTTCTAATTTCTAATAGAAGAAATCTTGTTATGTTTCTTTCTATACGCGATGAATTCTTTCAAAGATGATTGGATCTCTATTGACCCTGGGTAACCCTCTATCATCATGAATGCCCGAAATAGGTATTCAATCAAAAACGAATAAGGGAGACGGGACTACACTACAGAAAAAAAGAAATCGATCTTTTTAGCTGAATCAGAAGTTCGGGTCAAGGTCAAAGAAGACCAAGCCAAAGACTAACGAATGGAATCACTAAGAATTGCGAAAGAGAAAGAGAGCAGAACTTGACTTCTCTGCTGAGGTGTAAGCAATAGCAAGAAATCTCCAACTAAGTCGTTTAAGTGGTCCGCTGTCTAGCATCTTTCGTATCTTGTTCGTGTTCGGTTACCTTCGCTGAGGTTTTACCTCCGAAATATAGATTTCTAAATGGCTAATGCCTAGATTTTGTCTTCAAAAAAAGGCAGTCCGCCTGGCTGGCATGGCTTTGAGGTTCACTCAAGATCCTGCCTCTGGGATTCTTCATTCTATCTGCACCTGCTGCTAAAAGTCTGGAATGGACCCTCTTCGGGAGCTTTCTTCATTAAAAATGGATTCATCAGTAGCCAAATCTTGTATTACAAGACTGCTCGGGGCCTCGGAGTGGCATGTCAAATATATTCAAAGAAGGGGCGAATTGATCTGAAACGAATCTTTCATTTTCAATATTTTAAGTCTTTCCAGGCAATCAAAAATCTCTACCTTTTTGCCTATCAATGAGCACCGACTAATGGTTGGAGCTAGCCAGCTTCCCTCGAGTACTTGAAAAGTCTTTGCCCTTAGCCTTTTCTTTCCATTTCAGAAAGAAAACTGGGTAGCCCAGCCAACTAAGCCAAGGATACCTACTGGAGTCGATTGGATGAGTCTTTCTCTCCATTATCAATCCCTTTTTTTAGAAAATAGATTCATCTTTCTTTTGATTGAGGCTCACTCTCTTACCACTGTAGAAGTGGCACCTTCTTCTTTCTTTGCAGCGGATTATGTAACTCCTTAGTCTGCCCTTTCTTACAGAAGTGACTTTGCACCGCTATGACTTTCTAATTCAAAGAATCGTAGTGATAGGGAAGAAAGGTGTCCGTGGACTCTCACACTTCTCTTTCGTGCTAATTCGCTTCAACATGGAACATCAAGGAGACAGAACACAAAGGCGGACGCCCTAGTCAGTCTCTTCTCTGTCTTTACCAGAAAGATCATCCATGACTGTTACGGTCTATGAAAAAAGAATACTGAGGGAAGAGAAGAAAGGAAGCAGCTCACGATGAGTTGGAACCCACCAGACACTCTCCTCTTATCTCTTTTCCGATCTTTCTTTTAAGTCCGATGAAAAGGAAATAGGGGCTTCTCTCTATAAAGAGAAGGGGGAGAGTCCACGGACACCTTTCTTCAACCATCCACCCATCGAGGAAACCCTATCACTACGAATCTTGATCACCGTTCGTGCTCCCCACCCGGGAATCACTTCACTCACCCGGAAGAATATTGATTTAGCGTACCATCAATCGGCAACAATTCATGGAAGGTTCACCAATTTGTTAAGCATACTATTTATAACAACGAGAGTCTTAGGGATACTTGACCAACTGTAGTAGAATAATGTATTCTAACGGAATCGTTGGAAGTAAGCGCTCTTGTCGATAGTGATCCCTCGTCACTACGCTTTCATATTTTTCAATATAGTAGTAGATAAGAGCTCGTTGTCAAGAACGACTCACCATTAGGTTACCTACTAGTGAGTTTCTCGAATCTGCCAATCAATGGACAACTGATTCAATACTTTGTTGAATCTTCGCTAGCTGCCACTTTGATGAGGATTGATAGCCACTCGACGGTACTTCACTCGATTCTAAAAAAGAAGATAGTTGTACTTATTTTGACCACACATTGATTTGTCTATTCAAAAAAGAAATGAGCATTCTTATCTTTACTGAATCGACTCCGTAAAGTGGATCATTACGAATGTTACGATTCATTTGATTGTACGGTTCAATGCCTTGAGAAAACCTCCTCCTCATTTAGATATTTAGAATGACATGTTTTGGGCTGCGAATCGTCCCCTACAAGAATCGACTGAACACGGTGAAAGAACGCAGGTTTGGAACATTGGATGGTGCCGGACTACGCTTCACAAGACAAGTCTGATTCACATTCATGAAAGACAACTCTTCGAAGAATACCGATATCAAACGACGAAAGCGGAACGAAGAATTCTCAACGAAAAAAGTGCGATCTTCTTCTCGGAGAGTGACACAAAGCGTATTCTATAAGAGCATTCTGCCTTTTTCGAAGACAGAGCACTCGTGGCACACACGCTATATCCGCGAGGATTCCAAGTGTTCTAATTCATCTCGTTACAGAAGATCTCCCACACCGAACATCCAACTGCTTGTCGCATACTACTGCTATTCCGACCTACGCTTCTCATATCGCATCCTTGGTCCTTAAACGACGGTATGTTCTTTTTTCATCTGGAACAAAACGGAAGGAAGAGCCATTGGGCTAACGAACTGGCACGAAGAAAACGACATTGGAATTTTGAAAAGTCTTTGCTCTGTGAGGAGATAGAAAAGGCCGATATCACCCCGAAAAAGGGGCACTCAGACGCGAGAAGACAACCAGAAGAGAGAGAAGAAAAGAGACAGATCCTTTACTTACTTACAGGGCGAGCCCAATCACTAATCACTAAAGGCAGGGACGGGCGATATTCTTTTTAAGGCCGGCATCGCGCCGTAACCCCAAACCCCAACGGAGAGGGATTCGAGAGTTAGGGATCCTAAACCGATAAGAACCACACCAAAGCTGGCTGGACCAAGAACAGTTGATTTAGGATGGATTGGCCAAGAATAAAGACAACAGCGAAAAGAGAAATAAGGGATTGAGTAAGGACAGGTTGATCGTCAGAAGGCAGTGCTCCCAACCGAAAGGCGGGAGGGCGGGAGCTAATTAAGCACCCTTGGATTAGTCCATAACATATTATCTATGGATAGACTTTAAGAACTACTTTCGTTTAATAAGTAAAGTAAATAGCCTCTGTGTTCTCTCTTTTATTGAACTAAGTCAATAAGGTAAGATCAAGGAAGTACAGTAGATTAGCTCCATACACAGCACAGATTAAGGCTACAACTCGCTTCTTCCTGATCTTATTCCGGAAGCCTCTTGAGGAGGAAGACGTTGCCGATATTGAATTCCTTCCCATAAGGCTGTTACTGAATGAATCTGGTAACCAATGCCGCCAGAGAGGTGAGTATCGCCGCATCCCTCGCCTACGACAACTTCTTTTGCTGAACCAGTATCTGAGACTACTTCTGTCGCTTCAACGAAGGATCTACTTCAATGAAAAGAATTCTTTCACCGAGTAGTGGAACGAAATCTGTCTCTGTCTCCCGATGGGATGCTTTTTTTAAAACTTTTCATCATACTATGAATATCATAAGAGAAGAAAGCTCTTGGTCACGGATTCCCCTTTGTCTTCTGTGGTACCTTTTTTACTGGCATAGCGGGTCAGGCAAAAACAAGGTGTCCGCCTAGACTACACTTTAGGAGCAGGTTTTTGTTGCAAGCAGCTCTTGGGCATTTATTGAGGAAATAGCTTTTTCTTGTCAGCCTGATAATTGTGACTATCTAAACACGGAATTTTAAAACTTTTCCTCAAGTTTGCTTGCTCGCTATGAAGCTTGCTGTCTCGCTTTGCTTGAGTACTCACCTTAAGATGCGTTAATAAAGAAAGGCTCCTTTAGTTCTTAACCAGTCCAATCCTAATTCTTTATAATGGAGGGAATAAGTTAAGAAAGACAGTACTTCTTCCGCCTATAGCCTATTTATTACCTTGAATGTAAAAATGAAGAACATTTTCTTCATGAAGGAGATGGCAAATAAGAAAATGTTGACGGTAAGGGAGTCATTTCTGTCACTTCAAAAGCAGGAGACTTGAAGTACATTCATCATTTCTTAATGTTTCTGGTTTAGCTCATCATCTGCTTAGTCTTGGACAGCTTGTTCGAAGAGGTTACAAGCCGATTTTAAATGATAATACATGCAAACTCATTGACAAGAAGACGGGTGCTATCATGGCAAGAGTTGGAATGACTCAGAATAAAATCTTTCCTCTTCTCTTTATATTATATTTAGAAATTGATATCAGATTTGACCGCAGACTAGTCATCTTTTTATTGTATTGGGTTTCCATTTATTTGGCTCATATGCGTCTCATCTTGTAGGAGTAAACTAAACACTAAGGCGTGGAAATGTTACTCACCATGAGTATATTCAAGTAGAGAAAGGGCGAGATGTTGGGCTCAACAAAATCTCACTGTTTGAATAAAAAGTAGCCTGTGGTAATGGGGAGCAGACACTCAGTCGGGATGTGTTGTGTACCGGTTAGGCCATCGTTTTTACTTTTTTCGCATGCTTTCGTCTTACTTCATGACAATTATATTTTACGTCAGTGCCGTGGTAAGCACCTTTTTCCTACAAGACGAGCTACTGGAAATTTTTTGTAACATTCTTTTGTTGGACGGATCCGTTATCAACTATGCTATAATTGCCCTCAACCTATCGTTTATTATGCACACATATTCAAATAATGAAGAAATTTATTGACATGTAACAGGAACGCCACATTTCGAAAAATCACCCCAGTCTTCTACAATCTTCTGCTACTAAAATCTTGAAGAGTTGAATATTAAGGAAGCATATAACCAAGATATGACTAAGAACCACATGGAGCCAGCCGGAAGTATATAGGTCGTGGAACCAGATACTGCTAACCCATACAAGTGATATATAATCAACAACATCATAAGTTCTAGCCCTTTTGTGAAATGGCTTTTCGAGTACATTCTTTAATTTTCAACAAATTTATCATGCCGGACAACAAAACTATGTCCAATGGCTCTATACTTGGCTCTACGGTGCATACAAAAAAGTACGCCCATATTGGATGTCTCTTTTATTTCCCTATCAGCGGTTATGTCTCAAACCACCGGCAACAGGTTTCACTCCTTTATAGGTCGGAACTCTGGAACCTAAACCTTTAGGAGCGATCTGTTCAAAAAACAAAAATATCGTAAGAGAAGCACTTGAAAAGTTCAAAGTAATGATAACAAGATCGAAAGATCATACATAAGAGATATTTTCAAATCCGTACGCCCAAAAGTCCCGTGCCTTTCTTGGTTTGACCAACCGGTGATTTCCTACAAGTCTTTTTGAGCAAATTTTTGGGGGAGCAGAGCACTCAAAGGAAGGTATAATGAAAAATGAGAATTTTTTCACATAATAGTCAGGCTGGAAAGATGCTAGTTACTGCTTGTAATTCATTTTATTCAAAAGTACATTTCTTTTTGTGGTTATCTTATTTTTTACTGTTCCATGATTTTAAAAGGAGTCGGTATATGCTACCAAAAGACAAAGTAAGTGAAGATGCTTCTTTTCTTTGGTGTTATATTCTACGCTTGTATTACGGTATAAGGGTACTTAGACGTTTTTTTTCTTCTAAACGTAACGAGTTTTGATCCTTTATAAATCGGAACTCTATCACCTTAATCCATTCTTTTGTTGAGGGTCTTGCACTTCTTCATTCCGGCCCTCTATTTACATAACGAAGAAAGGTTGGGGAATTGGGGGCATTGCTTGGTTAAGTAAAGACTGACTACCTATAAAGATATAAAGATCCCTCACTGCACACTTTATATATATCTTTCTATATTATCGGCTGCATGCTATCGGAGAGAGAGCAATGGGAAGTTCAGTCAAATTGACCGCGCACTCAATTCAATGATAAAGCAAATAAACAAGACGAATCTTTTTTTTCTATATGCAATTTTTTGGTCAGTAGTTAGCTGCGCAACAACCAATGCATATAACGGGAATCAATCCCGGGTCCATGTGGTCTCGTGATTAGACGAAGAGATTACTTCATCATGCGCACCAAACCCAGGGTTTAGGCTCTATCTTCTATATACGCAACCGCTGAGAAACAAGGAAGATCCATGTCACACTAGAAATCAGCCGCCAAGAAAGGGCAGAGTTGCGGCGGGCTTTCTTTTTTTAGCAGGCTTTTGAACCTCTTGTCGTCATTTGACCCCTTCGGCATGAACTCTCTATTGAATCCCGGCTGATCAACCCAGCTGCAATCCATCCCGCCTTAGTGTTATTTGCAGAGCAAAGTTGATATTAGAGCTGATCTCAGAGCCTAACGGTGATTTAGCTTGTGGGAGAACTCGTATAAAAACTTTGTATCCGCGCGAGTTTTGATGTGGGTCAGTTTTCATTTAAGTAAGATTGCTTGAAAGGAATGATTAGAGTTTCGTGATACAAAGTGTGAGTTGTTGATTAACATTGGTTCCTTGGGTGCTAACTACATCAAGGCCTTTGTTGAGTGACTACTTCGGCTATGCGAGCTACATGAGATATACGAGGGAATGAGCCCTAAAGTGCAGCGGACCGCACTCAGAGAGAATTTTGGCTGAATCCTGGTTTCGGATGGCAAGATGCTTGGCCGTGCCAAATCTATGTTGTTGGCTACCTTCTTGTGGGCTAGTTGAGACTTGTCCTACTTGTTGGCTATGTTCAGCAGCTACAGAGCAATCTTTCGAGTTCGGATTAGTTGATGGCTTGGCTTAACTTGGAAAGCTTCCAGGGCACCATTAACGCGCTATGCTGCGACTGTAGCTAAAGCGAGTGCTTACCTTTCCGCTGGAACCTTCTTCCGGTTTTTGTTTACGAAAAGAAAAAAAAAGTTTGTACGATACCGTTTTCAAGCTTAAGCTTCTCGGGCAGAGTTCTTCCGCAAATCTATATATCCTCCTTCTGTCTTGTTCATAAAAAAAAGATCTGTCCGATGACTTCCCCTTCCTTTTCGTATAAAGGGAGGTAGAAATTAAATTCGGGCAGCCCCTACAAAAAAAAAGGAAAGAGTGTTGTGTGAGTACCAAGAGGTGTATACCCAAGTACAGATGCTGTGGAAGCAAGATAGCTAGTTGGTTTACCAACACTATTAAAGGCTGCTAGGTGAATCCCTAAAATCGATTCGTTCGATCAGCAAGACCTGTCTCCGCAGCATCAGGAACCATACTTCGTTTTTACCCAGAACCTGTCTCTGCAGCATTGGAACCAAGATCGGGCTTGGCATAGTTGCAGTACGAGTTTTCCGGTTTCTTTCTTTAATTAACTGAAGCTAGCCGGGATCGAGAGCTTTCTTATCATGTGGCCCTTGGAAACCCATGCATCCATTTTGCAAAAAGGAAAATAGCTATGCAACAAATCTCCTTGGTCAAGGAACCAAAGACGCATAATTGGACTTTAAAAGCCCAATTACTTACGCGACGGGGGAGTTATCCCAATCTTAGATCAAGCATTTGGAATACGTTACAAGGCATACAATCATTCTTTCCCCTAAGAGAAACTCAGTCACTCTAGAGGCCGTATGGACATAGACAGAGTCAGAGTCCTCAAGAAATATGGAAAGTCTTTCAAGGGGCATTTCTCTTCTCTAAGTCCAACTCAAAGGAGCAAGCACCTTTTTATAATGTGGATCCGACCCTTTGAGACAGGCGATGACCTTTACCAGTTGAACAAAAAGCCCAATTACTTAGGCGGGACGGGGCGAGATATCGATATACATATTCCAGCCCGATGAGCTAAACAGAATCTCTATTTCAAGAAGCGATTCAACGAAGCCACTTGAGAAAGTAGATAGAGAGAAGGGAGTGTTGATTTTACAACATTATACGATAATATTCATATAATCCTTCAGCTAAGATTGAATAGCATAATGTTGAAGCTAATTTAGAGCACACGACCCCTTTCCTTTCTCAATAAGTTCACGAAGCGAAGGCGCAGGCGGTATTGAAAATGAAATAAGCGGCGAGGGTTTGGGTTATTGTTATCTTGGCTGCCCTCACGACGCCCGCCACGACTTGGTTCCACGCCAGAAGAGGAAGATTGTCCCCGAAGCCTGGGAATGGAGGAGAAGCTCGACCTCTGGCTTTGCAAAACTACCCACGGCCTGATCCGCCCAAACACTTCTCTGTAATCAGAATATATGACAACGGGTATTGAAGACAGCAGGGCGATAGTTCGTTTAGTTGCAGAGAAAACATCAAATCTTCCAATGCATCTATCTCTCTCGGCCGGGTCGAGTTGATCCCGAGTGTCCAGGTAAGAAATAACATTCCCTAGGGAAGATCTTCCTCTATTGCCCTTTGGAGGGCTAGTAGATTCTAGTATTTCAATCTGAAGGTCGGAAATCCTATATCTTATGTCACTGAGCCCTCGTATGGAAATGCCAAAGCGAAAGAGTAGCTATCACTCGGCTTCTACGACCTTATTCTTTAACTCCTCTTCCAGGAAATGCAATTGAAGAAAGAGATTCCACGTCGAGGGAAGATAGATAGTTGAGGTTAGTCCCCAAGCTAAGGGTTGATTGCAAATCCTATCTTAGAATAGTCTTTCCGGGCATGGAAAGCTGTCTGTTATCCTAAAGCTGAAGAATTAAAAAAGTGAGTGGAACAGAGCAGCTCTTACTAAGACCATTTGGGAAATTCTAACTGAAAAGCCACTCTGTAGGTTCACTGGTTACAGCTAATAGGCTTTTCTTAGTTTGTTTTGGGGGAGTAACCCACGAGACTAGCAGGATTTGGTCTAATTTGCTGAAGCTCAGAAGAGTTAGACTTGGCTTATACGGGCGGACATGTTGTATGGAGATGAGTGTATGGGAGTTCCGATAGAGGGTGGGAGTTTAGAGATGAGAAGACGTGTATCTATCCGTACGAAGCCAGGGATGCGTCTGCCCTTGCAAGTGCAGGTGGGTATGAAACGCCCCGTGGTTCCGTTTCTCCGATCTTTTCACCCTTGCTATTCCCGGAAGGACAAAGAAAAAAACCTCGAATAGGAAGAAGATGCTGCTTGAGATAAAGCAATAAGTAAAAAAAGCATAACCAAAGAAAAGGCCCCCTTATTAGTAAGGTTGCTTGCTTGTCACACAGATCCTACATAAGCGCTGCTAGGAGTTAGCACGAATCAACTGTGGGGACTTGCCTAAACTGGATTGAATCAATAGAATATTCAACATATGGCACTGCTTCAAAGGCCTTAACATACCACTTAGCTCAAGCCAGTCTAAGTGATTGGCTGAATACCGAGAATAGAGTCTCCTCTTGGGCTTTTCTCCCCAGTGGGGTACTACACATTGTTGTTGAAAGCATTCCACGAGCAAAACAAAAAATTGGGGTTTTTATGCAAAAATGCACTTTTGAGATGAGATGGCACTCCGCCCTAAAAAGGAGTGAGCTTTCAAAGGTCTTTTATCAATTCTTTTTTTTATAATTTGATGTCCCACACGGATCAAGAGAATTAGCCATCCAAGAACACAGCATAGAATTAACAACGTCCCAAGAATCCATTAGAGAATGGGTGGTCAGATTTGTCTGTCACAAAACAGTCTGGGGCTTCTAAAATGTCTTATTACACTAACTTCTTGGGCATGTGGTAGGACTTATCGACTTTGTCCCCTTTGGAAGCTTTTGATTGTGAAGGGGGAGCAAAGGTGGCTTCTTGGTTTGACAACCTGAAGACTTATCCATTTTAATGGGACTTGATTTGTGATTACTATAATGTTTTACGCTCCCATTAATATGGAGCCCCATTTTGATAGAAGAAATGCTATGGTTCTTGTTGCCGGATACGCGGGTACTGGTTCTCGAACGAACGGAGCAGGATTAGTCTTTCTTCCTTGTGTTAGAATTTCTTTCCATATACAAAGAAGTAGGTTATAAAGAAATCATTTTCAACTTGGCTGTAACATAAAAATTTTTTGAGTATGAACTTCCATCGTCGCTGACGCTTTTCGTAGCTCATCCCGTTAACTTACAGACCATCTTAATTCTCTCTCTTTTTTAGAGACATTGCAGGCGAGAACTCTTCTTGAAAGAGAAGAGGGATAGGAGAATTCTCGAAGGAGAGAGAAGAGCAAGATGCCAGATATGCCCAAGTTATGTACGGGGTCGAGGGAGGAGTACGAGAGAAAGACTAAGGCAGGAGGGAACGCGTAACTAGAGTAGCAGAGCGATTGAAAAGAGCTACATACGCAGGAGTGAGAACTAGAGCTAGGTAGGCTTGCTTCGCGTATATTGCTTATAGCGCATAGTAGGCTACACAAGCTAGGTTAGCGGGGGAGAGGAAGACTTTTAGCGAGTCAAGAAAAAAAGTGAAATACCTGTAACGAGTGTGAAAGTAAGGAGAGCGGGTTAGCCAGTAGTTCTGGATTTCCGAGTTATAGAGGAGTTGGGAACCTGGAAAAAGAGGGAGAGAAGCGACCGACTAAAGGAGCTATCCGAAGGAAAGGATCGACTCGCTTTCATAAAAAAAATTTTGAATAAACGAGTAGAGCTAGAGTGACAGAGCGATAACTAGAGAGGCTAGGGTTAGGTGGGAAGAGCTCGTACATAGTAAGGTGTGGAGAGCCGAAATTGAAAGACTTTTTTTTTTTCCGATTTATGAATAAGACGGAAAAGGACACAGAAATGCAAAGAGGGTCCGGTCCTTATTAAAGGAAGTTCCTTTAGGGTCAGATCTTCCAATTAAGGCTTTAAACAAAAAAGGAAAAGCGTTTAGTTTTAGGCGGCAAGTTTCTCTAGTAGTACCCCTAGCCTAAACACTCCGTATCCTCCGCTATAGGAAGAAAAGAAGAGTGGTCTCCGCTTATTCTCCTTCTTGGTAGCCTTCCGGCCGTAGGAAGGTAGTTGATAGGACTCCCATGGGGGCTCAAACCTACGATTAGTCGAGGCCGGCTATTAGTCTTATAACTTCTAGGGTTTTAGTCTGACTACTACTAAAAAACGAAAGCCACGGAGCGCTTTCCTCACCTTTTGAATAGAAAAAGTAGGGCTAGGAAACTTGTTGTAGGCGGATCGAATACCCGCACCCGAGTCCAATTCTTCTGGGGATCCCTATTGAGGAACAAAAAACCCTAATGAAAGATCTCTCCCCATTAGTAAGAGGTAATCATTTTCAAGCCACAAGAAGGGATCTCCTGCTGCTACGCCCCTGGCCTATTAGTAAACTAACATTTCTTCTCTTCCAATAGCTCCAGTTCAGTCCTTCTCTGATTCATAGGGGGGCCCGCTGGTCATTAATAGGGCTTCTTCTTTTTCTATCAATTAGTAAAAGCTTTCCCTAATCGAAATAGGGGATTTTCTGCTGTTCCTCTTGTTTTCCTATTTTGACTCGGTTAGGTCAAGGAGTTTCCTTTCTTCTGGTTCTTGGCCTAAGCCCGGGCGTAACTGGAGAGTCACTTAGATGATTCTTCCTATCTTCCCTTGGTCTTGAACCCGACATAGGGAGAAAAGGGTCCCCCTCCTAATTCCGGCTAGTCAAAGCTCTGATTCACCGCTATGACTATTTAAAATCTCGTCAGTGAAGTCCAACCCGAATACGATGTGAATTTGATGTTTTTGGCTGATAGCTCAAACTCTTGCTTTCCCCTATAAATCGAATTTTTTTTATGTCTCCTCACTCCCTTCCATTCAGCTCTCTAACTAAAGGACTTAATATCCTTATAGTCCTTAAGCAGAGGAAAAAGGCATAGCTTCATTGAATCCTGTGGGACTACGATTTCCTCCTTCACTAGTATAGTACTGGTACTCTATTGGCATTTTATTACTAGGCCCTACCCTATCCCTAGTTCAAGGACTAAGTGATTAAAATATCTACCTTTCTACCTTTAGCACCTAAGCGAGTGCTAATGCTAATACCAACCTTTAAGAACGTCGTGATTAAGATAACTGCCTTTTGAAAGTAAGTCTTTGGGTACTACCCGCCTTTCTCAACTAAGTTGATATAGGACCGCCCTTTCTAAGCCCGCTTCTGCAGAACTCTTGGGACTAAGATTCCATACGTAGTACAGTCAATCAGAGGATTAGACTATGTATGGATGTAGCTTACCCGAGATAGGTAGAGGAAGAGGAGGCAAGAACTTGCTCAGCATGTGACTTCTACGGCAATCCCATGTCTTCAGGCAAGGTAGCGTTAGCTATCCTAGGTTGTGAATGGAAGCTAAAAAAGGTATGAACTCTATGGAAGAACCGATGTAAGATAGACAGACCAATGAATAAGATAGAAAAAGTACATTTCAGTAGTCCACCCCCTCTTCTCTTAGAAAAGCAGGACTCTGTCTTAGGCAGACGAAGAAGGAAAGGCGATTCCATCCCGATCTCTGTTCCCGATTCAGTTTGAGTCATGGTAGAAACCATAGACGAGAAAAGCAGCGAGTCCCTTTCTTATTAGATAAGGTTGCTTACTTGGAGATTGGTGAATCAGGACTTCGATCTGAAGCTGGACGGAGTGAGCCCTTAACGTATTCAAAGAGAGCGATCGGCCAGCCAAGTTGGAAGATTTTCTATGAATAGGGAAGATAGACTTGCTTCAGTGATACCCTCGCTTATGAGATGGAGGTTCCGTTTGATAAAAAAGGAATTGGAATTTGAATTGGACACTAACTGAAACTGAATCTTTCCTGAGTGAATAACTGGTTGGGTCTTTTATGCCCTAAGATTTTTGTTGACTGGGTCATTTTGAGTACGTGTTGAAGGGGCAAGGTGTTTTATGTACTTTCTATATTCTTATGCTTATTATGCTTATGCGCGCTTAATGGCACTTTTTTTTATTTTGATGTATGCGATTGATAAAATCATAGCTTAACGAACTTGGTTATGTGCTACCTGGAAGATTTGTGAAACAAGAAAAAAGGCGAATCAAAACGCTACGAGATTGATTCATCGAGAATGGCTCCCGCTAATCCTTTCTCTTTTTCCGTGGATGATGCTTCTTCATTTCTCCGTTGATGGATCGTTGACGGTACTGCTTGCTTGCTGACTACTCAAACGGCTCGAAAGCCCCATTTCACTAATAAAAAAAAGTAATAACATAAATCCTCATCACCAAAACGCATAGAATGCTTTCAAACTATCTTAACTGATCTGATTGTGACTTGCTTTCAAAAATCAAAACAGGATAACTCAAAGGCTTTCCAACCTTTTAACTTCAAAGGTAAATAAACTATTACTTACCTTAAATGGATGCACCCTATGGAAAGCACCTATTCTCTTGCGCTCGTATGGAACCTCGCAGAATACAATCCACATTTTCTAGCCCTAGCTCTTCTTTCCCCTGTTTCTTTAAAAGCAGCTAGATTAGAATCCCTTTACTCTGCAGGCTTGAAAAAAGATTGCCATTAGCTCGCTGCTTGCCTAAGATAAGAGACCACCTGCGAGGAAACAACTGGCCTGGACCGACATGAAACGAAAGAAGTAAGAATAGCCTGGGCTTGGAGATGAACATCTTAAGTTTTTGATTCAAAATAGGCAATTTCCTGCTCTTCTGTACTTCACTTCTGGTAAGTCTCATCGGTCTTATGGAAATCTCAGGCATACTAAAAATAGATTCTTTGACCGGCTTTGGTCGAGCAACCGCTACTTTTCTTGAACGGCCACAGCCTACATAACTTTTATCCCTCTTTTCAAGGAAGCGAGTTGACTCTTCCGGGAGAATGCCGCTTCCACGTCCTTCCCTGTCTCACTGAGCCTCCTAAACCAAGTACAGTTGCGGACTACCCGCTAAGCGCTTTACCATGAGCGAGGGTCGAAGCGCCATTGATGAGGGACCATGTGAATTCAGTCCTTTCTTGAGCAGAATGAGTGTGACAAGTAATAAAGCCTCACATCCTCGTCATATACTTAAGAGATCGGGCATGGAATAGTCATAGTCCGCTGTGGTATATCCCTTCGCCTTCGACTTGAAAGAAGCCAACACCCTTAGGTTCTGGGTTATGGTTTTGGTTCTTGTGCCACTGCCTCGAATTCTTCTTATTCCGAAACTCTCAATTACATCGAGCCTCCTCGAACTAGCTTGAACAGTGCTTTACGAAAGAAGTTTACGCCTGAGAGATAGAACCAGGTTGGGAAATAGCTTTCTTCTCACCTCCGGAATAACAAAAAAGCAGGTGCTTGACTTCTCCAATCACATGTGTTATTAAGCATATTCAAATGAAACCTCTTTGCCCAACAAAACCCGCTTTCTCCCCTTAAGGGAAGTAAGGTCATTTTTTTGATAGTTCTATTAGTTAGCCTGCGAGTAGGAATTCTTCTTCTTTACCTATGATGATATTGTCCGGTCGTAGAATAGTATTTGGTAATTAGGAGCTGGGCCCCTGGAGCGGGGGAAGGTGCTCTTTATGATTACAATTAGTTCCTTTCTTTTTTATCCTTCTTAGGCAGTCGCCATCACAATCGAAGTTCAGTTCCTCCTTCTCTAAATAAGAATCTGACTAGGAACCGTCAGTCTTCACTTGAAAACCATAAGACATGGGAGAGGGAGTGACTCTTCCAGACACTGGATTTCCTCACAATGATTCCTTTTTCTTAGTTTATAAAGTCACAGGCCCTGAAAGGCAATGAAATTCTTTTCACGCTTCTGCGCATTGATTGGATGAAAAAAGGGTATCTTACGAGCGCTATATAATTCACTAGAACGTCCTGTCTCGGGGTCACAACGATGCAGAAGAACTTCTATTCTAAATACGCTATTTCGCGCTTAGCGAGGCTAGGCTGGTCATTCCCATCCCTAAAATAATGATTCAATCCCACACACACCTATTGGAATCTTCGTGTTGGACACGACGAACCACGCGGAATAAAGGAAAGCGGGAACTGAACTGAGAACGTTTCGCTGTGAGTCTCCGAACAGCCCGACCCACATCGCTTCTCTAGATTAGTGTACTTCCTAAGGTTGGGCACTTGGCTGAGCCTCTCTCCCCCTTTTTAGCCAACACCATCAACCTCCAGTTTCACCTTGAATTGGTCAAAGCCAAAAATGGAATGAAGAGGCAGTAGGAGATAGATCCATTCCTTCCATTACGACTGGGGCCTTCTTTTAAAAATCTAGTAAGGGGGGGGGGCGGATCAACACCATTTCTTCCTGTTGCCCATTATCAAGATTCATCTTTGATAGGTAGGCCCTAAAGACAATCGATATAGTAGAATTGGAAATCAGCATCCATCATTCCTACCTGCAAGATGGGAGGGGAGGGGAAGGGAGTAGTTGATTCGTTCCAATTCATTGGTTTAAATCCGGTATAAATATCATAATATGACGGGATCGCCGTCTTGACAAACATGAATAGAAAAAGTGCTTTTGTTTTTAATGGTAACAATTTAAATGGTTTTTTTTCCTCGAGCCGAGAAGTGACGAAAAGTTTTCCATTTCTAATGGATTGGGCTTACTGCAAGAATATGAATGACTCGCTATTCACTCGCGGTGGGTCATAATCATAAGATTCTATAGGAGAGATGGCCGAGTGGTTCAAGGCGTAGCATTGGAACTGCTATGTAGGCTTTTGTTTACCGAGGGTTCGAATCCCTCTCTTTCCGTATCCCTATCAACACCTAATTCACCAACGTTACCGACCTCAATGTATCAAATAACAATGGAAAGGTCCATTTTGAATTTCCGATCTTTCTATTTGACCCAGTTCATCTCTTTGTTTCGTGTGTTCCGGGGGGGAATTCGATCTCTTCAATCTCGGGGTACCGCCTCCTCATTTCATAGGTTCTTTTTAGAATCCCTATTTTGTGGTGATAAAGAATACATGCAGATTGAAAGTCTTGATCTAAACAGACATAAAATGAACAGCTCTATGAGGCCAAATTCCGAGTCAAAAGTTTTTAATAAGTAACGAGAAGCTCTCAAGAGTTTCGATCATCAACAACGGAAAAGTCGTAGCGCGTTTAGCACTCAGTGCCAGCAAGACCTTGCATGCGTGGAGCTGTAAAATGGTCAGACACTGACATCGATTCCTGAGGAATTGGTCAGGAAGAACAAACAGGTGAAATAGTTGTTACATGGGTTGAGCTTTCAGAGTTTAGGTACAGGCCCATAGATAGGAATAGGGTGGAGGTTCATTTGATTCGCGCTTGATTACAAGAAGCTCAAAAAAGAAGGCCAAGGAAAGAGGCGAAACTCCACTAGAAAGGGGAAGAGTGCCCACTCGACCGACTATCATGAACGAAGTGAGGGAAGGAGTTCGGATTAGATCCCTTAGGAGATAGACGGAAGGTATTAAGAAATAGAATAAGGTCTTTGACGATCCAGTATTAGCTAGCAAGTGTATGGACTCATACTTTGATGACTCCCTAGTGGCCAGAGAAACCTTAGCTTCACCCTTGGACGTATCATCTACTCTCTCTAGCTCTCGACTTGACTAGAACATTTCTTTCGCTCTTTTGCCTTAGGGGCCTCAAGAACCGGAATGGATATCACATATGCCCTTCTCTTTGATCCATAGCTAACAACTCACCGTACCAAGCGCGGCAGCCTCGCCCCCTCGGGAACGAAATCCTACCCTCTGGATATGTTAGCCAAACAGCCCAGATGGGACGAGACTAGTCCGATCAACAGATACTAAATGATACCTCCTATAAAGTATTCTAATGACTCCCATACCAAGGGAAGAAGTGCTCTCTATAGCCTTTATCTACTATGTGTTAAGAAAGTTTGGGCAAAATGGATATAAGCAGCAGTGGAATCCAGCGGCAGGATAGACACGAAAGCGGGATTCCATTACTTATACTTATTAAAGTGATGGGATGCAAAACAAGAAAAAAAGAGGATCTTACTTCGCTCATGCACCGTCTTTTAACCCCCCTACCGCCGGTAAAGCTATTCCCTTTTTCCAGGTTTGAGTGTGAGTTCCAGCCTATACATATCACTAGTAGCCTATTGAAGAGATTTCAAGTGACCCGAGCTAGCCTAAGAAAGATGGCAGACTCTAAATAACTTTTCAATCTCTCTTCTCCCTACTCCCTTCAGTCAGATATGTTCCCGTGCCCTTCTCCCAAGAGTGGCATTCCTTTACCAAAAGTCCCTTTCCTTTTTTTGCCCTGCGTTTGAGATCCCTCTTCCTTGACGGTCGAGTTATTGAAGACCTCTTATGAAGGAAGTTTGAAAACATTCACTTAAGTAGGTGAAGAAAACCTAACAGCCAGTGCTAATTCATTGCCTTCTCTATGTCTGCCAAGCCAGAGGAAGTTGGAGAGCAAGCAAGTCTACCAGGGAATCAATTAGAGTTGCAGAAAGCGGTGAGATAAAGCTATTTATTCATAGCAGGTTCTGGGGCAAAAGCATCTTCCCCTTTACCTGTATTAGCTTATTACATTCGTTTTTCTATTCAAAATATATACCTTCGATAGAGCTGTAGTTCTCTTTGCTGTCGATTCAGCCGAGGGAATAGTTAGGTTCCACTTTTTTTGCGTAGAAAGTCCCAGTGCCAGTTTTTTCCTTGCATTTTTAAAAAAGTGCTTCGATTTAGAAAGAGCTAGGAATCTCCAGACCAGTTCCAGCCTCTTTCATTGCTTATGCCTTTCCTAGGGTTTAAGTGGAGGTTCTAGTCGTTCTGGCTTCCATTCCTATTCTGCCTTCAAGCGAGTTGCAGTCTTAAGGCCAGTTTACTTGTCAAGGCAGGCCAGTGATAGGAGTATCTCACAAGCCAGCAAAAGTACCTTTTTCGTTCCATAGTTGGAGTAGTTTATAAGGCAAAAGCAAAGGATAGGGATTTTCTTTACTCTACTTAAAAGTTTAGAGATTTTCTTACTCGACCCGACCAATAGGTGGCACAGGATCTCCGTAGCCAGCATTAAAGTCAAAGAAAGAAAAAAAAATGGTAGGGTCAGCCCTTTCTTTAGAGAATGCCAAGCTAATCACTCGTCAAGAAGGAGCGGGTTTTTTCCTTTTTCCTTTCTGGGACGGCCCCCTCTTCAGTCAGTCCGTTTTCTCTAGTTCGGAAAGATATCCAGTTGCCAAAAAAGCTAGGGAAAAGGCTACGTCTTTTCAAGGCAGGCAAGCGAGTTCTGTACACCTGAACGGTGATCCTCTTCGCTCGCGATCGTACCAATAGAGTATAAAGAGTTAACCCTTTCTTATCTACGACAAGCCAACCAAAGGGCATGCTCCTTGTACAACCAAGCGAAGAGCTAGTGAGGGCCGGAATGGAATATCGTATGTAGTATAGAATCAGATCTGAAGCTCTTTACTAGGATTGGAACAAGCGAGGAACGAGTGACCACAAGTTCAGCTTAAGCGCTCGACATGCAGTTAGCTCAAAACATGTTCATCATGTGGCCGAGCGAAGCGCACCTGTGTGAAGCAGCCTAGCATCACTTTAGATAGGAGCAGAATGGATGACTTACATCTGAAAGTAAGTTCTCCGGATCGATATATCGTACGACGTAATGGAGATCTTGATCTAGATCCGATGGTTCGCAGAATTCGGGACCTAAGGATGTTCGGTTCGTTACATGAATGGTTCGCGCTTATCTACTTCCACTTATCTACAACCTGATCTACGACCACCCTCGTCTCCCCCTTTTCGGGGCGGCAATCACAAGCAAGTGATTGAATGAGCGGGGGACCCCGAAAGCACATGCAAGATAAGCAAGTGTTTCAGAAGACGGTTTTCAAATGGGTCCGGTCAAAAGTCTAAAAAAAAAAAAGAAGCTGGAACTAATCAAGATCAATAGGAAGAGGTTCGGAACGAAGAATCGATTAACAAAGTTCATGCCACGACGATCTAGATGGAAGGGCAGTTTTGTTGATGCATTCTTGTTGAGAAAGTCTTTTTGATTCTCCAACTCCGGATGAGTTTGAGGCCTTCGGCGCCCTTTTTGAAGACTTTTTGTTGTGCCCTTATCTCTAAAGGGGGGGTGGCGGGTATTGTATAGTAGGGGTGCGCCGGACCGCCGACGAATAATAGGTACCCTCACCCCAGGCAGAGTGAGTGAGCCGTGTAATAGGCGACCATTTCGCGCGGTTCGGGGGGCACTTGAGTCAGCCGCCGGCGCCCGACAGCGTCTTGACCCCTATCCAATTTTTGGGCCAATTCCCTCTTTGTACTACCAAAAAATGAGATTCTTGCCGAATCCGAGTTTGCTGCTCCAACCATTACCAAACTAATACCTATTCTGTTTAGTACTTCAGGTGCTTCTGTTGCGTATAATGTAAATCCCGTAGCGGATCAATTCCAACGAGCCTTTCAAACTAGTACTTTTTGTAATCGACTCTATAGCTTCTTCAATAAATGCTGGTTCTTCGATCAAGTTTTGAATGACTTTCTAGTCAGATCGTTCTTGCGTTTCGGATATGAAGTCTCATTCGAAGCTTTAGACAAAGGCGCTATTGAGATATTGGGCCCTTATGGTATCTCGTACACATTCCGACGATTGGCCGAGCGAATAAGTCAACTTCAAAATTATACCTCTCAAGATTATAAAAAAATGGAATCATACTCAGTTAGAGTCTTCGACTCTAAAGAGAGGAGGCGTCGTAGTGTCACACTGACGTTCCCCTCTAATGTGCGGGATAAGAAGAAAAGTAGGGTCTCCACAGCTGTGAACTTTATTCATCAAAAGGATGCACAAATAGCTATGTATGTGGCACATGAAGTGAACGATTTTATGACTAATAGAAAAATACCTCTTTACACAGTCCACGACAACTTCATATCAAACATCGTCAATTATGACATCATAACCAATTTCTACCTGCTTGCCTTTCGAGATATGGAGCCCCCACTGGCTCTCATAAACCAGTTTTTGTATATGAATTTGATCGAGCCGGAATTAGACAATGTCTATAAAGAAAAGTATAGTTCTTTTTGTCCGGGGTATTTTGATAATAGGATAATACCCGATCATGTGATCGATGATTTTTTATGTACTACACCCCTGTCCGAGGCTAAGAACAAAGCTGGTTGGAAGAAAATCACAGATCAGCTCAAAAAGAAATACAATCTCTATTGTAAGTCTGTCTGCGGACCGAAAACGACATTTCCTGAGCACAAGGCAAGGTGGGAAAGTTTCCGTTCGAAAATCAAAGGTAGGAATTGTATACATCATTAAATGATTAATATGGTAAGGCATAATGTTAAGTACACAACAGCCTGTAGGCAAGGAGAAGTCGCTGTTTTATTGAATCGATATGAGTCGGTAGTCATGAGTAAAAACCTGTTAATCCCGCACCCCAGGTTACTCATTCCGTCTCTGGAGTATAGAGAAGCTATGTCGCTCGTAGAGCAAGAAATCCTTGCTGTTAGTGTGATGGATCTCTTAGTATGCTATATTTATCCAGTTTTAAAGGGTTACGCTAAAGCGAATATATTCTTCTATTTGAAAAAGGGGGAAGATGATGAAATAGCAAAACCACTAAATAAGAAGTCTATCCCCTTAACCTTTGAAAATGGAACGGCAATTCCTAAGTGTGATATATATAGTCATATATCTCGTAGTATAAACCAATTACTAGATATTTATGATGGATTTTATGTAATTCGAATTGCTATTCGAGCCTATTATCAAGAGGATATCGCAGGGCGCCCTCCTCATTTAAAAGATGAGTTGGTTTCGGAGGTTCTCTCCGAATGCCTTATGCCATCTTCTGGAGAAATCGATGTTCCGAATTTGCCTGTTAAAAGGCTTCGATCTACTAATCGAGAGTATTCTCGAAATATCACAATTCCTAGGAAATCTCGTAAGACTGTCTTAAGTCCATTCTTGGTGGCCGATACCGAGACTCTATTTATTGGTAATACTCATGTACCCTATGCGATAGGTGTCATGATGGTTCTTCCCGGTGAGGAGCTTCTGGTTGATAGGATCTATACCTACTTCATTGATGAATACTCTACCAGAATCTTTCCAAGCTTTGGAGAAGCTAGTACCCAAATGCTAGTCTCTTTTATCTTTAGGATTGAGAATATTTGTAGACAAAATATCAATGTGAAAACAATCTATTTCCACAACTTAGGTCGATTCGATGGAATTTTTATACTGAAGCACCTTGCTTTATATCATCCTAATTACACTGTCAAACCCCTTATGAGAGACAATAGACTCTACGAGATCGCTGTCTATTCTGAAAAGAAGAGGCATTTATTTTCCTTCAGAGACTCCCTCCATCTACTCCCCGGCAAACTCGATTCCCTTGCTAAGAATCTATGCCCAGAGTTAGGTTGTAAAGGTTCTATTTCCTATGAGTCTGTAAGACTTGAAACTCTGAGTTCTATGAAAGAAGAGTTGATAGACTATATGGAGCAGGATATTCGGCTGCTTGGTGGTATTATGAAAAGATTCCAGGCCTTATATTATAAATCCTACCAGGCTGACATTGTAAAGAAGCTAACAACAGCATCACTGGCTCTAAGTCTCTTTCGTGAGAGATATTACGATATAGAAAAGCATCGTATCCACATCCCTAATCAGAATGAGGATACTTTTATTAGGCGTGGATACTACGGTGGGCATACCGACGCATACACTCCCTATGGTGAAAACTTGTACTATTATGATGTTAACTCACTCTATCCTTTTATTATGAAGGAATACCAAATGCCTGGGGGTACACCAGTCTGGCATTCCAATTTAGAATCTATGGAATTAGATAGCATCTTTGGGTTCATTGAAGTATATGTTGAATGCCCTAAGAGTATAAAGAAACCCTTTCTTCCCTATCGAAATAGTAAGGATGGCACTCTTCTCTTTCCAACTGGCGCTTTTGTTGGGGTTTACTATAGTGAGGAGCTAAAGTATGCAAGAGACATAGGCTATACTATAATACCCATTTGTGGATACCTCTTCGATAAGATGGAAAGCCCATTCAAGGGTTACGTTAACACTCTCTTTGAAAGTAGATCCAATGCGAAAAAGATGGGAAATGACGCCCTTTCATATGTCTATAAATTACTAATGAACTCATTATATGGTAGATTTGGAATCAATCCTCAAAGTACAAAAACCGAGATGTGCGATCAATCTAGACGTGACAGTCTGTTTAGACGCGCAGAGTTCATTGGGGAGGTCTTTCTTAGAGAGGATCTATACATGGTCTCTTATCTTACCAATCCGGGTAAGGGCCCTTCCCATTGGGAACCCCCGAAGAACTCAGCCGTCCAACTAGCCGCTGCGATCACTGCCTGCGCTAGGATCTATATGTACAAGTATATATCAAGAGATGACTGCTTCTATACAGACACAGACTCTATTGTTCTTGGTAATCCACTTCCTCCGGAAGATGTTTCTTCATTTGTATTAGGTAAGTTCAAGTTAGAAGATAAAGTCATAAAGGGATACTTTTTAGCACCTAAATGCTATTGCTATGCCACAGAGGAGTCTGAAGGCAATAAGAAGGTCTTAAGGTACAAGGGAGTGGGTAGAAGTGTTATCACTTCTGAATGGTTTGAAGAGCAGTACGCCAACCCCTCCCGATCTCTGACGGAGAAGGTGACTTCTTATTTTCGACCCGATTGGAAAGAACTTGAGGTTATAAAGAAAGAGGGGACTATCACTCTTAGAACAGTCATTAACAACAAGAGGATGTCCATATTGGATGAAAATGAGAAATGGGTAGGTACAGATCCACTTGATATCAATGATTTGTCATGTCTAAATTACATTGGAACGAAACTCTTTTTGAGTTTAAAAAGGAAAAATGAGACTTTACAAAACGAGAATAGTGCTCTATCTATGAAATTACTGAAGCTGGAACAGGAAAGAGGTAGAATACTCACGCGGGAAGTAGAATCACGAAAGAAACCCCTTCCATTAGAAGAGAAGAAGACATTAGAGGAGAAAGACGAGACAACCGATGTAGAGAAGTCAGATCAACCAGATAACCCTGAGAACCCCCATATAGTAGAGAAGCCTGACCCACCTGAGAACGCAGAGAAGCCTAATAAGCCTGATCCACCTGACATCGAAAGATGAAAACAAGAATCAGAAAATACGAAACAAACTAGAACCCACAATTCCTTAGCACAAGCGCTAAGCGAAGCGCGTGACTAACGTAGCGAAAGCAGGTGCTTGAGTGAGTGATAGGGAACCGGTCTATTACGCTAAGAGAGCTCTTTGAAACAGACAGTGAAAGTGCTATCGTTTCACGTAGCGAAAGCATGTGCTTGAGTGAGTGATAGGGCGCTGAGAGAGCTCGAGCTCTCGTTTCACGTAGCGAAAGCAGATGCTTGAGTGAGTGATAGGGCGTTTGCTAAGCGATAATCATTCCTGCTTCCTAAAGCTATGCGAAAGTAAACGTAGCGAAAGCGGGTGCTTGAGTGAGTGTGATAATAAGACAAGCGCTAAGCGAGAACCCATACCTTAGGAAACCTAATGACAGATATAGTTATTACCCTCATCGTCACATACCCGGGCGCAAATGCTCTGGAGGACGAGAAGGTAGAATGGGACAAGTCCAACCTTATCGAAAGCACGATAACAGACGCCAAAGATGACATAGTCATTCTTTTTGTCAACGATTCCTTTCCCTCGTCCCTCAAAGAGTAGAGGAGGACAACATCAAACCCAAACGAGAAAGACGCTTTCCTTGACCTTGTCGAATAGTCGACGTTTTACAACTCCGAGAGAGACTGCGCTGCAGGAACTGGGGTTCCACTTTCGATCAGATTCCATAGGGTTGGAAATCCATAGAACATTGGGAGAAGGTTCGGAAGGCCGGAGCATCTCGCACGGGAACTAGTGAGTAGCACAAACCCCGTCTTCGGGATCCCACGACGAAGATCTAGGGGGTGTGAGAATGAAATTAGACCGAGGGAAGAAAGCGAAGACTTCCAAGGGAGAGCTAAGGACGAGAGACTCAATGTTCGGCTCTTTCATAAGGGGGCTATTCCTGTTTTAGTCAATCGGAAAGAGGCAAAAGGACGCTGTCAATACTGCCTCACTCGTTACTCCTTGCTTAATCTATATGTACTGACTTGATAGTGATATCATATTCTATTAGTGTAATAGTATAATACGAACGAACGCATGTGGGGCAAGATTCTTTAGCGATCTCTAGTAGTACATTTCATTCTAAATTTCTCAATAAAGGTAAGAAAATGCATGGGTGGTATAAATTAGACAATCAAAGCCGAATGTCCACAGGAATGACTAGGCCAGAGAAGCGCGGGAGAGGAGTGAAAACCACTCGACCGTTAGGGAGGAACAGATTGGCAGCTGGAACAACAACAGTAGCAGCTCTTCCTGCTTGTTCTCTGGTCCCGTAGGAGCTCCCGCCCGTTCCCTATTCCATTAAAGAATGAATGGGAATGGATTGTGATTGACGTAGCCTTCTTTCCTCAATTGACTTCTTTCTTACGTGATGTAATCACCTCTCTTTCGTATGTTGATCTGTAATTGGTTTTCTCGTCTATCTAGGGTCGGTAGGAGCTTTGCCTTGAATCCCCTTTTGAAGTCCTCAAGCTAGGCTCCATCTCAGGCGATGGGCGATATCTCGACGGAAGGAAGCCGAGTTTAGCCTTTCAATTCCTACTTTAAGAGACCGAAAAGGTGAAGAGTATACAAAGGAACTAGACCCAATCCCATCCTTATGGTAAACAGGTCAAAAAGGACACTGAGCTCCCTATTCTATTATTCAAGTTGGCTCAATACTAAAGTATCGGGTAGCCTTCTATATAGAAATCGAATTTTCATTCGGAACTAGGGGAGAGGGAAAGAAGGAAGCAAGCGTTCCAAGCGAAGCAAAGGACCTGACCCAGCCGATCCTGATGCTGAATTCGAACAGAATGACGGGAAAAGAAGGGATAAGGACAGAGAATAACGAATGAGATTGTAGCTTTCACGTGGCAATCGAGCTGACAAGGTATGCATGTAAATGGCGGGATGCTAAGTACTTAGGTTGCTTTCTCTTCTATCGGGCGTAGGTCCCCTGGAAAGAAGTTCTTTCTCGTCTTGAGTTGAGCTTGCTATTGCCCACACAGTCTTGAACAAAGTCAACCGCATACCAAAGAAAAGGAGATAGACGCAGCCAAGCTCTCGCTCTTACTCACTCCCGCTGCCAACTTATCGCGCCCATACGTGACCGGCGAGGAATGAGCGGAGTCAGAAAGGAAGAGTTGGGATATTCCACTTTTGGGAAGGTATCAGGACATAGGAGTAGCAAATCGATGATTTTGCATAGTCGTCAAAACCGGGTGGAAAGGGACCCATTGGGGAATCTTTTGACTTAAGAATGGAGTCGGGGTTTTCCATATTAACGAAAGCTAAGAGAAGAGCCCTGGAAACGATTAAAAGACTAGCACCGGCAACTCCAACTGTAGCAGCGGGAATGCCTTCACCACCAGATATTGCATCAAGAGATTCGACTTCTATTGCATCAACAGTGGTTTATTGAACACTATACGCATTTCTAAAAAGAAGTCTTCCTCTCCGAGCTACTTCCTTCCTTAGATTAGGTTTAGGAGAGCTGCGGGATAGCTTAAGTTCTAAAGGAAAAGAGGTAAGGAAGAGAAGAGAACAAAGGGATTCAATAGCGGCAGAGTCGTGAAAAGCAAAAGCAAAGACCTCCGCTGAGCTAGATTCCACTTCCCCTGAGCTTGACTGAGGAAAGATAACCGAAGTCAGTGTGTTAAGCCATGTTTTTCATTTCACTTCTTGGCCCGTAATGCTTTCCCATCGAGAACAGGATTTGCAATGGCTAGTGGAGAGCTGAAGAAAATCTCTTCTTTCATAGCTTCCTTGAAAGATAGCTTGCTTGAAGCCTAAGACGGATAAGTTCCATAGTGGAATTCCTCCAGCAGTAGAAGGGCAGCTTTCTTCGACCTCGAGCCATCACGCTCTTTTGGACCTGAAGAAGGGAATTCCACCGGCGAATAGGGCTTGTGCCCATTAGTCTATGTCCTACCCTAGTTAGAAAATCACTCTATCTCAGAGAAAAGGGAAAGAGGAAGTGCTTGCTGGTATTAAGGGAACTCTCCTCTCCCAAGACGAGGGATGCTCCCGCTTCTTCATTGAGAAATTATAGGTTCACCGAAAGGGGCAGTCAGTTGGAACCCCATACTGAAAGGACCTGTCTTAGTCATAAAATCCAGGGTATGGTGGAATAGTCCCAGTTTGCGAAGTCTCGCCTCTCCTTGATGAAAGAGTGGTGGGTCTGGTAAGAAGCTAGCCATAGATAGATGTCCGGCTGTAAGCCCTTTCTCAAATAGGGGGTTCTTGGTCAATGATGTCGTTCACTTCTCACCTTCCAATAGAAATTGGAAAAGTAGGCCATCAAAGGTCCTTTTGGGGGTTTAGTTTAGGCCATTCTGACTTCTTTCCTTTCTTTATCCGGAGCAGTGAGCTTAGTACCGAAGCCTGTAATTGACGGCTGGAGTGAGGAGGGATAAAATCATCAGTTTACGGCGTATCCGCTGAAGCCTCTGCCCAGCACTCGGATTAGGAATAGCTTACTAGACCAGGCCTGAACCACAGGAATGGACAGCCCTGAGTCAGATGCACATCGTGACGTAAATGAGGATGGCGATGATAAGCAATCGAATAGTAAAGAAAAGAACGAAAACAAACCTCCCCTCTTTGCTGATGGTTGGATTTCTGTTCGATACGGAATCAGTCCTAGATGGAATGAAACGGAAGAAGCCCCGGCTTCTTTCTATATGAAAAGACAGATTTCGTTCGCCTTCTTTCGTACTTATGGAGACTTATTCCGGTCAATCGAGGTCCTTCTCTGTTCCCATACGTGGATGTGGATTACTTGGACTTGTATTGGATTTTTTTTTCTTGTTAGCGGCATTCCCTTGCCGTTGGATTCCTGCCTCAAGACTCTGTCACTGGGCCGGTCGTCTCCCCGGTTCGCCCACTGCTTTCATAGATGTCGTGCTTTGTCACAGAGCTAATGGTAATGGATGCCTATTACGTTCTCCTTCTCCAAAAGAAAGCATTCACCGACTTACTTACGTAATCGCGAATCAGGGATGAGGTTTAAGCTGATAAATTGCAATTGAGAAAGAAAAAGAATACTCAAAATGGAATGCCTTTGAGAGCAGAATGAATGCCTCCCATCGACATGCCTAGATCATTCTCTTTCTTCTCTCCTTGTCCGGGCTGTACAACTCATTCTTTTCTACCTGCGCTATTCTTTTCGCATTTATCGATTGATTGGTGCCTTATATAGCCCGTGCTAAGGACTTTCAACTTCGTAATATTATCTTGAATCAAAAGCAAACTAACCGCCGATTGTAGATTGAAGTGAAGTGAGTACCTCCTCTTGTCGACTCTGAATTCATGGTAGCATGTAAAAGCGGTAAAAGCATGCTTTCCTCCCAGTTCCCAGTCTTTCCCTGGTCCGTTAGCGTTAGGACCAGTCAGCATACCAGGAGCCGGAGTGAGTGCATTGATGTAGAGAAGATGGGATAGAGTCAGTGTGCCGTGAGTGGAAGGAAAAACATCTCTTCTTTCCCTGCTCTGATATAAGTAGAGATTCTCAGAGTTTAGAGTCAAGTATGAGTCAAATGGTTGAGGTTGCCTCCTCTTCTAGCTCTCTTCATTTATTCAATGCTTTGGAAGAAGAGGAGCAGCAGACAAGGAGTTGGCCTTGGCTCATTTCATGTTACGATGTCGTCTCCCTATCTCTGGTTGAAGCAGAGACCCTTTCATCTCTATCCACTTCCAGGTATTCACTCCTCTCAGGGGCAAGAGTGAGTAGATAGCAGAAGTTCTTTCATTCCTGCGGCTTTCACCTTCCGCCTAAGGTTATACAATATCAACGCTGCGTCGTCTAAGCAGAGGCTACCAATGGGAGTGGAAGGATTGAGGAGGGCTTAGCTCTTCAGATCTTTCTCGAGAATACGACGTGGGAATCTCTTGGTCGTTTAGTAAAGGCATGCCAACACCTTAAGGCAGCGAGTGAGCCGACTCATATCACTTGTGTCTGTTGAGTGCCATCCAGTTGCTTATGAGAGCAGGAAGCTGAACGGAGCAGAACCCTTGGCTCTATGGCCTCTGGGGACAAGGCGAGCCCACTTCGTTTCATCATTACGGGATCTCTGAAACGGTGTATCCGACATACTGATTTGACAGGAGGGAGGTCTTCTCTTAAAAAAGGGGCTGCCCTGCTGTGGTGTCTAGTTGCGCCCTGCAGCTAAGCAGTAGTCTAAAGAAGAGTTTTTACGGTAAATGAAGAATACAGACTCTAATGCCAGGGAACGAGAAACGACTATTAAAGTATCCAACGGAACATGAATAAATAGTACTCTCATCCCTAGGCAAGTCACTACGTAGTTCCAGTTTGATCGTTCGAATCCCATGGAACGGGTAGAGCTGCGGCTATCAGGAATGGGTGATAGCCTATGACTCAAAGTGCCGACTATCTATGAATGACCAGGATCGGAATGGCAATCGAGGAGATGAGCCTACGAATGATTTCCAGTTCAGACTGGCATCCTCACTTACGCAACGAAATGGAGTAGCCAGTGTCCTTGAGTTATTCTATTCGGTATCGCCTTCTCTCATCGTGAAAGGCGCCGCAAGGCACTCGACTAGAAAGAGTGGATGTTAGGCACGCACTGAAGTATGCGCTGGCACTAGCCCTGGGCATGGATTCTTCTTTGATTGAAGGAAGGGGACAGAAGAGAAAGAGAACCATATCCTTCTCACATGAAGTCTGATCTTATCTGAGCTATTGCCCGATCATAGCTGTAAGGAAGCCTAGCAGCTCAATTGAATTAGGCGCAAGAAGCTTCAGTTACACAGCTTGACCTAGTCATCGCAGGGGCTCAGCGCTTAGTTGAAAGACACTGTACCTCAAAAGCTATCTGAGACCTAGTTACAGATATCGAGTCTATTGAACCACTTGTCACGTTCTTTTCTGTGTTCAGTGGCCGAATCAGGCGAAGTCATCACTTCATCAAGTCAGTAGGGAACCATGGCTGAAAGCTGGATTTCCCTTGTTTTTTTTCTTGTACTTCTCAAATAGTCATTTTATGAGATGTAGATCTCTTCAGTTCTTATAGCATAATTGAGATCTCTTTTTTTCTTCGGAAAAGAGACCTCACTGCTGAAAAGCGCTCTCTTATTCTTTTTATGAAACGAGAGCACTTTCTCTGTCTGTTTAAAAGAGCTCTCGTTTGCGTAAGAGACCCCTTTTCACTCTATGTCTGTCCTCAAAGACTCGTGTTTGAGTCAAGAAACTCCTATCTCGAAGGATTGATGAGTTGGGTCAATCCCAAATATAACCGATAATATTCTGTCTATCAATAATTCTACCATCTTGAGTGATACTAATTATACCTCCATAATAAGAGATAGTGTGCTCTCCCGGTCCAATAGAAGAGATTTTACAACATAAATTGAGAGAATACATGAGTTCGCTAACTTCCTTTAGACGCACTGTCTCACCCTCCGGAATGGATAAAATGATTTCACCAATGTACCTACTATACCATAAGGTTGGATATCTCACATGAAACAACCTATCAAATTCAAACAAGCTATAATTGAGTAGTACTTCAGTTATCAATTTAGAGGAGGGTATAACAGTGTTGAGGTTAGTATTATCCTTACATTCCTCACAAATAATATGAAAGTTTATAAAATCTGTCAAGATTTTCATTATATCATCATTTTTCACTATAAGGGAAAGCCTACTAAGAAGATCATCTTTATCAATAGTGAGAAGTGATTGACTCATATCAATGATATATAACCTTGATATAGGTTTCTTTATAGAAGATACATGATTATAATAATCACTTGTTTTCCCTATAAATCCAAATGAAAATGCTTTTTGAATACGCATATCATAAAACTTACGGTTAAGCATGAGTCCTATTCCAATAAGAACTAGTTCATCCTCATTATTTAGGATGAGACATCCATAGTTCGTAACGCTATTCAAGTTATCCCCAGAGAAATCATAAATCTCTCTTCCAGGATATTTCGAGTTTAACTCACTTTTCGTTTTTGACAGTTTAAGTAGAACAGGGGACATCCTGTAATTACCACTTCTAATGCGTCTCACAAGTTCAGCTAATTGTAAATGTGACATTCCAATAGAAAGATCCTTATTATGTGTGTATAAATCTATCACTTTGAATGCTAGAAAAGCTAATGTGAAATAATTTGGAATATAGATTTCCATATTACTATTCGTCAACCAGCTATCACTAGCATCACCATCATCACCATCAGAACTATCAGAACTATCAGAACTATCATCACTATCACTAGAAAATAGGGTTTAGGGTTTAGGGTTTAGGGTTTAGGGTTTAGGGTTTAGGGTTTAGGGTTTAGGGTTTAGGGTTTAGGGTTTAGGGTTTAGGGTTTAGGGTTTAGGGTTTAGGGTTTAGGGTTTAGGGTTTAGGGTTTAGGGTTTAGGGTTTAGGGTTTAGGGTTTAGGGTTTAGGGTTTAGGGTTTAGGGTTTAGGGTTTAGGGTTTAGGGTTTAGGGTTTAGGGTTTAGGGTTTAGGGTTTAGGGTTTAGGGTTTAGGGTTTAGGGTTTAGGGTTTAGGGTTTAGGGTTTAGGGTTTAGGGTTTAGGGTTTAGGGTTTAGGGTTTAGGGTTTAGGGTTTAGGGTTTAGGGTTTAGGGTTTAGGGTTTAGGGTTTAGGGTTTAGGGTTTAGGGTTTAGGGTTTAGGGTTTAGGGTTTAGGGTTTAGGGTTTAGGGTTTAGGGTTTAGGGTTTAGGGTTTAGGGTTTAGGGTTTAGGGTTTAGGGTTTAGGGTTTAGGGTTTAGGGTTTAGGGTTTAGGGTTTAGGGTTTAGGGTTTAGGGTTTAGGGTTTAGGGTTTAGGGTTTAGGGTTTAGGGTTTAGGGTTTAGGGTTTAGGGTTTAGGGTTTAGGGTTTAGGGTTTAGGGTTTAGGGTTTAGGGTTTAGGGTTTAGGGTTTAGGGTTTAGGGTTTAGGGTTTAGGGTTTAGGGTTTAGGGTTTAGGGTTTAGGGTTTAGGGTTTAGGGTTTAGGGTTTAGGGTTTAGGGTTTAGGGTTTAGGGTTTAGGGTTTAGGGTTTAGGGTTTAGGGTTTAGGGTTTAGGGTTTAGGGTTTAGGGTTTAGGGTTTAGGGTTTAGGGTTTAGGGTTTAGGGTTTAGGGTTTAGGGTTTAGGGTTTAGGGTTTAGGGTTTAGGGTTTAGGGTTTAGGGTTTAGGGTTTAGGGTTTAGGGTTTAGGGTTTAGGGTTTAGGGTTTAGGGTTTAGGGTTTAGGGTTTAGGGTTTAGGGTTTAGGGTTTAGGGTTTAGGGTTTAGGGTTTAGGGTTTAGGGTTTAGGGTTTAGGGTTTAGGGTTTAGGGTTTAGGGTTTAGGGTTTAGGGTTTAGGGTTTAGGGTTTAGGGTTTAGGGTTTAGGGTTTAGGGTTTAGGGTTTAGGGTTTAGGGTTTAGGGTTTAGGGTTTAGGGTTTAGGGTTTAGGGTTTAGGGTTTAGGGTTTAGGGTTTAGGGTTTAGGGTTTAGGGTTTAGGGTTTAGGGTTTAGGGTTTAGGGTTTAGGGTTTAGGGTTTAGGGTTTAGGGTTTAGGGTTTAGGGTTTAGGGTTTAGGGTTTAGGGTTTAGGGTTTAGGGTTTAGGGTTTAGGGTTTAGGGTTTAGGGTTTAGGGTTTAGGGTTTAGGGTTTAGGGTTTAGGGTTTAGGGTTTAGGGTTTAGGGTTTAGGGTTTAGGGTTTAGGGTTTAGGGTTTAGGGTTTAGGGTTTAGGGTTTAGGGTTTAGGGTTTAGGGTTTAGGGTTTAGGGTTTAGGGTTTAGGGTTTAGGGTTTAGGGTTTAGGGTTTAGGGTTTAGGGTTTAGGGTTTAGGGTTTAGGGTTTAGGGTTTAGGGTTTAGGGTTTAGGGTTTAGGGTTTAGGGTTTAGGGTTTAGGGTTTAGGGTTTAGGGTTTAGGGTTTAGGGTTTAGGGTTTAGGGTTTAGGGTTTAGGGTTTAGGGTTTAGGGTTTAGGGTTTAGGGTTTAGGGTTTAGGGTTTAGGGTTTAGGGTTTAGGGTTTAGGGTTTAGGGTTTAGGGTTTAGGGTTTAGGGTTTAGGGTTTAGGGTTTAGGGTTTAGGGTTTAGGGTTTAGGGTTTAGGGTTTAGGGTTTAGGGTTTAGGGTTTAGGGTTTAGGGTTTAGGGTTTAGGGTTTAGGGTTTAGGGTTTAGGGTTTAGGGTTTAGGGTTTAGGGTTTAGGGTTTAGGGTTTAGGGTTTAGGGTTTAGGGTTTAGGGTTTAGGGTTTAGGGTTTAGGGTTTAGGGTTTAGGGTTTAGGGTTTAGGGTTTAGGGTTTAGGGTTTAGGGTTTAGGGTTTAGGGTTTAGGGTTTAGGGTTTAGGGTTTAGGGTTTAGGGTTTAGGGTTTAGGGTTTAGGGTTTAGGGTTTAGGGTTTAGGGTTTAGGGTTTAGGGTTTAGGGTTTAGGGTTTAGGGTTTAGGGTTTAGGGTTTAGGGTTTAGGGTTTAGGGTTTAGGGTTTAGGGTTTAGGGTTTAGGGTTTAGGGTTTAGGGTTTAGGGTTTAGGGTTTAGGGTTTAGGGTTTAGGGTTTAGGGTTTAGGGTTTAGGGTTTAGGGTTTAGGGTTTAGGGTTTAGGGTTTAGGGTTTAGGGTTTAGGGTTTAGGGTTTAGGGTTTAGGGTTTAGGGTTTAGGGTTTAGGGTTTAGGGTTTAGGGTTTAGGGTTTAGGGTTTAGGGTTTAGGGTTTAGGGTTTAGGGTTTAGGGTTTAGGGTTTAGGGTTTAGGGTTTAGGGTTTAGGGTTTAGGGTTTAGGGTTTAGGGTTTAGGGTTTAGGGTTTAGGGTTTAGGGTTTAGGGTTTAGGGTTTAGGGTTTAGGGTTTAGGGTTTAGGGTTTAGGGTTTAGGGTTTAGGGTTTAGGGTTTAGGGTTTAGGGTTTAGGGTTTAGGGTTTAGGGTTTAGGGTTTAGGGTTTAGGGTTTAGGGTTTAGGGTTTAGGGTTTAGGGTTTAGGGTTTAGGGTTTAGGGTTTAGGGTTTAGGGTTTAGGGTTTAGGGTTTAGGGTTTAGGGTTTAGGGTTTAGGGTTTAGGGTTTAGGGTTTAGGGTTTAGGGTTTAGGGTTTAGGGTTTAGGGTTTAGGGTTTAGGGTTTAGGGTTTAGGGTTTAGGGTTTAGGGTTTAGGGTTTAGGGTTTAGGGTTTAGGGTTTAGGGTTTAGGGTTTAGGGTTTAGGGTTTAGGGTTTAGGGTTTAGGGTTTAGGGTTTAGGGTTTAGGGTTTAGGGTTTAGGGTTTAGGGTTTAGGGTTTAGGGTTTAGGGTTTAGGGTTTAGGGTTTAGGGTTTAGGGTTTAGGGTTTAGGGTTTAGGGTTTAGGGTTTAGGGTTTAGGGTTTAGGGTTTAGGGTTTAGGGTTTAGGGTTTAGGGTTTAGGGTTTAGGGTTTAGGGTTTAGGGTTTAGGGTTTAGGGTTTAGGGTTTAGGGTTTAGGGTTTAGGGTTTAGGGTTTAGGGTTTAGGGTTTAGGGTTTAGGGTTTAGGGTTTAGGGTTTAGGGTTTAGGGTTTAGGGTTTAGGGTTTAGGGTTTAGGGTTTAGGGTTTAGGGTTTAGGGTTTAGGGTTTAGGGTTTAGGGTTTAGGGTTTAGGGTTTAGGGTTTAGGGTTTAGGGTTTAGGGTTTAGGGTTTAGGGTTTAGGGTTTAGGGTTTAGGGTTTAGGGTTTAGGGTTTAGGGTTTAGGGTTTAGGGTTTAGGGTTTAGGGTTTAGGGTTTAGGGTTTAGGGTTTAGGGTTTAGGGTTTAGGGTTTAGGGTTTAGGGTTTAGGGTTTAGGGTTTAGGGTTTAGGGTTTAGGGTT